>JAYKKM010000350.1:1200000-1800000 GCA_035772405.1 Chrysogorgia sp. JL179-B06 | reverse complement strand
GGCGTTATTAGGGACCTTTAGATTGAGTACGAGCACGAGTACGAAAACAAACTTTTCTGCACAGGGGAGTGGGACTAGTCTGTTTCGTTCCCATCCAAAACAAATGTTTAGAATTTGAGACCAAGACGAGAACGAGCAAAGGCCAAACAAATATGGCAGACAACCAACTTGTTGTTGCGTTGATGTTCGCCAAAGATCTCTTTTAGAGGTAGAATAATTTGTGCTCCTTTACTACGCTTTTGCTCCAAGGCCAAATAATCCAGCTTTTCCTTACTGGAAATATAAACATTTGAACATCGACGAGCTCACTGAAGAAGAGTGTCTGTCGGAGTTTCGCTTCTTCAAGAAAGAAGACCTCCCTCATCTACTATGCATTAGATGTTCCTGATAAATTGACCTGCCGAAATGGTACGACTGCTAACGGTACAGAAGCCCTTTGTATACTTCTTCAATGATACGCCTATCCATGTAGGTACAGAGATCTTGTATCAAGGTTTGGTCACTTGGCACAAGTCATATCTCCCGGACCTTTGCACATCTTTTAACATCGTTCGACCAAGACCGGCTACAACCCGACCAACTTCAACGTTACGCTGAAGCTATTCATGAAAAGAGTGGCGCACTGGAAAACTTTAACATCGTTCGACCAAGACTGGCTACAACCCGACCAACTTCAACGTTACGCTGAAGCTATTCATGAAAAGAGTGGCGCACTGGAAAACTGCTGGGGATTCATTCACTGTCAGGCCTTTATTTGTCGCCCAACAAGGCACCAAAGAGTAATGTACAACGGCCACAAAAGAGTACATGCATTGAAGTACCAGGCCGTTGTCGCTGCAAATGGGATGATTTCTAACTTGTACGGACCAGTGGGTAAGTCTAAACAATATAAGCCTATAATATATAAGCTTATATATTGAATGAAAGTTTAATTTGACATACAGGTGTAAATTAAAGCATATATGCATGTGGGTTCAACTTATATTTTGTTTGTCTAGCTTAATGTTTCAATATATTTGTTGTTTATATTTGTTTGATTTACTAAATGTGATTACTTGCTAATTTATTCTTTCTTTTCTTATTCTAACTTGATTAAATGTTATAAATAGTTTTTTCATTAATTTTTTTAGGGAAAGCGACATGATGCAGCAATGCTCAGAATGTCGGGTCTGATGGATCTGCTGGAAGTACATAGCATAAACCCAGCAAGACAGATTTTATGTTTATATGGAGATCCAGCCTATCCCCACCGACCGCAGTAACAGAATGCTTACCGGTACAACATCTTAACTGAAGAAGAACAACTATTCAATACCTCAATGAGCAAAGTGCGAGTGAGCGTTGAGTGGGTTTTTGGTGAGATATCAAAGTACTTTGCTTTAAGTATTGTTTAATAAACGAACAGCAGTGTTTTATCAGATATAAAACACGAGGGCTAGCCCGAGTGTTTTAGATCTGATAAAACACGTGCTGCGAGTTTATCGGCTTCAAACACGACCCATTTGATAAGTTCATTGGCGTAGTAATTTTGAAAATCGATGTTGTCTAAGCCGAGAAAATCAAAGATAAAGTTTATGTAAATCAGGACGAATCTTTATCACATTTAAAGACACGATACGGTAGTGATTTTCTTTTGTCTTTTCCTCATGAATTATTAATGAGTGTTTGAAGAAGGATTTAAAGATCGGCCTATCTCCTGTTGGTACTATGTACCAAATTTGTGCTTTGCTTAGAAATGCTATGACATGTTTATGGTAATCAAACCAGTGAATTTATTAACTTGCAGCCTCCAACTTTGGAGGAATATTTCAATGCCAAGTGTTTAAATTTATAAAAATTATGTAATAATCAATATATGAGATGTTATTAATTGGCCATTAATAATTATAATAATAATTAATTTATCAATTTAGTGTGATAATGTTACCCAAGTCACAAAATTATACTTATTATATTTACAGTATTTGCTTGTAACTTTTGTAAATAGTTGTAAAAAATAAGCCAAATTATTACATTCATGGCAAATTTCTGAATAGAGTTAATAAGATATTTTATGAGCCAAGCAAACCAAAACAAAGTGAAAAATTTGATTTGCATAGACCTATTTCATAATGGTAACTGATATAAATATTCTTTTATGTACATGCATCTTCATTAGCCTTTACTGCCTTGCCCAGTGACATAGACGACTAACGAACATGGAAAAGCATATGCTTAAAATGTAATACAGCTTGAAGCCTTACAAAGCCACCATCATGTTGCTTTTAGTATATATCGTAGTGAATTTGTTGTATTTAATGCACCTATCAACGGCCATCCCTAGGGGTACAACCCGGGACTTTGCTTGTAAAGTTTAAGGCTAATTTCAATGCATGTAAAAGAATATTTAAATTGTCATCATTATGAAAGTCTTGAAAGAGGTCTACTGAGGACAACCGTACACGTATAATGGACATAGAAGATCAGATATAAATAAAACAAGATCAAACATTTATAAAACTGCTGTACATTTCAAACACTTTGATAATTACTGTATAATACTCCAATATATAAAAAGTGCTTAGTAATAAATAAGGATGGCACTATATGGCTATATAAATATGCAAGTTCTTATTTATGTATTTATTCATTTATTTATTTTAAAGGTATTAAATACACACAAATATTATTATTATAAATTAATATTAAATGTTGAACAATTAAAAGTGGCACATGATGTAAAAAGTTGGTTACTCGTAACCATAAAACACGCTGACCACTGGGAAAAGTAAACGTATAACAGCCTCAGTCTCATTTTTCTGATTTACCCATAAAACTCTTAAACATGTCCTTCACGAAAGAAAGAGTATGAAGGTGTTGTTCTTGCTGCTGCTGTATCATCATGTGATGATGTTGCATCTGCTGCTGTTGTTGTCCAAAAGCTTCTTTTTGGTGTTCCCGATCTTCGTTTTGAAGCTGAATCTCTTTCTCTTAATTCAGACTCTGCTTTCTGTTTTCTGCTTTTGATGCTCTCTTCCACAAGAGTTAGGAGCTCGGCCGTCGTCTTTTTCCTTGGTATTGCTCTGTCATCTTTCCCAGCTTTTCGTTTCAGAGTTTCTCCCAGATTTTCTGTCGCTTTCTTCCTCATATCCTCCGCACTGTCGTTTTCCCACGAGAGCACTGATTCATCCATTCTTTCCTTGATGTCAGTAAGGCCTTTGGTAAACTCGTCGTACTCAACATCAACACCGCTCGCTTTCTATCATTTTTTGAAAACTTCTCACGAACAGAACGTTGGGTGACTTTAAAAACTGGTTCTCTTATCTGCATCAAGTTATTAACGATAGTTTTCCAAGCACTCCCCCATTCTTTGGAGGACGGTTTGTAGGTATAGGGTTCCACAAGCAACAGTTCTCTTATGAACAGCTTTTCATGGACCCGTTTCCATGTAAATACCTCCCACGTTTGTGTGGAAGAGGCAGCGGCTTCACTCTCCATATTGCGCTATCCACTTCGTCCTCAAGAGTACGAGATTTCAAAGGAACTTCGTTGTCAACGAGCAGCCAGACAACGAAGTTTTGTAGCGGAAGTGTGCAGAACGATGCGCAATGGTAAACTCGTCTTCGTCCTCAAATCTAAAGGTCTCTATTGTGAGGTGTCATCCCATACGTGTGGGGTGACATCATCTGATTATGATTCAGTTTTTCGATTATATAACAGCTTGTGTTTTTTTAATTTTCAGTTAGCAGACGTAGCACTTGATAAGTGGTCTGCCGAAATTGTCGACAGAATTGAGTCAACAGAATAAGTGGTCGACAGAATTGAGTCTCTTCGGAACAATAGAAGCGGCCTAAATTCTCCCCTTCTTTATTACTTTCCATTTTTTATAAGTAAATGTTTTTTACATCTATTTCGCTGGTAGAAACTTATGTTTTGAAAGTCTCCTCAATTCTTTTAAGGAATATGTAGCAAAGGATGAAGCCCAGATTGTAAAAGATGTTTTGCTAGGTAGTGGTAATCCAGATGAACCAAGAAGTGTTGGAAATGGTTGACAGATTTGGTTGTAGAAAACTTCCAAATTCAGAGAACATACATTCTATTTTTCTTGAAATTTCACACAAGGAATTAATTCAAAAACCACAATATGTAGCAGATTGTTGGGCTCCAATATGTAGGCAGTGGTTGGTGTTCACAGAAATAATTGATATTGACAGGGTTTATGAAAAGAGTTATCCAACTAACAAAAAAGTCTTAAATCTACTTGGTTCTCCCCCAGTTACCAATGATGGTGAGAAAGATAATAAAAACTTTATTTAAACTGTCAATAATCTCGTCAGCATTGCTGCTGGTATTAACGGGAGAACAGTACTTATAAATATAACTAAACTATATCCACAAAGAATTACTAATACTATGTCAAATTATATACTACAAACATGAGACTTATTGTCGATTTCTAAAAGATTCATATAAATAGAATGTTTAAAACTATTGATAGAAGTGATTTCTCTGAAATTCGATGGCAAAGAATTCCAGTCTTTTGCACCAGCATACTTAAACATGGATTGTCCAGTTGCACTTACAACCTTTGGGAGATCAAGCAACGTTTTATCTCTCAACTCCCTGTCATGCATATTACATCTATATTTAAAAATGTCTCTTAATTGGTCAGGGCAGTCCAAGTCGTGCAATATTTTAAAAATACTTATAAAGCGTAAAAAACGTCTCCTACTATTTAATGTCAGCAGCTTTAATTCGTTGCACATTTCTTGTGAGCATTTTCGCCTTCCGTAATGGAAAATTATTCTCAAAACACGGTTCTGCACAGTTTTTCGACTCGTTTTGTTTGAGTTGACCAACACTCATGCCACACAATAGAACCATAGTCTAAAGTGGGTAGTATTGTTTGTTTGTAAATTCGAAGTAAAACTGCCTAGGGTAAAAATGAAGATATACGATTAAGTAAACCAAATTTTGAATACATAATTTTGAATACTTACGTTGACATATTTTGTTAACATGATGTTCCCATGAGAGTATATTACCACTTCATCAAGCATCTCATTATCCAAGCAGATTCCAATATTATTCGCCCTTTTCAGAGCTTGATGCGATCCTATGCCATAGATTGTTTTAACATTTAGTATCATCCTGTTCTTAGCCAACCATTGGTCCACCCGTTTAAGGTCTTGATTCATCTTTAACTGAGCTAGGTCAAGATCTGGATGAGAACAATGCGCTTCAATGTCGTCAGCATAAAGTGATGGTCTAGAGTGGATGAAACTGTGGGTTATTGGATTAAATATTAGACAAAACAGCAAAGGACCAAGCGGCAATAGTTTGGATTGGACATCGTTACACACTACATATTGTTGTCTGTCAGTAAGATATGAACAGAAAAAATCTGCCTCAATTTCGCCAAACCCATTTCTTCAATCTGTGCAGAAGAACGATTCATAATGTGAATTACTGTCAGAAGTGGGAAAAGTTGACGTGGAGGTTCTAGCAGAAACAGGTCGGTGGCAATAGATGTAAAATACGAATTTAAAGAATCGCTAATACCTTCAGGGTCCGTTATATCAACACCGTCAACGACGAGTTTATCAATTTTCGTTGATTTATTCTTTGTTGGTAAAACTTTCTTCATGAGTTTCCAAAAGGCTTTTGGATCACCTGTAAAATCGGGCTCTTACTTCGTGTACCGGACACAGAATATTACATCATTGAAATATTTAGTTTAAAAGTACTAGTTAGGATAGAGTTTTTATTTGGGTTATGGTTATGGTTTTTGTTCTTGTAAAGCTTCTGAATCCCGAGAAAATAACCTTGATGTGTCTGACGTAGTCTGTGTCCATTGTGTGTCTGGTACACGAAGGAGATGCCTAAAATCGTCTAATTGACGTTGAAAATAATTAGTTTTGGCTTTGCGCAAGCTGCTTGTAACACAGTTCCGAAGACGTTTGTAGATTCCAAAATCATCAACCAATTCACTTTTCAAAGCCTTTCTTCGAGCTCGGTCTCTATTACGCATTAATGATAGTATATCACTGTTTAGCATATCACTGTTTAGCATATACCTGGGAGGTGAATAGTGCTTTTCACGCAATTTGATTGGCTCCTCTATCTCGGAATATACTGCACTATTCACCTCCGAGCAAAACAAAATGGCTTCCCGATTTGTTTCAGTTACGGAAGAAGAAATTGTTTTAGTAAACGATGGTGCTGTGTCGGACAATACCAAAAAAGTTTTTTTTTAAACTTTTTTCAGCTGTATAATGGCACACACTCGAATTTACTGTTTTGTTTACAAATATCTAGCGGGCCAAGCTTACGTCAAATTAATTTAAAAAGTAAAATACTTATTTACGAACGAATATTATGTTTACAGAATGGTTTCAACAGCAACAACAATTTAGAATTCCTTTGGAAGAAATGTCTCCTCAACAATTAAACAAATGCCTTCAAAAGTTTTATCTCTAAACGAGAAAACGTGACGGAAGCTACTTACAGTCTGACAATAAGTCGCTTACCGCAATTCGAGTCACGTTGAATCGCCATTTGAGAAATCCACCATTTAGCAAATATTTTTCGATTGTTGGAGATGCCCAGTTTTCAGAAGCAAATAAAAGTCTGAGCAATTTTCTGAAAACCGTTAATAAAAAAGGCGAAATTGCACGAACTGTCTACAAACAACCATTGACAAAAGAAGTCGTTGAGAAGCTGTACGAAGAAGGCGAGCTAGTTGAAGTTAACACTCTCAATCCTGTCAAATTACAGCAAACGGCATGGTTTTTCATGACTGCTGGTCTTTCAAACCCCAGCTATAAATGTCTTGGGGATTCCAATAGCCAAAATCTCGTTCATGGCTTCGTTTCTGGTGGTACATTTCATAACTGCAATTCAACTTCATTCAATGTCAAACTTCCAAGCAGCCATGGTAGTGACAGTATTCAGCACAAGCTTTAAGACTTGCGAAGATGTACTTGCAGCGATCGGAAAAAACCCAAATTTTCCTTGCCTTTCATCGGACACGATTCGTATGATGGTTTGATCAAACGAACTCGTTACGTTTTCTGTCAGTTTATCACATGATGTTGTCGTGTGACGTTTCTCGCGCGTTCTCGGACGCAAAATATTAAAGTGTAAATCGAGTTTTTGCTCTTTTTTTGTCCACAACAATACAAATCCAACACTATTCACCTCCACTTCGGTGAATAATTGTTATTTATCCATGGATGTGTATTTTTCCTGATTCGCTTACGTTTCACATGAAAAAAATCATCAATGATTGGTGGGTTATCACCTACCTATACTATCAAGTTTTGTGATTGGTTGATTCAAACAAAACAATAGAATCAACCACAAAGAAACCAATGTCCTAACCCTATCACTTTTGTTCCATATAGCCAATCACAAAACCTGCTCATTTTAGGTACGTATTTACCCTGATTGGCGTGAAAAGTTTCTCCCATATATATAATTTGTCATTAGGGTCGTCAAAAAGCTCATTCCATGGTATATTCCCAACGGAGTTTTGGAAGCCTTCGTGATTTGCATTTAAGCCTATTTTTGGTGTTATTATGCGATGCTTTTATCTTTCTGATTGATCATAATCAAAGATCCGATCACTCGATATGTTGATTAGGTCATTATGGGTTCAGTAGGCACATATCAACAAGCAGGGGAGATTCTTGTGTAATTTGAATTCAATGAAAATTGCCTTAAAATCCGACTCTTCAAGCTGTATTTTCCGTTCATATTTCAGCCCATTTTTTATATAGCCACACTGCCGCCACGAGAATTCCTGTCATGACGCTCGATAGAATATCCGTTTATATCCACCTCCATATTAGTTATGGAATTGTTAAGCTTAAGGTCTTTTAAGGTCTCGGTTGTAGCTATTAACAACGGTTTTAACGATTCGAAAACAGCACTTTCGGCATTAAACTCCTGCAATTAAAATGTATCACCATCTCTGTATTATTATGCCAAATATTTTCTTCAGTCAAAAGGGTAACAAGAGAAACGTTCGTCTCATGATCACTTGACATAGACAAATCGCCAGAGCCAATAGGGTTGATATTCTCGAAGAAGGAACCCGACAAGCTTGGCAAAGCACATGCTGCACAGGTCCATTCTTCTTCTGTATGAACCAGATAATAAGCGTTAAACATACATAACGACATCCCGATACATTTTACATGGAACAAATGCGAAAAAACCCGTTTTGGTTCTTTACCGGTTTCACGCACTCTCTGCTACTTCCATCTTTGATTTCGACCGGGAGGAGGCATATTTGGGCCGGGATTTAACTCGACATCGCCAGATAGTTGAGGAGTCGCAACGTTGATAGTGAATTCGGATAGTACACATGTTTCCCACCGAATTCTATTCACCGGCAGCCCATGCTAATCGTCTGAGGTCGAATTATGTTGCCTTCCATTGTCAATTATAGACAACGCTGATCATCAACACCCATGATGAATAAACACAATAATAGGGTAGTTAACATCGCTGGTAAAGAATCTTATATCTTGTTATTCTGAATTCTTCTGATGCTAGATAACAATTTTACTTTACCTGCTTGTGACGTCACACGCATGCCTCAGATTACTTTAAAACGCCTTGTTCGAGGATTAAACCAGCAAGATTTGTCACCCTTTTTGAAATTTGTTACTGGCTCGGACATGATTTATTTAAGAGATAAAGCCCGAGAAGGCGGGCTTTATGCTATATAAAGACCCGAGGATGCGTCCGAGGGCTTTATATAGCATAAAGCCCGACGTTCGAGGGCTTTATCTGACTTATTTCATGAGTGAGGAGGTTTTCCAACAAAATTTTGTCCATTTTATCCACCTTGGACAAAGATTTCCCTTAGTTTTTCCTTCATTTCTTATCTAATTAGTATTCATGGTCTTTATGCTAGATAAAGCCCGCAGAACATCAAAGAAAACCGACTCAATTGTGTAATAAGTGGACAAGATAACTATTGTGTTTACACCATTAGATGGGTTCCAAAGGCGACCAGTTGCCAATACATGTGGTGCAAGATCCCTTGTACATATTATCAGTCTTTCCCAGAGCTTAGGAAAGAATTTAGTAACACTTCATCAGAGTGGATAAATAATATTATCTAGTTTAAGTTTGAAATGGTTAATGTCAGTGTTACATATAGTCGAATTAGTGTTCTTATAACTTCTTCAGTATTATTAAAGCATGTTGATATTTTGTTTTGGTACAACCAGATTTTCATGAAATGATATATTTATATTCAAGAACGTTTCACTACTGTGTGTGTATAATTATATTAATGAAAATGGTATAGAAACCCTCTGAATAGGTTAAAGTTTCAGAGAATGTTTATCAATTAGCGGTCAGAATAAAACATGTTATGAATTTACGATTTTAATAAGTACATGGGGTTTTTGACGAAGTGTCAAAAGCAGGGTTTTATCCAAGCACTTTTAGTGGAAGACCTAAAAAGAAAGCTGTAAATAAGGTTAAACGAATTTTATTTTGGAAAAAAAACTACGAGATTGATAATACAAATAATCAATGGAAGAAACATGTTGCACCTATCGAGCAAGATACTAATATTATAAATCAGGCAAGTGAAACAACTATCACTAACAGTAATCACGTTGTATCTGATGAAGAAAGGCTAAGCAGTATTAGTAGCCTATTGGCAAGTGATGAAAACAGCCAACTCCATACTGATACCAGTGATAATGAGACTGAAAACAATAGCGAGAAGGAAAGCAGCAGCGATAATCATGAGACAGGCCTCCCTTGAAAGACATTTGTTACTTTTATACTGTGCAATTTAATATTTTTAAACTAACTGTAGGTGGAATTTAACCAACTTTGCCTATATAAATTATAATACCGACCACTTGCTTCTCCAACTGCATGTACTACAATGCTTTGCCAGCATTCTGGGTAAATTAGATAGCGAATACCTGCAAAGCATTCCGATAGTTGTAGTTAAATAAGTGAAAATACGTCATCATGCAAATTGTCCGTTGCAATGTGTATCTACTACTTTTAAAAACAGGACTTAGATGAAACCCAGAGCAGTACATAAAGAAACACCATCAGTGGTTCACTGAGGAATACAGAAAGCTTTTCAAAAGGCTATGGGATATGCAACGCTATTTGCACACAAATTTTGCACATTAATTAGTTTTATGAAATAAATCTGAAAAATAGTAATATGATAATTAACTTACATACTTTAAGCTGAACTTGGGAGTATAATGATGTGTTGCTCAGTTTTCATAACGTGTTGCTCAGTTTTCTCTACTTCAATAGATATGTTAATATCTGTATTAAATTAATATAATTAACCCTTTACCTGGCAGTGTTGAAATTTGGCAACTTATTAATTTTACTCTGTCTATAAATGACAGATGATTTCATTCGTTAAGTTGACACCTAGAAACCTGCCCGGTTCTTAAAAGTCTAAACAGTTTGAGTTTCCTGATCACCCTCTCCACATGTACTCTCTGGTTGCAGCTATTATTTGAGTTAATGTTGAGGCACGTTCAGAAATCTTGTTATTTTTCATAATTGGAGGAGCCAATAAATAAACATTGTGAAGAGCAAGTATATCCTGTATGTTGAAAGCCTTGTCTGCCATAACTACATCGCCTGCTTCCAATAAGCTAACAAATCCACTTTTTTTAACAATGGATTTATCACTTACTGACCCAGTAAATAAATTTGAGACAAAATTAAAATGACAAATTGGAGAGAGTAAGACTAAAAGCTTAAACGTATTTGCAGACTTGTACTGGCTATGTGTTTGGCGTTGGCTTGGTTTCTACGGTGGCCCAGAAGGGACAACACTGCAAACAAAATAAACAATGCAAACAAAATATCACCGCACTGCAAACAATATAAAACACTGCAAACAAAATATCAACACACCACAAACAAAAATATATACATACTGCAAACAAAATATCAGCGCACTGCAAACAAAATATCAGTGCACTGCAAACAAATAATATACACACTGCAAACAAAATATCACAGCACTGCAAACAAAATATGAACACACTGCAAACAAAATATGAACACACTGCAAACAGAAAAAAAGCGCACTGCAAACAAATTATCACTAAGGCAAATAAAACGATATGAACACACTGTAAATAAAATATCGACACAATGCAAACGTAATAACTATTGGAGAACCGAGGAAGTGAAAAGAGTGGCCTTAATTGGGATGGAAATATAGACCTATAGTTGAGCTGATTCATAATTGAAATGTCTTCCGAAGCAGAGAACGCAAATGAGCTCAGTGGATTGCAATATGAATTACCACACGGAAATGAAAGAAGTATTATCGAACATTACTTCCATAGAGGCTTGACTAACAAACAAATTGTGTTGATGTTGCGGAAGCACCATGAGATTACAATGCATGATCGAACCCTGAAGCGCCGTTTACACAGCTTTGGTCTTAGAAGGCTGCAAGGTATTGACAACGAACTTCTTGATCATGCCAAAGAAATTATGTTAAGAGAACTTCGACTTGGTCCAGATCAGCTTGATGGCTACTGTACCATGTGGCACATTCTTCGATTGCGACATCATATTCACGTACCGAGGAGTTTTGTGGCGTCTGTTTTGAAAGAAATTGATCCCGTTGGAGATAGAAAACGCCGTTGTTTTCAGCATCGTACATACCTGTCCCATGGTCCGAATTTCGCATGGCATTTAGACGGGTACGACAAATTGAAGCCATACGGATTCTGTATACACGGATGTATAGATGGCTTCAGTCGCAAAATTATCTGGCTTAAGGTTCAGAGATCAAATAAAAATCCAAGAACAATAGCGAGATACTTTGTTGAAGCTGTCAAAGCAGCTCGAGGATGTCCAGCTCGTGCCGACACAGATATGGGAACTGAAAACGGCATTGTTGCCGGAATGCAATGTTATTTACGCTCAGATGCAGATGACGAATACGCTGCCTCAAAAGCACACAGGTATGTGACAAGCACTCGTAACCAAAGGATAGAATGTTTTTGGTCATCGTTCAGAAAACAATGATCTGGCTGGTGGATTGATTTTTTGAAAGATCTGCATGAATCATATCTGCTTGACCTTACCTGTGAGGTAGAAAGAGAAGCTATTTGGTTTAGCTTTGCTGGTGTCCTACAATGTGATCTCGAAAAAGTAAACGATTATCACAACTCCCATTACATCAGAAAGTCAAAGCATGCTGTCGTGGCGGGTGTACCCGATATTATGTACTTTCTTCCAGAAGAATTTGGAAAAGTCGACTGTTTGAAGAGCGTTTCTCCACAAAAAGTTAGTGAACTGGAAAACAGATTGGAGACAGACGATGAAGATGCAGAAACAATATGGTCTGACTATTTTCAATATGTTATGACAGAAAATGGTTTGGCATATCCATCATCTATCCATGAGGCTGGTGTTCTTTTTCGAAGACTTGTTCAATTTGCAAAAGGCAATGTAGCCTGGACAAAAGGATATCATTCCGTGCTCTGAAACTTTTCTATAAATCACAATAAATTAGTCTAGCTCTTATCAAACTGTACACTTTTAGTAAAACTACAGTACACACAAAATGTAACAAGTCAAGATGATAAAGAACTTTATTGATATTTTAAGTGTTAATGTTAAAAGAACTCAACAACGTCTCTCAGTAAATATTATTTAACAAAATAACAGAAACACGAGTTCAAATAGTTATAAGTACTTACTGTAACTAGGTAGTTACATAACTGGTAGCAATCATGGCAGTCCAAAACCACAGTTTTCAAACATGTCGGCCATTAGATTATGGCCAAACACTGATGTTGTGACTGTACAAAAACATGTGTTACCTACAACTCTTTTCCCAACTCCAACACTCTCAACATCATGATCAAACTTTAACTGCCCACAAAAGTTTGGATATCTGGACCCACTCCCAAATTGCAGAACATCACTTAAACTGAGGACTTTCACTTCACACTTTACACAAGACGCCCGACTGTTTAATGCGTCCTCGTTAGGAAACGGATAAACATTACATTGCATTTTCCCCCTGTTCACCCTCTTTAAAAACTGATGCCATTTAAATGTAATCTCTGTTTCTTTGGAATGGTTTTCTGAGCCTAATGGAGAATAAACCGGTTTAAAGCAACACTTTACATCCTCAACTGAGACTTCACAATGCATCAATGAAGAAATTCCGACTTCTGGAAATTTCTGGAAATTTTCCAAAACTCCAAATTGAGACAGCCCTTTCTTAAAACTGTATATCTCTTCTGCAACGCTACTACTAATAATATGTTTAATGCATGTATTAACAAGCTCCTTTTTGTCTTGCAATTTTAAAACTGCTTTTGTATAACCCATGTCAAAGCGCTCTGAAAAATCACCAACTGCATTAGAAAATGATTCTTCATCAGAAGACTCAGAAATTTTCTTAATTTGAGCAAGAAACTCACAATCTGCGGGTACTTCATCTAGTGATGGGTTTTGTTGAACATCAAGCATGTAACTTGCTAGAAGTGGGCAAAAAAAGTGAGGCCCTGGGCAACCATTGACTAATGCAACAGCAACAAGCTTTCCAAACAATTCATAAATACCCTTTCGTAGCCCATCTAAGTTATGCCGAAAAGTGATGTTTGGATATATGCCACGAACTATATTGGCACACAGTAGAAAACCTCGAAAAAACTCTGAAAAAAACTCTCTCATTACTCCCCCTGTATCTACAGCATCCTCTCCAATAAATTTAACTACAATCCTTGCTTCAACACACTCATCTTCAAGACACTGAAATGTCTTTTCCACAATATTTTTTCTAGTAACTTCAATTGTGGTGAACTGTTTAGCAGGATATGATTAAGGTAGCTGTAAATGCCTCTTCCAGGGTCTTCGGATCCAAAATTATTTGCTCTTTTTGCTCTTCGTCCACAATTTCCATTTCACATATATCTTGTGGGTTCCATGGTACATCAAAGATTCTTGGAAATCTATAAAGTTATAAGAAAAATATTTTTTGATGAAAACTGGACATTTACATTGTACAGTAGAACTGCTAGTGACATGAAATAACAGTGGTATTCATTAGTATTAAAACACTAATAGGAATTTTTAAATAGTGAGTCTCAGGGTCATGCATTGCATGCTCAAGCCAATGATGGTGAAAATGGCGATGTATGTTTGGTGAGCTCCAGGTATCCGTGACTATCCAAATCATCAAGAGTAGAGGCGAGCCGATGTTAAAAAAATCAGTTTGCTGATACTGATTATTCAAGAGCCTAAAGTTACCTGCCATCGGCCAATTAATTGGAAAACTGATGATCACTTACCTAGTTACTCAGAATAGCTCTCGTTTTCCAGGAACTAAATATGATCAATCACTTCCGGTGTGAACGTTGGATTTTCCGTAGGCAAACATAATACAAAGTACAAATATTAATTAAATAATTAAAATAATACAAGTACAAATATAATTTGATATGTACCTCCTTTCTCCAAATCAGTTCCTGTGCTACTCTGTGAATCCAAGGCATGCACACGCATTTGCCCATCAGGGAGATCATTGCTCTCTGACTCTGGATCAGACGACTCATCCAACTTCCTATTAAACTCGTCTTGTTGAACAAGAAAGAATGTCAAGCGTTTGTACTCCTTACCGATGGCTTCCTTGTAGACTGATAATGTAAAATCATCTAATGTTGCAGGAATAAAGAAAACCTCTCTGAAATCTGGGTAAAGCAGAACGTAAGGAGGAAAATCATCAAAGCTCTGGTCAAAACTGGCGTGCTTCTTTACTGCCTCTGCGATTATTTCTTCTCTTGTAGCGTTTGATTTTACTTTAACCATGTGAGTCTTTCCACGACGCGATTTCAAAACACCATCAGTCCAAGCAGCAAGACCAACCTTTACTTCAACATCTTGAACCTTCTTAGATGTTTTCGACGTCGATGTGGAAGATGATGAGGGTTCTTTCTTCTTCTTTTTCGTAGCCGTATGCTGGAATCCTTTTTGACGGTCGCTTTCTCGCTGCTTATAAAATTCTTCAAAGGAGAGTGTTTTCCTGGCTTGCTTCGCACTGCAATCACTGCTCTCGCCTTCTGAATTGTTTTGTGAACATTGAAAGCGACAGAGAACTCTTCTTTCAAAGTTTCTTTCACAGCGGAACGAATTGCTTCTTTCAATGACGACGCCATTTTGACACGCTTCACAGCCATGTTCGTTTTTGCCACTGATCTTAAAATATAGGTTTTTGCAGATTGCTCTGTTGGAACATGCGCACGCATGGTTTCTACAGTTTTGTTTGCAGTGCGATGATATTTTGTTTGCAGTGCGCTGATATTTTGTTTGCAGTGCTGTGATATTTTGTTTGCAGTGTGTTCATATTTTGTTTGCAGTGCTGTGATATTTTGTTTGCAGTGTGTATATTATTTGTTTGCAGTGCACTGATATTTTGTTTGCAGTGCGGTGATATTTTGTTTGCAGTGTTTTATATTGTTTGCAGTGCGGTGATATTTTGTTTGCATTGTTTATTTTGTTTGCAGTGTTGTCCCTTCTGGGCCACCGTAGGTTTCTCAATGAAAAATTCAGTACAATCTATCATGACCCTGAGATCTGGTCTATGTAAACCTTCATTTCAGAAAGTGTAGTTTGACGTAAAAGAAATTGTGATTCCTTTGCCAAAAATAATACCCAGCTTGTAACTATTCTGCTACAGGGAGATGCAGAAATTCCAAAACTGTTTCCAAGCATCTGCAATGTTGGATTTCGCTTGAAGGCCCGTTTACACGCCCGTTTACACGCCCGTTTACACGACAAACGTTTTTGGTACGGCACGCTTAATTTTCGGTGTAAACGACAAAAGTTTGCCAAATTACCGGGCCAAAAAAAAATCGACGGGCACTCCAATAATTTGGCACGACACTCGTAAAAATAGAGCCCTAAGTACATTTTTCAGCGGTTAATATTTCCGCGGGAAAATTTAAATATGGTGGCTTTCAACCAAGTACACAAACTCAAATTACTGCTACTTTGGTTCCTTCGTAGGAGAAAAAAGAGCTAATAAAATATTAAAGAAAAAACCTTGCTGAGATCATATGCTTGTTCAACGAATAAACTCCGAATTACATTTTTGAAAGCAATTTTAGTTTGTGTTAACCGTCCACGTTATAGAGCACTGTGGATGTATCCACGATCACTTACCTGGTTCGAGATGGTAGATCGAGAGTATGACGACGAACTTTGGTATTCAAACTTTCGAGTTACAAGGGGAACATTCGAATTTCTTTTAGATAAAGTCATGGAATATATACGCTGCAAAGATAGTCATGCGTTCTGCAATTTCGGCGTAGCGACGGCTGGCCATTACATTATAGTTCTTGGCATCCACTGCTGAATATAGAACTATAGCCAATTTATTTGGTGTTTCAAGATCGTTTGTGTGTTTATACGTTAGAGATGTCTGCAAAGCAATAACAAGCAAGTTGTCGCATGTCGTGAGTTTTCCGCATGGAGACGAATTGGTGCAAATTATCAATGATTATGAACAACGATGGGGTTTTCCAATGTGTGCTGGAGCAATTGACGGGACACACATTTCTATTGTTGCACCGTCCGAATGTCACGCAGCATATGTAAACAGGAAAGGCTATCACAGCATAATCATGCAAGCTGTAGTGGATTGCAAATACCTGTATAGAGAGATGTGGTCATCGGTTGGCCTGGAAGCGTTCACGACGCACAGGTATTTTCAAATTCATCTATTTCCAGATGATCTCACTGCGGAATTACAAGGAGTAGAAATGTCACCGTTTATAGTAGCGGATCCTGCTGATCCCCTCTTGCCATGGGTTTTGAAAGGTTTTCAGAGAAACGACGAGTGTTTAACGCCAGGATGACTGTAGAAAACACTTTTGGTAGGTGGAAAGGACGTTTTATTAGATTTAGGAAATGTGTTGATATGGAGGTACCTGCACTGGTCAATGTTGTTTTAGCCTCTTGTATTCTGCATAACATTTGCGAGATTCAAAACAACGATTTTTTGCCGCAGTGGGAAGAACCAGAAAGAGCCAAAGAGGCAGTTGTGGGGATTGATAACATTGACATTGTAGAAGCTGATGCACACGACATTCGTGAAGCATTAGCAGATCACTTTAGCTAGGAAGAACTGACGTCCAGCTGAGAACAATAATTCATACAATGATAATTGATATAAATATAATATATTAACACTAACATTAACACTTTAAATTTAAACTGTTCGCAAAATAAACTTTTTACAAGGAAAAATCCTTTAAAGAACAAATTATAGTTTGTTAACCTAGCATACAGTATATTGCTAATTGTCTCCAAAATGTAATCCAAAACAAGGTGTTGTACATGGAACGTTCTTTTGTGTGCATCTTTATTCCGACAGTTGCATAATACAGTATAACACAACGCACTAAAATTACGTAACCCAGAACGGGTAAAGAACAGCAAATATGAACACGTTACTTAAAGGGAAATGGCAATAAAAATTTGTTTTGTCTCATTTGAAAGAACATTTAAAATAATATATGAAGACCTTTTAAAATTTCCCCGTAACTTCCTTAATTTTTGAAATGTGTGAACAAAAATATCTGCAATCCGCCATCTTGTTTTATAATTAGATCTAATTAAGTGACGTCAAAACCTGGGTAAACATTCTAAAAGTTGTAAATAATTGCCCAAATACCAGTGGAATGCGTTCAAATGGATTGCTAGTTCACTTAAATGTATACAACACCCAAAACAACTACGATTTAGCATCTATAATGACTCGATAATCGCTGATATAAAAAACATTTCTACCCTGGTTGTGACGTCACGCATATCCAAGGATGGTTATGCATATCCAAGATGGCGGAATGTTCAATGTTCTTTGTTAAAAAGAAGTGAAATATTTACAGAACCAACAACGATATGGAAAATCTGTAAAAGGTCTTCATATATAATTTTTAATGTTCTTTCAAATGAGACAAAAAAATTTTTTATTGCCATTTCCTTTAATCCTTAATTTTAGCACTGTACAAATGTTGTACATCTATAAATCAACATAGGTTTTGTCTCCGTCCAAATTGTAGCGAGTAACACCTTGATCATCACATCTGTAGCGGTTTCCTATATTGGTTTGTTGCTGAACATTGGCAAATGGTTGGGAACCAAAAGTGGATGCCGGGCTGCTTAAATTTTGACCTGACTGGTTTATGTTGCCAATCATACCAAAAATCTTTAACTCGTGTTCCCTTTCCTCTTTTCTTCTTTCATTCTCCAGTCTTGCTTGTTCCATATAGAATTGGTGCTCTTTATCCAATTGTCTCTCTTCAAGTTTCTTATATCTAGAAGATATTAATTAGGGGAATACAATTGGTCTGTTTAAAAGCCATAGTTAAATTGACAGGAATATTGTTTAAGAAATGTTCACAATATATTGTTTGGCCAACAATTAATCCTGGAGTTATCTGCTTGTGGACAACCTGTTTTTAAAGTTGGAACTTATTCATAGTAGAGGGCCATACTGTACAGGCAATTAGAAACAAATAAGGCATGCAATGGTACCACAACTTTATGAAAATTATTGAAAGATATAAAGTTAAAAAATTGACATTTAACTTCAAAATGAAATAACAGTTTGCTGATTTTAAATTTTAAAAAATTACGCATGTCTGAATGCAGGTTTGAAATAATTCCTAAACGACATTTTGTTGGAATATCACAAATAAGCCATGTCTACTCTTATAGAGTCAAACAACCTTCATCCTGTTTGATTTTACTCCTTCCATATCTATTTCAGAACCATCCTGTTATGTGTAATTAATCACGTACCTTTCGAAATCATCTTTAGCAGTCTCTTTGAACTGGTTAAAAGCGACTTCCATGCTTTTCTCAACTGTACTCTCTCTTCCTTGCTCCAATCTTTTTATCAGTTGTACTTTTTTCTTTTATGTCTTTCTCTTCTTTGTTTTCTAATTTTGGGTCATTCACCTCAGGCACTTCTAATGATATTTAGTCAAAAATTGTAGTGTACAAGGCTGGCGAGACCCATCATAGGGCCCCAGGGCAGATTTGTGACCATTGCCCCCCACACACACACACACACATGTGCGCTCTGGCGATTACACAATGACACTTTTCTGCTGGCCCCCCTTGGAGACTTCCAGGCCCTGGGTATCTCCCCCCTACCGGCCTCGATAGTGTACATTAATGTTTCACAAAAACACAACATGTACACATTTATAAAGTATTTTTGCTTTGCCCAGAGCAGAATGCATGTTTTTTTAGGCCGGGGGGATAGTGAGAAAATTTGGGTGCAAAATTTTCCACGACTACAATCTTGGACAATAATTCTAGCCAATATTGCAAAGATAATGCACATAGACAAAACAAACTTTGTCGCCCCCCCCTCCCCCCAGTTCAATGTTGTAGACAACCCCAAAACAAGCTCAACGAGGGGGCTCAAGAATTGCAATATGATTCAACATGGAATTTATCATAAGGGGTATGCGAATTTTGTATAGAATGAAAGGTAGTCTCAACCAGTTATGTCCAAGATTGTAGATAGATGGTCAGGGCATGGTCCCCCAGAAAATGTTTGAAATATTAAGTCCATTTCAGGCATATCTCATCTACAATTAAATCTTGAATGTATATGGAATATCAAATATTGAGTAATATTATAAAATCCATGGCTTTGCCTAGCTATGAGATTATTAGAAACTGAAAGAACAACATTTACTCTCTTACCAGCAGCATTGTCATTTCCATCAGCAGTACTTGGGCCACAATTTGGGCAGACAAATTCATCCTCTTCAGCATACACCATCAGGGAATCACCTTCAGTAATGTGTGTGCCTCCTGAGTAAATCTTTTTTTCATACTCACATGTCTGACATTTGTGAATCTGTGTTGAACCTTCCCCGTACTTATCCATTAGATTGTCAACTAGCAAAAAATTCAACATGTCATTACGATCAATATGAAGTAAAATTAAATAATTAAGTATTCAGATTACTTTACAAAAGATGGTACTAAATAACAATGTCAAATTAAGATCCATGCAAATGACATAGAATTTTAGAAAAAAGGGAAAAGAGGCTTTAGCCATAATATTTTATTTTGCTGATATTTAATAACTCTCATCCAACATTTCAATAATGACTGGTTCAGGGGTGTAGGAAGCTTGATAAACTGAACGGGAGGGGGGAGATGCATGTTTGGCACCAAGCGTAATACATTTTTTAAATTTGGGGTCTCTCTAGTTTGTACCTCTTTCATTAGTCCTACACTCCTACTGTATTCTGCTTATAGGTTTGTTTATTTTAGGGGCACGAAGTACCTCCTAATATTAGGAGGCTTGCTGAAACTGGTTTAATTGCCCAGGTTTAATATATATATATATATATATATGTGTTTTAAATTAGATAGAAAAAAATTGGTTTGACTTGAATCTTAACAAACTTGCTGCATACCTAAACTCTGATCATCATCTAAAGAATCGTCGCTATGGTGATCCATTTTCTCAGATTCTGCCATTGTGTCAACAAGGGCAACAGGAGTGACATTATGTCTTTGAGAAAGGAACCTGTCCATCTGCTCAAAAAATAGCCATTTATTGCTTCTACCATTCCCCGATTTATATTTTTGTCTTAGTTTTTTCATTTTATTCACAACTTCCTTTAATGTGAAGTCAGAATAACCTTTCGCTCGCAAATGATCCTACAAAATATATTGAGTAACATTCAAATGCAAAGTAACATTCTATTTGATTAAACGTACAGTAACTTAGTTGTATTATTTTGTAAATGACGTAAATATATATATATTGTTTAAAATTTCCATAATATATGTATTATGCTATTAGACACTACCAGAACTAGCCATCTTCCTCAGTGTGGTCTATTAAAAATTGTGCTCTTCAGTTCTTGTTGCATGCCCTATCGTATGCCATGTGGCTAAAATTGCAGTGCCACCTAAAATGTTAAAATATTCAAAAATATGCGGAATAACTTACCAGTAACCTCTGATAAACTTTACTAGTTTCTTTAGATCCCTTAGACTGATCAAATGCTACCTGAATCGTTTCATCGCACCACAGATTAAGCAGGGTTTTTGTTGCTTCGTTGCTCCATACTTTCCCTCTGTTTCTCTTGACAGCGGCCATTTTGCTTAATGTTAATTCCCGCGAAATGGCGCGAAATACATGTATTGCGTCATCGGATACCGAAAAGTGCTGAAACAGCAAAATTTTGGGCACGGTGCCGCTTATTTGGCGGGCCGAGACTACCTCCAGAGATTTTTAGGTACGCGTACCGCAATCGGACAGGGCCGGTGCCGTTTACAGGACAAAATTTAAGCGTGCCGTGCCAAAAACGTTTGTCGTGTAAATGGGCCTTGAGTCTACCAGGGTCATCATAAATTGTTCTTTAATGGTTAGTGTTTTATAGTGATCTTTTTGCTACGTTCAGCAAACAGATAAATAAGAAAATTAAGATAGTTCTAGTACTTGTCACAAATTAAAATAGTGTATATTGAGTCTATGGCAATATACTGAACAAGTATATACATGTACATACCTTAATGTATTTCTTTTTCATATTGGATGTTTTTCGATTGACAGTTTTTGATCCTTTCCACATCCTTAATTTACTCGCCTTTTGCTTCAGGTGTCCATAAAGAAATTGAATACACTCCTTGATTAAACCTTTTATGAAATATGACAAATATCGTGACTTATATAATTACTATCCAATCTTAAAAATGACATGAAAGTGTTTATTAGCTGATGAATGTAATTGACATGTCAAATTTATGGTATTTCTCGGGTCATCCAACAAGATCATAAATAAATATCTCCTCAACTTCTTACTGGTCTGTTACACTTCAGCTCACATATTCCCAGTGGTATCATCACCGTCCCATCATACAATCGCAATTTGGATTACAATCTAGCACAATCTTGAAATACTCTTTGTAACGCAATATATTGCATGTAGAACCACAACCGAGGGGGGCATGCTCCCCCAGAAAATTTTGAAATCTATACTCTGGGAAAGGGCATTTCCTGTATTTTGGAGAGCAATTTTACAAAATTCTGAAGGGCGAAACACATCACTTTTAACAGAGCCCCAATGCAAGATTTGCAACAAGTTTCAAAATAACCATTGACAATTGGAAGTTAGGAGAACTTTTAATTCAAAAGTAACCCCCGAAGGTCAAAACGGATAATGGTGTATTGGTTATGAAATGGGAGGGTGTAAGTAATAATTTGAAAATTCAACACGAATCTTGCACATCTGACTGTGCGATCAAAGGACCAACTTTTGCTGTCTGTTGCAAACAACTAGTACGTGGCCCAATTTTTTGTATCATGTTTCTAGCAACCAAGTACCATCGACAGGACTTAGTGCGTCAGTGCGAGATTAGCAAATATGGTTCAACTGTGTCAACTTAAGATAAAGAGAATTATGATAGCGACATTTTCAAACTGTATGAATGTCATTGTTTGACATTTTATTCACATTTTTTTTCTTGTGAACGTACATTCATAAGACTCAAGTTTATCTTGAATGGTTGTTGAAAACGTGGCATGGCTATATTACACTCGGCTGATGGGCAGGCGGCTTGTTGATTGGAACATGCAATCGAACTTGTTAAGGAAAACACTTAAGTTCTTAACTTGGTCCTGTCTTAATTTCGAAATTGATACGTTCCCAACTTGTTAACTATTTTTAATTATATTTTGAAATAGTACTGAACACGGGATTAAATTAATAATGTACTGATTGATAAGTTATATTCACAATTTTAATAGTTTGACGAATTATTGATATTCATTAATTTCTTGTCCACTTCCTTTACTCAGGCTTAGTGTTGTATACCATTTCTCACCTGTAGTTTGACTGTACCAACTGATTGTTCAACTTGGTAGACTGATTCATCTGATGATGGACCCATTGTATCATCCATAATTGCTTTAACATCCTTTGTCTGCTTATTATCTTGCTTCTTGCAGACTTTGGAAAAGTGGTGCTTCTTTTTGCAATTATTACACGTCACACCGTAGGCTGGGCATAGCTTCTTATCTTTCTTGTGTTTTCTATCGCAATATTTACAAGCCTGCTTATCTTTGTCACCAGATCTTTCATATTTCTTATTTGATCCACCTCTTTTCTTTAAGCCAGGACTATTCTTATCTCTGCTTGTGTAGTTCACTGATTTCCATTGAGCATTTGCAATTTCGGTATTCCTACACAACACAATGGCCTTTGAGGTCCAGATTCGGTTCTCTCAGCATTCTGGCTCTGGCACTAGTGTCTTTGGCTCCCAATACCAAACGATCCCTGATTAGTTCATTTTCTAGTTGATCGAACTTGCATGTCGCTGCCATTTGCCGGAGCTTCGTGATGTACTGGTCAATGGTTTCTCCTTGCTCTTGTACACATGTATCAAACTTATATCTCTCATATATCACATTTCTGGACGGTTCAAAGTGTTTTCAAAGTGGGTTCAAAGAGCATCTATTATTTTCTTAATGTCTTTCCCATCAGCTTCGGCCATTACAACATGGTATATTCGGAAACACTCTCTTCCCATAACTGACAGAAGCGTTGCGATACGTCCTCCTTCACCTTGTTCTTCGAGACCGGTCGCTACTTCATAATTCTCGAACTGTGCTCTGAAGAACAACCAATTTTGTGCCAGATCTCCTTTCAGCTCCATTGAACTGGAAAATTATTCGTAGTCATTTCAATCCTCGCTATTCGATTACCATCCAGGCTTCTTTAGTCATCAGTTACCAAACTGGATGTCTTGTCATTCCTTGTGCTTACGTTCTCTACTCGCTTTACCTTCAAGGCTTTTTTTACTTGAGATTGCGAGCTACACCTGACACCATATTATGACGCCATTTTGGATACATAGGAAGAACAACTTTAATAATATTCTAGCTACTTATATACATATTTCAGACCGAGTATTAGACAGAGTCTGGGTCTAATAACACTGTTGATGAAGTCAAGTGGAAAATCAGTAATCCCAGCTTCCAATCATGTGAACAAAGTGAGGCTAGCAATAAGCTTTTGAAAGAAATGGATGTTGCAACTGAAAAATAGTGTTAATCATTGATATTGATTCATGTTGACAATTGAATTTTATAAGTAAAGTAAAAAATCAAATGAGGCCAAGTAGCTACTGTTTTAAAATAATTTAATTTGTTTGAGCTTTCATCGTCTACGACATCGTCAGAAACTGAGAGGAAGCGGTAACAATACTGTATATATAGTGATAATGGTAGGGTGTATAATAGGAATATTAATGAATGTATACTAATGATATATGATAAGACAATGATAAAAATATATAAAATATGCGTAGTGGGGATAATATACAATATTAAAAACTAATAAAAGCTAAAGTGTTAGGATAAATAGTAAAAATAGTTCAAAATAAAAGGTCGGCCGGTCATTCTTCTCGAGAGTTAATTTGTGGTTTTTGTTGTTTAATATGGATCGCTTCTTTGAGTCGGAGGTTGACTGCATCATTGTCTCTGCATATAATCTTTACTTTAATATTGTCGTTACTGCTGGAGGAATTTTGGCATTGTTTGATATGTCGGTATACTGAAGAGGTTATTTGTGTGGTATGTTCTTTTATTCTGTCATGTAGTTTGCATATCGTGCTACCGATGTAGAAATAAAAACATTTGTTGCAGGTGATTTTGTACACCACATTTCTAAGGTGGCAGAAGTGTTCTTCTCGAGTGTGACATTTTGGTTTATTGAAGTCTGTCTGGTTCGTCCGAGGTTTTAATATATGGCGCAGAGTAGTTGATTTGTGAACGATTCTTACTGGGAAACCTGGTTTCGGAAACATATTTTTAAGTTTAAAGTCGAGAGCATCGGAAGGCCGGAGATAATACCAATCGTGGTTGTCGCGGTTCTGTGTGTTGATATCGGTGGTTTCACTGCGTTGGGTTTCTTTGATCAGGTGTTCTGGATATCCGTTTATACGAAGTATGTTGTCGAAGATTTTGTTGTGTTTGGATTTGGTTTGCTGTGATGTACATCGTTGGTTAATTCATTTCATTGTAAATCATAGGCATTGCAGATTTGTGATGTATAAAAGAGAAACTCGAATTCTGTTTTGCCGTTATTATGGATAGTGTCTGTAAAGTCACAAACATACTGCGACCAATGCTTAATGAAGTACCAGCCCACCTTGAAAACAGCATGCAACTGATAGAAACTATACAAGGGAAAGACCATGCATTCAATCAACGCTTCCCATATCCATTCAGCCTAGACGTAGTCTCCCTCTACACATCTATCCCCATCAATGAAGCCATCAGCAACATCAACATCATCGATAACATAAATACCAATCTACATGGCTTAAGCTAAAGACGACATTCGAGACCTCCTACTGACCATGCTTACGAATATGTACTTCCAATTCAACTCCACCATATACCAACAAATTGAAGATTACCTATGGGATCCAGTCTGTCGGGCATATTAGCAATTCTCTTCATGGACAGATTAGAGCGAAAGACCCTCACATCATACCAACCCCAGAGAGCCATACAAACGCTATGTAGATGATATCTATATACAAACTACCGACGAATTACAAGCAGACCTTTTTCATACAGCCATGAACGAAACACATCCACACCTCAATTTTGAGATAGAGAAACCGGTCATAACACCTACAGGCAAATCACTATCCTTGCTTGACTTTACAGTCACCATCAATAATAACGGCGAAACAGAATTCGAGTTTTATAAAAAGAAAGCCAAAAAACCCCTCTTTATAGATCACAAATCTGCAAGATCACAAATCTGCAATATGCCTAAGAACGCCAAAGTCAATATGATTTACAATGAAAGGAAACGATTTAACCAACGATGTACATCACAGCAAACCAAATCCAAACACAACAAAATCTTCGACAATATACTTTGTATAAACGGATATCCAGAACACCTGATCAAAGAAACCCAACACAGTGAAACCATGATTGGTATTATCTCCGGACTCCCTATATTCCCGATGCTCTCGACTTTAAACTTAAAACTATGTTTCGGAAAGCAGATTTCCCAGTAAGAATCGTTCACAAATCAACTACTCTGCGCCATATATTAAAACCTCGGACGAAGCAGACAGACTGAAAAAAACAGAATGTCACATTCGAGAAGAACACCTCTGCCACCTTAGAAATGTGGTGTACAAAATCACCTGCAACAAATGTTTTTATTTCTACATCGGTAGCACGATACGCAAACTGCATGACAGAATAAACGAACATACCACACAAATAACCTCTTCAGCAAACTGACATATCAAACAATGCCAAAATTCCTCCACCAGTAACGACAATATTAAAGTAAAGATTATATGCAGAGACAACGATGCAGTCAACCTCCGACTCAAAGAAGCGATCCATATTAAACAACAAAAACCACAAATTAACTCTCGAGAAGAATGCAGCGAGTTGGCCGACCTTTTATTCTGAACTATTTTTACTATTTATCCTAACACTTTATAGTTTTTATTAGTTTTTAATATTGTATATTATCCCCACTATGCATATTTTATATATTTTTATCCATTGTCATATCATATCATATCATTAGTATACATTCATTAATATTCCTATTATACACCCTACCATTGTCACTATATATACAGCATTGTTACTGCTTCCTCTCAGTTTCTGACGATGTCGTAGACGACGAAAGCTCAAACAAATTAAATTATTTTAAAACAGTAGCTACTTGGCCTCATTTGATTTTTTACTTTACCATGAATTTTATAAGATTATCAATGTTACAATAAAAGATGACCAATAATTTCAACATAAATGTTTCCAGTGACAATACAAATAATTTTAACATTTAAAATG
Organism: Chrysogorgia sp. JL179-B06; assembly: GCA_035772405.1. Taxonomy (NCBI): domain Eukaryota; kingdom Metazoa; phylum Cnidaria; class Anthozoa; order Scleralcyonacea; family Chrysogorgiidae; genus Chrysogorgia; species Chrysogorgia sp. JL179-B06. The sequence goes on along the minus strand of JAYKKM010000350.1, from coordinate 1,773,092 downwards.
TTTCCTTTTTTAAATTTTGTTTCTAATTTTAGTTTTTCCAATAACAATAGAAATCTAGGTTCTTAAACAATTTAAATTGTATCCTATAACTTACAGCTCTGTTGCGAATACTACGCAAATGATGCATATAATGCGGTTAGTTTCCCGGCTCTTCATGACAAAGAGAATCACAAAATATACTAAACTTTTATAATCAAGGCTGAAGACTCTCTCGAAGGAAAAATTATATTATTACATGGTTGTGTCATGCATGAGTGGTGTCCGTGACGTGTCAAATGACACTTGACCTTGCGAATAATAAACAAACATATTTAGAGTTCAAATTAGTTCTCATGATTCCCAACAGCTCCATCAACATTGAATTACGATGTTAGAGTTCATTAGTAACTCAGGGGCGGATCTAGCCTAAAATCTGAGTGTATCGGATTTGTGACGACACGAAACTAGGGGGGTCCGGAAATGCGATTTCCAGCAATCTGGGGGATTTATCAGGCAAAAATAACGGCACGCGAAACTGAAACTTTTCAAGAATATAACTAACGAAAAAACGAAAATTAAGTTAAATCATGCAAAGTTATGTAAAATGTTACCCTCGGAAACATCTAATCTTGAAGCAGCAGCGTGAGGGCAGATTGGAAGAAAATTCAGTTCAAAATCATCTTGAAACAGCAGCTTGAGGGAAGATTGGAAGAAACTTCAGTTCAAAATCATCTTGAAACAGCAGCATGAGGGAAGATTGGAAGAAAATTCAGTTCAAAATCATCTTGAAACAGCAGCATGAAAGGTGCATTTAAATGGCAGGGGAAATATTAAGTTTCGCTCTATTTTGTGCATGTCTTTGCATATACTTTCAATGTTGTAATATTATGTCCAAAATCATCTTGCAACAGCATCAGGACGGCAGTTAGGAAAAAGTTCAGTTCAAAATCATCTTGCAACAGCAGCAGGAAGGCAGTTAGGAAGAAAGTTCAGTTCAAAATCATCTTGCAACAGCAGCATGAGGGAAGATTGGAAGAAACTTCAGTTCAAAATCATCTTGCAACAGCAGCATGAGGGAAGATTGGAAGAAACTTCAGTTCAAAATCATCTTGAAACAGCAGTATGAGGGAAGATTGGAAGAAAATTCAGTTCAAAATCATCTTGAAACAGCAGCACGAGCGAAGATTGGAAGAAACTTCAGTTCAAAATCATCTTGAAACAGCAGCATGAGGGAAGATTGGAAGAAACTTCAGTTCAAAATCATCTTGAAACAGCAGTATGAGGGAAGATTGGAAGAAAATTCAGTTCAAAATCATCTTGAAACAGCAGCAGGAAGGCAGTTAGGAAAAAAGTTAAATTCAAAATCATCTTAAAACAACAGCGGGACGGCAGTTAGGAAGAAAGTTCAGTTCAAAATCATCTTGCAACAGCAGCATGAGGGAAGATTGGAAGAAACTTCAGTTCAAAATCATCTTAAAACAGCAGCGGGACAGCAGTTAGGAAGAAAGTTCAGTTCAAAATCATCTTGCAACAGCAGCATGAGGGAAGATTGGAAGAAACTTCAGTTCAAAATCATCTTGCAACAGCAGCATGAGGGAAGATTGGAAGAAACTTCAGTTCAAAATCATCTTGCAACAGCAGCATGAGGGAAGATTGGAAGAAACTTCAGTTCAAAATCATCTTGAAACAGCAGCATGAGGGAAGATTGGAAGAAAATTCAGTTCAAAATCATCTTGCAACAGCAGCAGGAAGGCAGTTAGGAAAAAAGTTAAATTCAAAATCATCTTAAAACAGCAGCGGGACGGCAGTTAGGAAGAAAGTTCAATTCAAAATCATCTTGAAACAGCAGCAGGAAGGCAGTTAGGAAAAAAGTTAAATTCAAAATCATCTTGAAACAGCAGCACGAGGGAAGATTGGGAAAATGTTAAGTTCAAAATCATCTTGAAACAGCAGCACGAGGGAAGATTGGAAAAATGTTAAGTTCAAAATCATCTTGAAACAGATATGTGTGTAAAATATCTCGTACTATATATGAGTATGTTAAATTAAAACTTCTTAAATTTTCTGGAAACTTATTACTTGTTTATATTAATGTTTATGTTTATGTTTTTTGTTTATAGTTATATTTATATTTATCACTACAAGTACTTTAATAATACAGTATCTTATATATCTATTCATCATTCGAAATGTCGGTCAATGTCATTCTTCTTGGATGCTTAGTTGCAAATCGGTCGATGACTTTATCCGTCTCAGGTCGGAGTTCCCTGTGAACACACAGCAGTGCAAGACCTTTCAAGCGATTTTCATTCATCCTACTACGTAAATACGTTTTAAGACGACGCAAACCGGAAATAGACCTTTCGCACGTACATGTAGTGACTGGGATTGTTGCGAAAATTTGAAATGCTCTGTAGATATTGGTAAAGGTGTATTGATCAATGAATGCTAAAAGATTGGAAAATGCAGTTGGTGAACTACCTTCAGCTAAATGTAACTTCTCACTCCACGTGTCCAGTTCATTTTCGATTAGACGAGGGTTAGGAAGGTCATCTCTGTACATATCAAGAAACTTGGTGAAGTGGGTTTTCCAATTGGGATACATCAACACATTCTTTGGTAATCCATAGAGGGCATCCATGATGTCTAAATTAGTTTCGGAAAAGCGAGTTTGAATTTGCGTCAACAAATGGTCAAGGAATGGAATGGATACAACACGACGATAATATTCAAGAACGGATTCAGCCGGAACATTGGCTCTGTGTTTCTGCCTGCCAGTTGTCCTTGGTTTTCCAGGTTCTGTACCAACACTCTGTGCAAGGGTTTCCGCTTCTTGGAACCATATACCATGCATTTCCTCTATCTTTGCTCGATATTTCTCCAACATGACGTACAGAAGTTCCACTTTTTCACGTGCATACCCAGCATCGATTACAGAATGTTGTAGCTGTAAGGTGAGTGGTCTGCTAACTTCAAGACATCTGGAAACGACAATAAGGGCAATGAGAAATTGGAACGAAACTATGCTGTGATACAAACCGCTAGCTTTCTGGGTAGAATCGCTATTCCAAGAGCGATCTTCGTTGTTTCGAATTTCCTCCAGAGATCGAACGATGGCGATGAACACCTCCACAAAAACAGCCAAAGCATCTAGTCTGGCAATCCATCTTGTCTTACAGGCATCGATAAGACGACTATGCTGAGCTCGTGGACATAACTCCTTGATTATCTTCTCTAACAAGGCAAACCGTTTTGGCGAAAAGTTATAGAATTCAGATGTTACTCGACAAGTGTCCATCATATTTCTTACTAGCTGTTGTTTACAACATGTTGCCACACAGAGATTCAAGATATGGGAATTGCAGTGGATATATATAGCCTTACTTTGAATAGCCTTAATTCGAGCCGCAGCGCCAGAAAGCCTACCAGCCATGTTTCCTGCTCCATCGTATCCCTGACCACGACAATTTTCAATGGATAGGCCGAGATTACCTAGAGAATTCAAAATAGTTGTGGATATCGCTTCTCCCGTCATACCAAGTGAACATGGCACAAAACCGAGGAACTCCTCTCGAATACAATGCTCCTTATCGACGAAACGAACGACAAGTGACATCTGCTCTATATTAGAACAATCTGTTGCTTCGTCAGCAAGAATAGAAAAAAATTTGGCAGCATGAACCTCACTCACAATCTTTTCAGATATCAATTCACCACAAACTTCGATTATCTGGTTTTGTGTAGTTTTGGATCTGTAAGTAGCATTTTTGGGAGTGGAGTTGAGAAATTCGTGCTCTGAGACGCCTGCACATCTAGCTCCATATTTCAGCACTTCGATTAGATTGCCAGGGTTGTTTGTTTCTGACTCTTGGTCTTTTGAGTCGTCTCGGTGACCTCGTAATGCTACTGCTTGTCTGCCCAAGAGTACCACACCTTCTACAATTGGCTTGAGCTTCTTTCTATTCTCCTCAATTTGCTTCCGTCTTAATTCGTTCAGTTGTGCATCAATTTGTGTGGATCTTTGTTCCATTGACGTCTTAAATAAAGATGCACGTAAAGTTGCAGTTTTATGGATAGACTTTTCTTCATGAACACGGAATCTGGATGCTGCGATATTCCAAGTATTCAAAGGGGTTTTAAAAAGTCTTTGTAGTTTATTCGCATTATGGGTACTTTCTCCTCCAAACAAAACACAATTAACACATAATGCCCCATCACACGCCTTTGAATATGCCAACCATGGGAATTTTTTCAACCACTCAAAAAGAAATTTTCGTTTATGCACATTCGCAGGAAAGACATGCTCCGGTTGGGGTTTCCAAACATTGCAGAGAAGATGGTATTTTTTCTGGTCAGTTAATGGAGTAGGTGGATCAACAAAATTACTAATGTCATCAGGAAAGGAAACTGTATTACTGGGTGCAGTGGTGTGAGCTATTGGAACGACTGGTGTTTGTGGTTCTGATGGACAACTAACACTTTTCCGTTTCGTTGCAGGTTCATTCTGGGGAGGAGTTTGGTCATTTTGATCAACAGGTTTTCTTTTCCTAAAAAATAGCTTGTCAATAAGGACTTGCTTCAACTGGGTTGAACTACTAGAGCAATCGACTGCTACAGATGAATTTATAGGCTCTTCACTATGGGGCGTACCTGTATTGCTGGAATGAGCCAAATTAAAATAATTATTCAAAACATCTTCAGCATCATTAGTGGCGATCATTTCAAAAGTAACATGAGGAAATAATGGCTTCATTACGAAGTGTTCTTGACTCAAAGGAATAGTGGCGTTTTCTTTCGGCTGACAAAGGGCAACAAAATGATTTTTCTTGTTGGGAATAACTGTTGTTCTAAGATATCCTATGGGCATGACAGCACATCGGAAAATATGTATTCTCTCACTAATATTATTCTCTGCTGCTTCTCTTGGGAAAATGGTGCAATTAAAAAAAAGGGCAAGAGAATCCATTTCTTCTACAACCTGGGTATCACTGGATTCTTCGTGGGTATGTACTTCAGTAGTTGGAATCGGATAGTATGATTCAATAGGAAGTTGAAGCACACTCGAAAGAGAAAGCATGCATAAAAATGACGAGTATTCGTGGTTACGAGCATTGTTACGGGCTTCTGCAAAGATAGCCTTCGAAGGATCATCCTTTCTCACCGATTTTAATGCAAAATCTGACAAGCACATAGCAAAAGCATTTCCCCTACATTTAAATGCACCTTTATTATGTTGTTGAGCAACCAAAGGGTGATCAGAATAAAATTGAGCATTTCTGTAAAGCTCAATGCTGGTTAGGCACCGAAGGTAAATCGCCATGGTCTCATCACCACATAATGCAATAGAACATGCATTATAAAGGCAATTGCCATCTCCTGTAGTTCTAAAGGTAATCAAGAGATAGGCACATTTGTAATACTGTACATGTACATAGTCAGGGCCAGAATAGATATCTAGGCAATTTGGTTCAATCATCAGGCCTGTAGTGTTGTCCTGACTATGATAGCACAAATTTTGCACAACAGCATACATGTAAATATATGGTTCTTCTGTCAATACTGAATACTTTTATAAATAAATAAATAAAATCATTCATTATAATACTATTACTGTCTCAGTTTAACTAGGCTAAATAAGCAAAGCTATAGACATAATATAAAAATAAATAATACTATTTATTATTAGGTTATAGAGAATATTAACCATTCGAAATGGGAATCAATCCATTTGGACATTGTACTTATACTAGTAGAGTAAGAAAGAGTGAAAGACTAAGAATTATATTGCACAATTTCCCCCAATGTTTATAATTTAAATGTCACTCGATGACAGCACTGAGTGTCTGACTAGTATAATAACATGAACATGAAACCGGTTCATATAACAACACTACAGCATAACATTTATAACAGCTCAGTCAGTCGGCTGAGCATTTTCGAAAGCTATTTATTAATTTATAGCATATCAGAATGTTCAAGTCAGATTGAAGTCGTTGAACACTGTAAAAATAATATAAAGCAGACTTATTTCGTTTTAATCAAATGAATCAATACGCTATTAAAACTTATACGGACAGATCACTCATTAGCATATTCGACATTTAGTGCATATGATAATATTAGTAGAGCTACTTAAAATATTTATTATTCATGAACTTACCTCACTGGGTGCTGATTTAAATTCCGCGCTTCCTGGCTGCGAGGGAACTGTATCTTCGCAAAATTGCACAGAGAAACACACATATTGGCACCGATTTTCGTCTCAAATTCGGCTTCAAGTAACTTCTCGCAATCGCGCTTAAGAAGGAGTAATCTACTCGCCTTTTCCACCGACGAATAACTTGTATTATCCAAGACACACAGTAGCTGTTGTAGAACATTGTTGAATGCCATGGTTAAAACAGAGTTGCGCTCGACTAGAGTCGTGGCTTGTAAACTTGGATAAATCACATCATCGACATGGCATAATCATACTTAGGTCCTCAGATAGGCCACGGCCGATACAGTCCACTGTATCGGAATGTATCAGAAAAGTGGCGTTTTGATTGGTTTGATACAGTCTATGACGATTTGACTGTATCGGAATGTGTGCGATACAGTCGATACAGTTACTATAAATAGTACAAATGTATCCGTCGGAAGGTCATCGGTAAAACATCGCCATTAAGAATCGAGACGGCTTCGAGCGCGCATTTTGCGCGATGGAAAGGAACATGTTGGTAGGAATGCGATTATGGACAAATCAATTACGGGCAATTTTCGCGGGCTCGAATTTCAAGCGCTCGTAGAATTGGACCGCAGAAGCGATTTTAAACCAACTTCGAAAAATAAAATTGCGCACATCAAAGATATTGAAAATGATGTAATTGTTTGGAAAAAGGTACTCCCGCGAAATTTAATATTCGAATTTTAATTTATTTTAATTATAATTAGATTATTAGTTAAAATCTGACTGTATCGTGTGATACAGTTGATACAGTCTAGATCCGCCCCTGTAACTTTAGTAATAATTAAAGGACATTGGCAATATATTTTGACATTCCTTTTTCTTTAAGTTACTACCCAATACAGTAATAAAACGTCAAATTTTAACCGTAAAAGTGTATTCTGTCACCATAAACAAGAGCTGTCTTCATTGAAATCCTTCCTTTAGCCGCCATTTTGAATCTGCAAATACTATTTGGAATATGTTAATGTTGCAAAAATTTTCTTTCTGACATCACAACCAGGGAAGGATAGAATTCCTTCTACGTTTTGTTTACTTCGCATGTAAGATGGCAACGAAACAGAAGGACACGAAATACAACCGTACTTGTTCGAACCAAATCCAGATGACAAAATAGAAAGTGATGATTTGGGGTCTGACTCATGAACGTCAATAGAAAGTGATCTCAATGAAGAATTTGAAGCGAATAATGCTTGGCGACTTACAACCCTCGATTGGTGAAAATGTGGGCATTGCCAAATAATGAACAAAACCAATGAAAGTGTCTGCTGCCATGAAAAGGCTATATAATGGTCGCACCATATTTAGAACAAAAACTGGCCACTGGATTACGACGATCTTGCTCGGACTTACAGGCTTTATCGCCTAGCTGCGTATCGAAGATGTTCGAGATGGATTTTTCAAATTTTAGGGGTAAGAAATGCCGAAGAGTATTTACGTCGTGTATTTATACATGTATAAGGAACAAATTTGCTTCACCTGATGGACTTTATACGCACTTTAAATTTTCTACTAGTAATATAAACACACAAGTGGACGTTTCATAACTTTATTCGTTTTGCAATGGAATGTTCGTGCATGCATCCTTTTTACAACCACAAGCAGATTTACATTTATGAAGACTATCTCTGCACGGACATCTTTTTGTTGCGCATTTTCCTGAACAATCGCAATGACTTCCTTCCACTGGGCGAGCTGGCTGTGTAAATCTACCTCGAAATCTACTGTGTCTTGAGTTGGGTTCTTTTGGAAGGAGTTCTTTGGCATGGCTCTTTGCTTTCATAAAGCTAGAAAAGTCCTTTCACAGCTGTAAACATTCATGTTGAATGGTTTATATATACTCTAGAAGAATAATAGAAAGTGTCATGTTGTTATTTTAGATCTGATCGTTTGAACAGGTTTTGAATTACAAAACAATAAATGAAGTTCAATGTTTCCATGGTATTTGGCATCATCATGTGAGCTACTTTATTGTTGTGCTTACTGTAAGTCGGACGTTCTTTGAAAGGTTTAACCACAGCTTTCTTTCCTTTATGTGCCTTTGGGTAAACAACTGACCATTGGTAGATGCCTTCAGATGTGGTCTGTTTCCATTTCATTATAGTGCATGTTCGAACAGAATAATCTAAATTCGTTTAAAAGATACAAAAACGGTGATGTAGATTTAGATGAGCCAAAGCGAAATAACAAAAACATCATGTCTGACTTACCCTTCTTCTGGAGACCATGCCAGTCGACCCTTCTGGAACCTAGCGGTGCAGACAATAAGTTGTGCGACGTTCTCATGGGATGTCACAACCAGGGTAAAAATTGACCCAGGTATAATTGGGTGTTTCGAAAACGAAGACCTACGAAAACGAAGACCAAAGACCTAAGATGGGTCTTCGTTTTCGTAATTACGAAAACGAAGACCCGTCTTCGGGTCTTCGTTTTCGTATTACGAAAACGAAGACCCATATCAGAAAATAAGGACTATTTATTAAAATTTCCCAAAATTATTACCTTATTACTGTACCTTATGTATTGTGTTCTTCCACGTTTATTTTAATATAAAATCTACCTGAATCATAGACATTCACAGCTTGATGTTGAGTTAGAAATTATTGCGTGTAAGTTATTATTGGCGGGAAAACCTGCAAAAAGATCACGAGTTCTGTTTTTTTTTGCCAACTTTGTTATGCGAAATGGCATTCCCTTCCATTAAAAAGCGTGCAAATCGCTAGAACGACGTTGATTTGGAAAAATAATTTGTAGTGTACAGTCGGGGATGGCATAGTTTTACAGCCTGGTTGTTCGATGCAGACTATTGCAAAGCTAGTTTAGTTGTGAAGCTGCAGAACGAGGAAGAATTGCAGCAGAAGATGTTCTTGAACCGTTGAACGAGGCAGTGGCATGCGGTGGCATGCGTATCTTGCAAAACATCACTAGCGAGTACATTGCGAAATTAATCCAACCTCGTTGGGAAATTAATCGGCATTTGTTTTGTCCTATCGTAGGTAGAGCGCAAGGCTGTTATGCGAGTACATGTGAATAATATCAAGATATTTCTGATTTTTACTTCTAAAATGCGATATTTTTCGAACGATCAACATACAATGCTTGGTAAAACCAACATGAAACTAACTAAAAAGGTACATTTATGAACCATGTAGATTCAGTTTCGAATTATTCCAAAAATATTGCAGTTAAGTAACACACGATGCTGACCTCGCCACACCATGCGTTGACCTTTATATAAGACAGGTCTTCGTTTTCGTAATTACGAAAACGAAGACCCATATCAGAAAACAAGGACTATTTATTAAAATTTATTAAAATTATTACCTTATTACTGTACTTTATGCATTGTGTTCTTCCACGTTTAATAGTTTAATATAAAATCCTCCTGAATCATAGACATTCCGGTACAGCTCGATGTTGAATTTTATACAAGAGAAAATTATTGCGCATAAGTTATTATTGAATCAAAAAGATCACGAGTTTCTGTGCTTTTGCCAACTTTGTTATGTGACATGGCATTCCCTTCGATTAAAAAGCGTGCAAATAGCAAGAACGACGTTGATTTGGAAAAATAATACATAGTGTACAAGTGGGATGACAGTTTCGCAGCCTGGTGGTTCGATTGGCAGTGTGGAAAGTAATCGGCATTTGTTTTTTGTAATATTCGCAATTTTCTTGAAAATGTGCTTTGTTAGTTAGACAACTATTCTGAATTGTAGTTTTGTTATTTTTATTAATTTTACCGTAATGTTTCGTTGGATATATCACGATGCTGACCTCGCTCCACCATGTGTTGACCTTGTGTTACCAGGGCCGTACTCAGAAAATTTTACATGGGGGGTGTAAGCTCACCTCAACCGACTGACGCACTAGCTTGTACCGACTACATCCTATCGATCGAAGCTTGTCAAAACAGTGGCAGATCTAGGGTTGTTCGGAAGAAGGGGCGCACATGAAGAATCAGCACGTTGCAGTAGGGGGTTGTGGGGGCATAGCCCCCAGGAAAATTTTTAATTTTGCAAAACCCAGAAGTGCTTTCCGGAGATTTCTGATAAGAATTTTTCCGAAATTAGGGCACCACGCCATTGCTAAAAATGCAAGATTACTAAGGGGCATCAAGATTATGAAACACTTTAATATAAACTCAGAAGTAGTACAGAACTAATATACACTTTAGCCTTTAGGCATCTGGAAACGTCCATCGTTTTATCTTCCCATGTAAAATATCTATGAGTGAAACTGGCTTTTGCAATGAAAATTGGATAAGCTACCAAAACAAATCGGTCATATATAATAATATTGCGTTTATCACTCGGACTTCTTCGTTTTGACATGGTAAAAAACAGACTGAAACACTTCTTTGCGGAATTTTAAAGGTAAGCGCGTGCCGCGTGCGTGCGTGCGTGTGTCCGCCACTGCAAAATATTGTCTTTCCGTTAGCTAGATGCCTACGTTAATTGGTCCTACGTTAATAACACACTCTCAATGCGAAATTAAAACATGATGCGCTAAAAGTTAATGATTCTACTTATTCCTGTTAAATCGAGCACGTCTAAAATATATTTTCTGCCGACTAAAATATAACTTCTGCCGACTGAAACATATATAAAGATTTTTTTTGGGGGGGTGTCGCACCCCCCTACACCCCCCGTAGCTCCGGGCCTGTGTGTTACTTAATTGGGTTCATGAATGTACATTTATAGTTAGAGTTCATGTTGATTTTACCAAGAATTGAATGTTGATCGTTCGAAAAATATCGCATTTTAGAAGTAAAAATCAGAAATATCTTGATATTATTCACACGTACTCGCATAACAGCCTTGCGCTTTACCTATGATGGGACAAAACAAATGCCGATTAATTTCCAACGAGGTTGGATTAATTTCGTAATGTACTCGCTAGCCTCGTTCAACGGTTCAAGAACATCTTCTGCTGCAATTCTTCCTCGTTCAGCAGCTTCTTCACAAGTCACAACTAAACTAGCTTTGCAATAGTCCGCATCAACGTCTGGCCGCTTGCCCGTCTTAGCGGTTATCGAACAACCAGGCTGCGAAACTATGCCATCCCACTTGTACACTACAAATTATTTTTCCAAATCAACGTCGTTCTAGCGATTTGCACGCTTTTTAATGGAGGGAATGCCATTTCGCATAACAAAGTCGGCAAAAACTGAACACAGAACTCGTGATCTTTTTGGGGGTTTTTCCGCCAATAATAACTTACCCGCAATAATTTCTAACTCAACATCAAGCTGTGAATGTCTATGATTCAGGTAGATTTTATATTAAAATAAACGTGGAAGAACACAATACATAAGGTACAGTAATAAGGTAATAATTTTGGGAAATTTTAATAAATAGTCCTTATTTTCTGATATGGGTCATTACGAAAACGGGTCTTCGTTTTCGTAATTACGAAAACGAAGACCCATCTTAGGTCTTCGGTCTTCGTTTTCGTAGGTCTTCGTTTTCGAAACACCCAGGTATAATTATCTCTTATCGAATTTCAAGATGGTGGCGCTGCGACATAATGCTACCCCGTTAATTGTGTTTTACGCATTAGCGACTAACTTGTTCGAGGCTAAAATACCTTTTCTATCAACGATCATACATAAGCTTGAAGAAAAGGGAATGTCAAAATATATTGCCAATGTCCTTTAACTGTTATTTTCTAAACCCAACAATAGTTTAAAGAAAAGTTAACATGCTTTTGTATGAACAATTGTTAAAATAGGTGGTATGTCTGACCATTTTCATTAATAGTTTGTTGACCGTTTGCTTGGAACTGCATGCCAAGGTTATAAAACGGAGGTGACTGAGCACTGGTTTGAAATATATTGCCTGCTATTTGATTTCCCATCAGAATTTCAATGAGCCTTGATTCACGCTGTCTAGATTTTGTCTAGATTTCTCAGCCTCTACTCTTGCATTGGGTCTTTTTCAACAATTTACTTCATCGTCTCTGAAACTTCTTTTGACTGGTCATCCTTTCTTCTTTTTAGTGAAGCCTGCTTTATTGGCACAAATAAATTGTTTTCAGATCCAAGTTCAGCATAACTGGTTGAAGTTAAACAACATTCTGATGAATCACTGCTGGAATTATTTTGAGCAGAGGGTTCAATTGCCTGCCAAGGTTGGCAAGAGTCTTGTGTCTGTATCAAAGCAAAGAATTGGTGAAACCGAGGGCCATAGCCTTTTTCATTTTGGAATCTTTTAATTCCTGTAGCAATCGTCAGTCAGTGTAGCTTTCTTACATTGCCCAATTGCTTTCTTGAATTTGGTATACAGTTCCACTGTTGAATGGCAATTATCTTCTTTCTCACTTGCCATTTTCTTGAGCTCCTTTAATCACAGGCTTCCCAAGCTTGCGACACATTTATTATTATTGACTCTTCATTTACGATATATTTTAATGGACTTGCAACGGGAATTCATTCGACTTCGTTAAATCTGTGTAATTTAGTGTGAAATCTGGGGCACTTTTATTATTATGATATTTGAGTACTTTATGTACGATTTATTTTAATGGCTTTGCAACGGGAATCATTCGATTTCGTTAAAATGCTAGAATATTGCCATAAATTAAGAAATAAAGTTCACTTTATTTCTTATGAAGTCGTAGTTGTCGTTTCTGTGTAATTTGGTGTGAAATCTGGCGCAATTGAGGCATTGACAGCGAGTTTGGTATCTGGCCATGTTGTTCCTCACTATAAAATAGGGAAGGCAGGAGACTGCTGCTCACGAATCGACTCCACAAGCCGCTTTACGCGCCCAATCGCGAAGAAAACAACAAATCAATAAAGTACAGTAAATTTCCCATCAGATACGTCGTCCACAGCAATCGATACACAGATTTAGTAAGATAAAATTCCAATATAATTCAGTTGTTTGACGATCTGCTATCCGTGACCACAGGAACTGCAATACGGTCTCGCGAGTTCAAATGACAGCGTCCGAATTGACCAATGAGAATTGAGCTTGATATTTGAACTCGTGAGGGTTCAACGACCGTATTGCAGTTCCTGTGGTCACGGATAACAGATCGTCAAACAACTGAATTTTATTGGAATTTTATCTTACTAAATATGTGTATCGATTGCTGTGGACGACGTATCTGATGGGAAATTTACTGTACTTTATTGATTTGTTGTTTTCGCGATTGGGCGTGTAAAGCGGCTCCTAGAGAACGATTTGTGGAGTCGATACGTGGGCTTCGTGAGCGGCAGTCTCCTGCCTTCCCTATTTTATAGTGAGGAACAACATGGCCAGATACCGAACTCGCTGTCAATGCCTCAATTGCGCCAGATTTCACACCAAATTACACAGAAACGACAACTACGACTTCATAAGAAATAAAGTGAACTTTATTTCTTAATTTATGGCAATATTCTAGCATTTTACGAAATCGAATGATTCCCGTTGCAAAGCCATTAAAATAGATCGTACATAAAGTACTCAAATATCATAATAATAAAAGTGCCCCAGATTTCACACTAAATTACACAGATTTAACGAAGTCGAATGAATTCCCGTTGCAAGTCCATTAAAATAGATCGTAAATAAAGAGTCAATAATAATAAATCTGTCGCAAGCTTGGGAAGCCTGTGCTTTAATATACTTTGATAGATCTCAGTATTTGTTTGTTTTTTCATATTCACAAATATTAATCTCTTCTTGTAATAGTCACTGTTCACAACAATGTCAACCATGTCATTAAGAAGGCTATCAGTCCAATTGGCCCTTCTTAACTAGGCTTGTACCTTCTTCTTTGCTTTCATCCTCCCCATCCATGCTATCTAAACTGCCATCCAGTATACTACCTGTATGGTTGTCATCAGGATTGCACAGGCTATGCTATGATTTTTTCAATCTAAATCTATTAGCATATGATTTACATTCGACACATGCAAAACTACGATGTTTATCCAGGTAGGCGTGGTTAATAAACCTAATGTGAATGACTTTCCAATTTTTTATTTGACTCAAATCAGTAAATGATGGCCCCCTTTCTCCAGCCAATACATCACATTCAGCTGATGTTCGAAAGTGCTTCTGACAAGCAGATTTTATGCTGTCCAACGTAGGTGGCTGTTTTGTAAGAGGTACCATTGTAGACAATTGCTGAACAGTCAAATATTCCGTATCGTTGGACAACGTGGAAGACTCATCCTTTTGTCATCCTCCGTTTTTAGCCACTTTTTGCTGATAACCTTCCCATTTTCTTTTGTTTGACATTATACAATCTCGTGGTCTGATGGGCCACGTGCAAAGTCACTAAATGCCGCTAAATTTTTTTGGGAATTTTTTGAATTGAAAATAAATAAATATTAAAAAATAAAAATAAAAATATATTAAAAAATAAATAAATAAATAAAAAATATATATTAAAATTAGAAAATAAATATATTAAAATATAAAAAAATTAAAATACAATGAAAATAAAAGTAATTGAAAAATATGTAACCATATAAAGTAATAAAAATGCTATGGCACTCCTGGGCCACCATACATCTCTTCACTGTCTCGAATAAAAACGTCCCTATTTTCTCACGGTCCCGATCACAACAATTATTCACAATACAAGTCACCCCCCGTCTACAGTCCAACTTGATCTTGATCTCATATCTACAGTTTCCAATTTCCCACACAGTGTCTCAAATGAAAACGACATCCTATCATACCGATTTTCGCTGCACCATTGTCTCAGATGCAACATCAGAAGAATGGTTTACCAATGTCCCCTGAACATTGTCATCAACTGGTCCATAGTTCTCAATAGTCTTACTATTATACCTAATTTGCAGATGCCCTCGCGTATAGCGATCCCCATTTTAGCTTGTCAAAATCAACTTCATCCACATACATTTGCTCAAACAGGTGTGTCGTGATTCTCCTTGAGTCTTTTCAACCAAGCATCCACAGGTATACTTAACAAATAAACTATGGTAAGCATTTTACAATTGTATCGTTTAGTAACTCCTTATCGCATTTGAACCAATGTCTGACATGATCTGTTATGACGTTTCTCCAACAAAAATGACGTTTTTCCAGTTAACATGTTCACGCACGCCCATGGTTGGGGTCGGAAAGGGCACACTGCTCCTGAAAACATGCTTACAACGTGTTCCACTGTGGTAGCTGCGATACAAATTCTACTGTCCAATACGATTAAGATGGACACCATCTTGTAAAAACGGAATTGCAGTATTGCACATATCTTATTTACAGTATTTGAGGAATTTTTAATCACTAAATTATAGGTACTTGACATTTTTGAGGATAACACACTTGAAGTAATCTCTACTCCAAACACCGGTAAGACTCAAAAAAAAGAGAAAAGAAAGAGACTCGTACTCCTTCAAGCATGCTTTATGGACTGAAATTTTTAATCAACTGAAATTAAAATAATTTTATAGTTTAGTTTTATATGTATTCTTATCTATTGTAATGTATATCTTAGCTTCATGGAGGGCCACAAGTTTATTAGCCTTGGCTATTTAGTCTTTACCTTACCTAAAACAGAAGACATAAATTCCTATTTGCAAACAAATATTTTGTTTGTGGTAGGTCGTGGTTTCTGGTTCTGTTTGTGTTTGTTTCTGAATTTTTCTGATGTAAGTAAATAAAATCTGATAATTATTTAAATTAAATCACCAAATTCCTATGCATTGTTCTTAATGAAATTATATTACCTAGATCTGACCGTTTGGTCATCTTGTGATCCATCTGCTGTTATCAAGCAGCCAGTTTTCTCAAATAATCTCTTGACAAATTCTTTGTTGGTCAGCTCCTCCAAGCCTCTCCATCCATTTAGTCATTAAAATCCTCCATGCCTTAGCTGAGATTTTGTCTTTTTTTTGTCAAGGTTATTTTCCTCCTAACCACCTTTCATCAATGAGCTGGCTTTTGTCAGTGTGCTTTTCACACAACATGTAAACTAATAAATTGATTTTATTTCTACATGCTTGGTGAAATTACTTGCTTTATTCGAAGCTGACTTTTTCTTCTTTGTCTTTTCCAATCCCAGGAATAATTGTGCACCTCTTCATCCATCCAGGCACATTACTGGAAATATACATCCACCCCTTGTCATATTGTTCTTTCTCCTTGTAATCACAAGTCCCTTTCCTCCAAACACAAGAGCTGGCTTGACATTTTGTTCCCTATCAGCATGTATACCAAGTTGGAGAGTAGCCTGTCACTTCCAAATCAGACGATGGTTGCAATACCCATACTTGCTTGCTACCCAATGTATTGTAAGATTTTTCTTGATCAATGTCAAATGGCAGAGGGACCTTATCAATGTTGTACCTTCAACATAGGATTTGTTTCTTCTCCTTTTCCCATAACACGTTGCGCACTTGTTCAGGGCTACTGCACAGCTGTTTCCTGTGTTCATCTAAAGCAGCCATCTTGGATCTTTCTTGTTCTGAGAAAAAATTATAAGCCAAATCAAGACCTCTTTGCAAGAAAGTAATAGCGGCAAATGAGGCTATCATGCATGATTTCAGGATGTTACTGTAAACATTCGAGAGACGCTGCAATGCGAAATCCAACTGGACAATAACCACAACAAATATGCAGTTGTAGTTAAGAAGAAGAATATGTGAAGAGTGTGGGGCATGTTCCCATCGAGCTTTAAAAAATATTTCACAAGTTTTTTATCATAGTATGGGTAAATTGAGGCAGGATGCATTTGGCAGTAGATACAACGAAGGCCAAGGTAAATGTTAGAACTTCCAGTGGACTATAGGCTTCTTGGAAATGCTCATTCCATGAGAAAAGTGCTAATAAGGTTACAGAAAAAAGAAGAATCGAGTAAGATGCATGTAACTTTATGGTGTCTACTTACAAATATATTTACAGTAAACAGAAAATCCAATACAAAGACTAAAGCATACAATGTAATTGCACTAATTATTGCTAATGATTGACTTTTTGTACTACTGTGTGTTTCGTCCAGCGCACATACTTGGGTCTGCACCAGTGTTTTCTAATATTTAGTAATTTTTCGTATACAAAACTGCTCATTTGTCAGGCAAAGTAATTCTTATATATTAGGTGCTTTATTGGTCAAATTTAAGCCTGGAGGTTCTTAATCTGCAGCTTCTTTTATGCATGTGTTTACTCTAGTAAAACAGACATGCGAAAATTCTCATTGTACCAACAAAAGATGAGTGGGAAAATATTACTGGCGAGTTTCTTAATTGATAGGATTTCAAACACTGTTTGGGGCATTGGATGGGAAACATATGGACATGGGGAGTTAGGATTAGGAAAACACTTCAAGCTGTCCAGAACATAATATAATCATAGACTTGAACATTGAAAGATCTATAAATCACCCGCATGATATCCTGGTTTTGTTACCGGACGACGATGAGTGACTTTGCTCTTAAGAAAAAAAATGTTTTTCACAAAACAAAGTGGAAGTTAAAACGTTGGTTGGTTTGTCGTGATGAACAGATAGAAAGTTAAAAGCAGAGAACAAACAACTGAATGATGTCTGTATGGCCTATCTAATACAAACAAAATAAGGTTATTACTTGAAGTTAAAACGACACAATTTACTCATGCACTTTAACACCTAAATTATCTTGTCGCTGATAAATTACCAAATTTGACTGTTTCTTTTTGCTGGAAGAAAATAAAGAAAATAAAAATTTGGGTAGTGGATCAAAACTCCTGCACAATACTTCTGTGACTGATATGGATTGTGACAACAATTGTGGTGAGGATTGTCATGTGCAGAAGAGGAGGACAATCAGGATGATCCAGACTGGTATGAAACTGAGGAGGAAGACACGGATAAAGTTGAAGAAGATCCAATGAAATCAACATCCAAGAGAGATGTGAAGTATGTGCACAGATTGAAATGGGTAATGGTATAATTTAATAACTAAGCTGACCTGCTCTTTTGTTATTCTTATAGGGTGGAACCAGGTACATCACATGTGGGCGAACCGAAGTTTGTTGTGTTTTACTCAGTGTTGATGTCCTTGTTCTCTATGTTCTGTTTTATATGAAAAGGGTCCATCTGTTTCTATGAAAGTCCATGGACCTATGGAAATTGTACAGCAACATGGTAGAACTTTCAAGTGGCACTGTCAACCCCAGTACTTGGAAGATATCCAGCTGGAAATTTAATGTTGAGTTTTGCCAAACTTACAGCTGGTACATCTGTTAGTAAAATTGTATTAGTATATAAGTAAATAGGCCTTGTTTGATATTCTGCAAGAACAAAATTAATTTTCCCTGTTATATTGAGACATTAGGAAACATGCAAAGCAGCACTGATTGGGAATGTGAAGAGTATGAGCAATGCCTCCTGGTGTGGTGATGGAAGATATGATTCAATGGGGCATATGGAGTATATAGTTTGCTGTGTTGTGATCTTCTGAAGATTATTACAGGTGGGTTTTAACCAGTAGTTTAAAATTATTTTCCCACTGAACTTCTCCCTATTAGACCACATAAATAACAATAATGAAATGTATTTTTATCTTTAAACCATACCCAGAGCCACCGAGAGGCTTTGTTGGGCCCAGCGCAGATATTGATTTGGAGCCCCTGGTGACATCACATGTAATAAGGTCATGTTCAAAATTTTGGGGGCCATCTCAAGTTGAGGGCCAGGCAACTTGCCCACTTTCCCAGTCCTTACCATACCTGCAATGTATTTAACCCATTCCTGCCTACATGTGGTTCAGATGCCTAACTTTTCATGAGCCGGGCCGCCTGAACCCGGGCCGTACTGTAACTTCAGATAATTTTACTCCCCAAGGGCAGCCATCTGTGGTCTATTGACATAATGATTACATTTTCGATTTTTATTCTTACAGGCTAATTAGACTGGCAGCAGCCAATGCCATGGAACTGGCTGGTGCAAAACGCGGTTTTTCACACTTGAAGAAAATTCAGGTTTTCATTTCTGATCAGCATCGTGGCATTGCAAAATGGATCAGAACATCTGAAAAGAGTTGATAAAAAAAAGGTAATAAATGGAATTCGGTTTTCTTTGGTTTTTATTGGTTCAAAGAATGACACATTTGTATGATGTTCATGGTTATTTATTTAGTAAATGTGCTTGTGGACAGTTGGTTGAGGAATCGTAAAGAGAGGCATGGCACATCTGTTTGAAATTATATATTGAGAGAATGACTCACAATAGAGTCATTGACCCCTTACGGAGTTTGTACACAGACAAATGCAAGAGATTAATGTTAACAAAATGTGCAAGAGATAGATACCATGAATATCTGTGAATAATGAAAAGACATTTTGTTCATTACAATGTAATATGCAACAGAGACAACAACATGGAAAAAATAGACGAATATTTGCCAAGAGTTTACTTTGATCCGAAGCAGGGCTCTCACATCAAAAATTAAGAATTCCTCAGTGTGCCTATAATATTTCCTTAGTTTTCCACCATCCAGGGCCAGGAATTTGTTTAATGTAGCTGTTGCTGTAATGCCAAGGTAGACTTCATCAATAGGCATTTTAAGTTGTGGGTTGTCGAGAGAAAGTGAATGGGTCACAATTTCATACGATATCCATCTTCAAAAAATCAGATAGCAAAACCTTTGGCAAATTCTGTATTTCATTGTAGAGATGGTCCAAAACAGGATTTGATGTCTGAAACATTGTGTTAAATTGGTTTAGGTAATGTAGTTGGAAGCTTAAGAATTCTAACTGGGCCTGGAGATACTGGTTTGTAAAACCATGAAGAATTTTTGTAAGCAATAAATTATTGGCATTATTTTAGCATTGTAACCAATAAGTTATTGGATTATAACCAACCCCAAAACAACAAAGATCCTAACCCACCTCCGTATTTTTTGTCCGTAAATTTTGTATAGTGACTTTTGTGCATTGCACTTGTGGACCACCATATGATTGCCGACGAATGATAGAATAATACCAAATAATTTATCATTGTTTTTAGAAAAGTGCTTAATTCTGTTGATCTGACATACCAGAAGATACTATGTTAGAGATATGGGCGTCATATGTTAAGTTGGTGTCACCTAAATCTTTAGCTGATGTTAAACTTGGGCGGTTTACCGGTTTTTCGGTTTTTTTCGTTAAACCGGTTTTCACTTACATCATGGCAGCGAACACTTAACACCTTAACACATCACATGCTTCATCAATTTGACAGTTGACACTATGAAATATGAACGGGGAGGAAAACAGTGGAAGAAACTCAAACTCGATAACGAACTGCTTGGCCAAGGATATGATGCCCCTATACAGTCGAGAAATCTGGCTTTAAATGGCTATTGAATGATTTTGATCCGAAGTACGATATTCCCAGCAGAAAGTACTTTAGCCAGCAAGCAATTCCCAAACTATATAATGAAACGAAAGAAGGGGTTTTGCAGCAACTTCATAACATTGAGTTCTTTTCTGCCACATCGTCTGATGTGGCAGATCTGCCACATCGTCTGATGTGCCACATCAGTAAGGTACTCTGTCTGATCTGCCACATCGTCTGATGTGGTCAAGCAAAACCATGGAGCCCTACATGTCCTATACGGTCCACTTCATCGACCCAGATTGGAAACTCCAAAGCAGATGTCTTCAAACTCTATACGTACCTGAAAATCACACTGCCAAAACCCTTGCTGATGGGATGAAGGAAGTTTTAGAACACTGGAACCTCGCACCATCAAAACAAGTATGCCTCACTACCGACAGCGGAGCAAACATTGTGAAGGCGGCCCGCGACCTCGATTGGCCGTGGATATCCTGCTTTGGCATGAAGGACGAGCCTCGCATCTCACGAAGGATTGTAGCCGCATTCAGTCAAAGCTGGAAAAGACGTCGGGATTTAAGCAAGGCGCAACTTGAACTCAAACTTCCAGTTAAGTCTCTTGTTTCGTGATTTTATAATATGTTTTTTGAATAGGATATAGGTAATAGAACCAACATTGGGGTTACTGAATGTAGATGACATGTAGAAATTAGCATAGTATGCGCCATCTGCATGGCCTTACAGTTACAGTATAATATAATTGTTTACTTTATAAATCAACAATGAAAAATATGACCGTGAAGGTAAACTTGCTATTTTGACTTAAAGGAATGTCCAACCAGATGGGGTTCTACACATAAAATGATTGAACGAATACTGGAGCAAGACTGGAGCAAGAGAGAGCAATTCGGCGAGTATTATCGGAAGACAGAAAAGTTTCTCATCTTGTTTTGAAGTGGCAGAATATTGATGTTTTAAAATCGGTGCGTACCGCCCTTGAACCATTGGGAGACTTTACTGACGCATTATCGGGTGACTCGTACGTCACGATAAGTTCAATAAAACCTACCCTTAGCTTCATCGAGAATGCTTCAAAAGCCGCAGACGATGACAACAACCCTGACAGCAGACCTGAAAGCAAAAGTTCAAGTTGATATCGAGAAACGCTATACAAGCGAAGCAGCTCAGACCATCCTTAATACGGCCACTTGGTTGGATCCTCGGTATAAGACAGAGTACCTTACTGAGGAAGGCAGAAGAAGTGCGGCAGAAAATATAAAGGAGCAGATGATGGCCATCGAACTGGCAAGTGATGCTTTGAACAACACGCCCGAGTCAACGGACGACGCAACTGACAATCAACCACCACCAGCAAAGAAAAAGAAGTCACTCGCAAAGCTTCTGGGTGAAATGAGAAAGACAGAAACAGCGCCCGCTACACCGGCAACTTGTCTTGCTCAGATCGAGCTAGAAGTTAGTTAGTCAATTTATTTGAGTGTCAAAAGCTTATAGCCGGCCACAAGTAGCCTACTAATTGGGACACTAGACAAAGGATTAATACAAATTGTTAAACTAGGTTAATCTTAAATATTAGGTTGTTACTTTATATATACACAGATGAAACAAATAACCTAATAAAATATTAAATTACGTAGTACATAGATGACAGCAAGTACAAGAGTTATCTGTTGGTGATGTAAGGTCTTTAGTTCTTATTCTTGCCTTAAATGCTGCTAGAGAAATTATTTGCCTATCTAGACTATCCAATTTTGACCAAAGCTTTGACCCAAAATACCTTAAAGAATGTTTTCCGAATCTTACGGTATTAAACATTGGAATAAAAAAAATCGGAATTCCTTAAATTGTAGCTGGAAGGTGTGTTGCTGAAAAGATTAATTATGTTTATCGGGAGTAAAATAGAAATGTCTCGGTACCTTGGTGCACCCGCAATTGCCTTGGCTGCCGACCCACTTCCATGGTGGAGTATGCATGCCGCTGGATATCCCCGCCTGGCAAAACTTGCACGCAAGTACTTGTGTGTTTGTGGTACAAGCTCCTCTTCTGAACGTCTTTTCAGTATCGCTTGCAACATTGTAACAGCCAAACGGTCCCTTCTCAAACCACACAAGGTGGACATGCTGGTTTTCTTGGCCAAAAACTTGTGAACGGTTGCAACTTTCTATTCTAAAGGCCGTTTTCCCGACTTCAAACATATCGTAACGTGCCGTAGCATATTCCTTTGTTTCAAAGTCATTAGTTCTACCCTAGTGCTCAGGAAACAAAAATACGTTACGTTTTGCTACGATACTGTTGAAGTGAAAAACAGGCTTAAGCCTAAGGACTAAGGCGTCTAAACTTTCTGATTAACATCATATTATTATTCAAATTTATGTTCATATTACTGTACTATTGCATGTCATTACCTTGCGTGACGGGATTGAAAAGGAAAATTATACTTAAAAATGACTTTTCGCTATAAAACACATGTATTGTTTGTTGTTATTAAAGCTCTACTTACAGTTATTCTTCGAAATACTTATTTTCAATATGGCTCTGACATCTACCTCCAAATTGAAGGCCTACCTATGGGGTCCTCCTTTTCTGGCCATTTTATTTATGGACAAACTTGAACGTAGTGTATTAACGCTCCACCATCTCACTGACCCTTATAAACGATATGTAGACGACGTGTATGCCCAAACCACCAACGAAGCTGAAGCCGACAATTTCCACAATATTATGAATAATGCACATCCGTGTATCCAATTCGAAATCGAAAAACCTACCACCACCCCCAGAGGAAAAACCTTATCACTACTTGACTTCACCGTCACTATCACCGAAGACGGAAAATCGGAATTCGAATTCTACAGAAAAAAAGCTAAGAAGCCCATATTCATGCATCACAAATCTGCTATACCAAAACAAACCAAATATAACGTTATACGCAATGAAAGGAATAGAATTGACCAACGATGCTCAACACAATCTGCCAAGGACAAACACCATCGACAATTCACGCGTGTTTTACAGCTCAATGAATACCCACACAATTGGATAGAAGACACTCAACTACACAACCGAACCAGCAACCACAACCAACAACCAGATGATAATACTAATTGGCTGTATTTCCGTATTCCTTATATATCCGACGCAATAGACCATAAAATCAGAAACATATTCAAACGCGAAGGCCTCCCCATTCGAATTATCCACAAATCAACAACATTACGACAAACATTTCAACAAAAAAAAAACCAGCCGACATGCAAACGGCCGAACTGTGCTATCTCTGAAGACCGCACGTGCTTTAAAAAGAATGTTGTATATAAAATCATTTGCAACAAATGCCATCTCAACTATATAGGTAGCACTATCCGAAACTTACATGACAGAATTAATGAACATCTCTCAAAACCAGCGTCATCAGTGTTTAAACATCTTACTGTTTGCGGCGGCGATAATACAGGGACCTCAATAAGCGTAAACATTATCGCCAGAGACACTGACCCAGTCAACTTACGTTTGAAGGAAGCTCTCTATATTAAGAAACAGAGACCACAAATAAACTCTCGGGAGGAATGCAATGAACTATCTCATTTATTGTTTTAGACCACATTTATATTCATATATTAGCATATATTTATTTACATATTTTTACCAATGGACCACTCTCTCCAGGTCTTCCTCTAAGTCCTTAATACTATCTTTTATATCGTTTCTTGGAAATGACATAAACAATTTGGAGTCATCAACGTACGACTCCAATGAACAGTGTCGGATGACGGAAGGCAGGTCATTTAAATAAATAGTGAAAAGTAATGGCGACAAGATTGCCCCTTGAGGAACTCAATGTGTTACAGAAAGGGGATAGGATGTGCTCATTCCAATACGAATGGCTTGTGACCTTCCGGTCAGGTAACTCTTGAACCAATGGAGTGCGGAAGGAGATGCTCCAACATTTTCAAGTTTACGTTGTAGAATCGTGTGGTTTAAACTGTCAAATGCTTTAGAAAGATCGAGCAAAACGAGGGTCGACACTTTCTTCTCGTCCATTGTGGTGAATATGTTTAGAGTCTCAGTGGAGTGAAATAGACGGTTGCCGCTCTGATGTCGAGTTAAGAGCTTATATTGTGACAAGTATCCGGTAAACTGCTTCAGGGCCACCTTTTCACACATCTTTGATAAGTGTTCAAGGCAACTTCATGATCACCCTCTTTCAGAAGGGGAATGACCTCCGCATGTTTCCAAGAGTCCGGATAGACAGAGCTCATCAGGGAACTGTTTATGATATCTGTTAGAATGGGAAGTGAAATAAACAGTCCTTTATAACCCGCATTGATATTTTGAAGGGTCCGGGAGATTTGTTGGATGGCATATCAGATATGATTTTGCAGACCTCAAAGGTTGATGCTGGACAGAAGCAAAAGCTGGTTAAATTCATGGTAACCAGAGCTTGATCTGAAACAAGGATTATGTCGACAAGTGTGACTGATCGGTCAGTAATCCTAGTTGGCTCAGTAATAACTTGGGTTATGTTCATGGTAGTACAAAGATCTACAATTGTTGAAAATTTATGGCCTCTTAAGGAGATCACAGTTCAGATCACCCAGTATTATGATCGGTTTACCAAAACTTAAGGTACTGATGTAATTTGGCATAAATTCATTCTACAAGCAGTTAATAGAACAGTCAGGAGGCCTGTAGGAGATACATATGATGAAAGACTTCATCTTCTTATGTTGTAATTTTAACCAAAGTTGGTGAAGTCCTCAGTCAGAAACTTGGGTCACTTGTTTAAGAATTGATCCTTTGATGTTGCATCTCACATAGGCACATATACCTCCCCCAACTTTATGCAGTCGGTCAAGTCTAAACAGTTTATATCCTTCGATCTCGACATCTGTGTTCTTAACGGTAGAGTAAACCATGTTTTGGAGATGGTGAAGACATCAAAGTCCTCCTTGACTAGAAGCCTAGCTTGGATTAAATGGTTCCTATTTTTCATTGATTGTATATTGTTTTGGTTTGATGAAAGAATTTGGTTGACTGACATGCTGCTGTGGTAAACAATTTATGAGGAGTAGGTTATTATAATTCATTGTATGATGTAAATTTTGGGATCTAGTAGAATGGTTCAGGGTCATCATCACAGGTATTAGGCTCCGGCTTGATCTTAAGGTGTTTGAAATCTCGTTTCTCGACTCGGCCATAGGTCAAACCGCCATAGGACAAACTTTAGATATTCTATGCATTTGGGTTTGGTGGATAATTTGAAGGTCGACTCCGAAAAAGGGGGTTTCCCTCCCTTCTGGTGTTGGGAGGTGGATATTTGTTTCTAAGATTAGGTTGGCGATTTTGATCATAAGCCTTTCTTTGATTTACTCTGTATCTTTCTAATTGGTCGACCATGGCAGTGTTAATGCAGCAGTTTTTCTTGACCTTAAAAAAGCGTTTGATACCGTTGACCATGAGATTCTGCTATAACTTAATGCATACGGCTTTGGAGTAACTACGGGCAGTTAGTTTAGGTCCTATCTAAGTGAACGTAATCAAAAATGTTTTGTGAATGGGTATCTTTCTAACAACCGTTGGCTACTCTGTGGTATTCCACAGGGAACGATTTTAGGGCCTTTGTTGTTTCTTATATATATCAATGATCTACCCAATTGCCTTGCACACTGCCAGCCCCGTATATATGCAGACGATACCCACTTGACATTTGCAAGTGACAATGTAGATGACATCGATTTCCATCTTAATCAGAATCTTATCACTAACAAGCTCACTCTTAATCAAACAAAAACTGAGTTTATGTTAATTGGGTCATGACAGAGATTATCCATTTGCTCCACACCTAGCAATCGATGGTGTTCCTGTTAAGCAGGTTTCACAGACAAATCTAGAATCCCAGCGAAAATTTCATACAGCTGTCATGGTCTATAAATCGCTAAATGGCCTTGCACCAGATTATATGCGAACCATGTTTATTGATCGTGACAGGGTAGCCACTTATTCTTTGAGGGACACGGAGGGCACATGTGCTGTTCCACGGCCATGTACAAATTATCTCAAAAACAGCTTTAGTTATGGTGGTGTGGAATAGCCCTCCGGTCGGGTTGCAGCAAGCAAATACACTAAATAACTTTCATTTGGGCTGCCGTAAAGTTCTCTAATTTCTTTTATATCTGTATATTTTAATATTAATTAGTGCATGGCTATCGTGGAAAACAGGTATAGAATACTTTGATTGATAGTTTAACTTTTTCTTGTATATTTCCTTTATTTTTTCTAACATGTATAGGCATAATCTAATTATAAATATCAAAGCCCAGCATATTATTTTCATAAAAGCCATTGAGTTGGATGCGGAGAGTAAAATCATAATTAATAAAGTTCTAACGTTTCGTTGTTATTGTCACAATATCTTCAGAGAATAATTTACATCAGTGCAATGAGACTAAATATATAATTACAGAGTTGTCATAAAATATGCATGCAATAACCAATCAGAGAGAGTTACTATAATAAAAGTGACAGACAAAAAGTAAGATTATAAAAGAAAGAGTGGCACAGGACCAATATTGCCATTTAGAGAAGGTTTAATATTGCAAATGAGTAAGCTATCGCATGGAAGAAGTTCAGACTCAAAAGAGCAAGAAGACATTATTTTAAAATCGTCAAATGAGATAGGGTGACCAGTGTCATGGTGATGAGAAAGGATGTTAGAGCAGGAGGCTTAGTTAGTTAGAGGCATGCCCGTAAAGGTTTCCTTATTAAGTTGAATCAAACTTTTAGCTTTAGCTGCAGTCGGGCAGATACAAGATTTCAAACGTTCATTGTTGTTTCATTTGTGTAACTGACACACTGTTTTGTTACCAGTATGTATGTTTTACTATCTTGTAAATTCTCCTTCACTAAATAATTTTTTTTCACAGCAGCTACAATAAGCTACTGTTTTAATGAAGATAAAAACATTTAGTGCCAAACCTAAATTTGAAACCCAATGACATTTGTGAGGATTTTTATATTTTATCTCCAATGGCCAAAATGGCCTTCATATCCTCGTTTAGACCCTAAAAGGTTGGTGTACTAAAGAGTGTGTAGATGGAAACCAAGTTCCTAGCTAATTAGGGTAAATTCTACAAGTTACAAAATATCCAGCAACAGCTACTGGAACGACTTTTCATGGCACAAATTAGATCCGGGAATGGGCAATTGCTCTCCTGTCTTCCACTAGCTATAGTAGCACTGATCTTGATCAAGACAAAAACATTTTCCATGGGCATGCATTGTGAATGCATAAGTTACATGTAGGCAACCCAAAAAAAGTTATTCTAACCCTAAATAACCCCCACCTAGTTTAGTTTAGTTTATTAGATTTATCACTCTTAGGTGAACGGAATAACCCAACAGGCCAAAAGCCCAATTATAGGGGTTCCGAGGGCCTACGATTTTAGGTCGTTATCCGAGAAGACCTGAAAGTCTTACCATTTGCTGATATTATTGCAAAGGCAGCACTTTCTCCTCAATTATTTTTAAGACCTTGAGTGGAGGTCCGACCCAGGATTTGAACCTGTGTCTCCCAGCTCATAGACATGTGTGGTAACCACTAGACCACAACAGCTGGTTACTAGCAAGGGTTAGATAGATAGATACATTTATTTTAGTAGGGTAGCCCATTCAGCCAAAGCTGGTATTCAGAGGGGCCCTACGTTATTAATGAAATACATATGAAAATAAAGAATTAATAACCTAAATTACAGGATTGAATAATATAAGTTAGAATGAAAATTTTAAGTTACAAAAGCTAAGAAGTGATTACGTATTTGTGTTTTAAAACTGTTCAGCGACAAGGATTGTTTAATCTCATTAGGCAAATAATTAAAATGATAAGCAGCTGAATATTTAAAAGATTTCTTAAAAATTTCAAGTTTAGGTTTGGAAAGGTAAATATTGTTAGATTGTCTTGTGTTACGTCCATGGATTGATCTATTTAGCACAAAATATTGAACAAGGTATTCAGAAACCATATCATGTAGACATCTATATACCAATGTACATTGATGCGTAATTCTCCTGGTTTCTAAGTTGATCCATTTCAGCTGTGACATGGCGATACTGGATGATGGATTTTGTGTTATTACTCGAGCCCCTTTATTTTGCACTCGTTGAAGATCTTGTGTGCAACCAGCACTCAGGGAACCCAAAGTTGTACCAGCATAATCCATCAGCGGTATTATAAATACATTTGGAAGCACTAGGAGTAAGGCACGATCATATTCTTGCCATCAGCCTCAATCGATTATTTGCTTTATTACAAACACTTTCAACATGTTCCTTCCAATTCATACACTCGTCAAAGATGATACCCAGGTCCAGGTATTTAAATGTTTTAATGCGTTCTAATAATTGACCCTCCAAAGATATTTTAAAATCATTCGTGTCACAAAGATTTTGCCTTGTGCCAAACAGCATACACTTTCATTTTGAGAGATTTATGATCAATTTATTACGTAACATCCACTGGGGCTACTTCCAAAGACGACTTCCCACCGAAATAAATCACCGTACCATCTGCATACATCATGATGGAACATTGAACCAGGCATTTTGGCAGATCCTTTATATAAATCACAAATAACAGTGGGCCAAGGATTGACCACTGGAGCACTCCACATTGTATTGGTAGGTTGTTAGATTCTTTTCCCCATCCAAAGGCCCCTCATATGTACACACTGAAGGCGCACTCAGTTTACAGGCCAACACGAGAGAATGCTTGTGGGCTGCACATGTGCAGTCGATGTCCCAAAAAATCCATCCCAAAAACATTTTTGCAATCTGCCCAGCATGCTACCTTTCCATCCAGTTGTAGTATGGATTCTAGTGCTCCCATGCATATTTTTCATCAGCTGTGCTAGCATCACAGCAGACAAGAGTTCCAACCTCGGAATTGTTTGCTTCTGAATTGGTACCACTCTAGTCTTTGCAGTGACAAATACTGCATATCATTGGGTCGTGGTTGTGATGACGAGGTATATCACTGCTGCATAAGCTGACGTGGAAGCATCACAAAATCCATGCAGTTGATGGGATACGATTCTCTCCTTGACACATTCAAAGTAACATCTGGGCAGCGTTATTGGTTTCGTTTTCTGCAAATGTTCAATGAGTTTCAGCCATTTCCTTTGTAGTTCTCCTGTTAGGTGTGTCCCAGGAAATCCTGTCATCACACAATGATTGAAATAGCAGCTTCATTTGGATAATGATGGGCGAGGTGAATTCAAGCAGATCGAGAACATGGAAGCCACGCTTATTAGTTCCTTTTCGTTGCCTTGCAATTCTTGGCTGGCTGAGCAAATCGGTTCTAAATCGTATCCAAAGCAGTCCTCTGCATAGTTCCATTTTACTTCCAGAATTTCTGCTCATACTGAAGGTTGTTAGCTCGAATATATTCCCAGTTGTACTCTTCGTGTATCTTGGTGTAAGACTCGTCATGTTCCATTTCGCTTGACTGGCTAGGTACCGTTGCCTCTTCATGATCGGAGTCGTTGGGTGTCAGAAAAGGTGGCATGTAAACCATTGTGCTTCTCAGTTAGGTTTTCGTTCTCCTTTATCCTAGTCATCAGCGAGGACCAATTTGAGAAAAACTTTCACAAGTGAAATCCTCCCTCTGCTAGTCACAGTTTGGCCTTCTGGTAAAGCAGAAATGCTGTATCATTGTCTTCACATGTATTCAAGTCATCAACATAAACGGCTTGCAAGAACTGCTCTACAAACTATGGATCGTTGACTCGATGTTGTTCTATGTGATGTTTGATTGAAAAGGAAATTTCTCGATGAAACTTCAAACACCACTCTTGTGAACCACAGCGTTACGATCTTGGGGTTGGAATGGTGGATGTCATCTACCCATAGAAAGCGAAGCATGTCTCAATCTGCGACTTAGTCCGATTATAGAAGCCAGTGCATTCATATGTTTATTGCGTTGCTTTAGTAGGACAGATCCTGCCACGGCCATTGCTGGAAACCACTCAGAATCTTTGGTAGCGCTTCTCGAACAACACACACGCAAAAACGAATATAACAGCGGAGCATGTTGCTCCCATTCGTCGCAAACTTTTTCCAAATCCAAAAGTTTATCCTTCGTTGTTCCACGCAGCACTGACGGATTTTTTGTAGAACACAATTCGTCAATTTCTAACTTCAAAAGTTGCAATAAACAATCCATGACCTTCTCTCGCAAATCTTTGCATTTGACGACGCTTTTAGCAATCCCAGTAGGATTCTCGTGCAAGATGGCCTTTCCAACTTTGGCAAAGTCTCCTACAATTTCCTTGTTCATGGACTTCGAAGGATACTTTACAGCAATTGTAACCCTTGTCTCCTTTGTTTTCTTTTCTGCTTGCGGTTTTATCGGGAGACGTCATGACTTAAATCGGGCCTCCTGATTCAAAAACAATTGGAACAGTTGAAGAAACAGCCTGTGAGATTAACAAAAAACCGACTACTTGCTGACTGGCATGGTCCACATACAGGTATTGTTCATCAAATTTGAGAGACTTCTTGCATTTTCTGTATTCAAAAGCTAGTGTCGTGACATGTTCGCTTTGCATCTTTATTTAATGCCAATTCTCTTCCATGGAATAGATCTTGAAAATATTTCTTCAACTCTCTTACTGATTTGTCAGCTGCATCTAGAAGTTTTAATTTTTTTCACACACTGTCGACACAAGAATGACGAGGGACCGTGGTCACTATATCTTTCGAAGTCGATTTCAACAGTTTCGCGGATAATACTCACAAAATCAGTACTGGATTTACCAACCAGTCTCATTCGATTTTTCTTATCCTCTACATTCTTACACGCAAAGCAAATACTGTCAGCGTTACCAACATCAATTTCCTTTCTTTTTCCCATATTCATTACATATCTCAATCGGTTGTGGTTTTGTAATATATTATAATACAGTATATGAAATTGACAACTTCGTATTTTCCCGCATTAGCGCGCTGTTGGGGGTGGGGCACTCGAATGTTTACATCAAACTCTATTGGTTGTTGCAAGACAAAGGGAAAGGAATGTTGTGCAAATGTGAGCAGACGTTAGTGGCGGGCGGGGGTACCGCGGGCTCACAAACAACGTCTGCGAAGGAGGCTAGGCAATGCCTAGCATACCAGATATTAAGCTGATAAGAACAGATTTCTTATTTTACACCTAAGTGTTCTGTTGAATTTGGGTATGTGTGGCAATCGAAAAATTATCTGAAGAGTTGTACGAGTCCTGTTGATTTCCTAACATGTAATCCTAATAATTTTGGGTGTAGTGCATTTATGAAGAGGCAGTTATGCTGATGGTATGTCATAACTTGACTATGCATGAGTCAGATTGACTGGCATGATATAAAAATTGGGTGGAAACATAAAAGCAAATATAAATAAAATGTGTGTAAAGACTCAATAAAGAATCTTCATCATGTAAAGAAAAGTCATCGTAGTCTTTATCATGAATTCCATATTCAAGTTCTTGCCGTAATCCACCATTGAACCGGCCAATTGGTAAACTTCCGTTTTTCCTAAACCGGAAAAACCCCGACGATTTCGTTATGTATATTTGTCCGACCTTCCATTCCCCTGTACAGTGTTGTCTATATGAATACATCCACCAATCAAACTGCAGCAACTGCGCATAATTTATTCATATATCGATGGAGGTATGATGTTTGAAGTAAACCAATGCATTTGAAATGGTTCTGGCATACAATGCGAGATGCTGCTCAATTTTTCACATTTATTTTTCTAGAGGATTCATCAAAATTACGGAAAAAACGAATAAATACGCAAGAAAGAAGTTGTCTGTAAACCCAAGTCGTCTCGTTGTGTGGCGTTACAAACGCAGAATTGAAGGTGTAATTCGGCATACTTGTGGCAATGGGAATTAATGTTCTGTCCCGAATAGCAGACTACTGGTGCTCTGATGTTTTACTGGGAAATGATGGCATCAAGAGAGTGATGACCAATAACAGATTTGAAGAGATCAGCCAGATTTACATTTTAACGACCTAACGCAAGAGCGAGCAAGCCTACTATCCTGACAAAAATATCGCCATTGACGAAGGAATGGTCAAATTTAAGGGTAGACTTTCATTCTGGCAGTACATGCCTAAAAAGCCAACCAAGTATGTCATAAAGTTGTGGATGGCTGCTGACTCTGAAAATGGCTACTTCTCGAATTTTGACGTTTATCTTGGCAAGAAAGAAGATGGGGAAATACATCATGGTCTATGTTGTGATGCGAATGGCTAGACCATTTCTGAATAAAAATCAGCTTTTTTTCCGACAACTTTTTTTCTTCTCCCAAGCTGTTTGTCGATCTATTACTGCAAGGGACGTATGCTTGTTCAACTGTCTGGGTCAACAGGAAACATCATGTGCGAAAACAAAACTAAAACAACAAGGACAAATGGTTATCTGACAAAGTGGAAAGATCCTTTTTATGAAATGGCTTAATAAAAGAGAAGTCTCTTTCCTTTCGTCAAATGTTTCGCCAATGACTCGACATTGCAACAAGGAAATAAAGGTGAAGAAGAAAGATGTGATCATACCAAAGCCCTGCATGTCACAAGTACACAGCGAACATGGGAGGCGTTGATCATTCGGATCAGTTTCGTTCGTACTATTGAGGCAGGCAGTCAGTCAAGAAAATGGTACCAATATATATTTTGGTTCCTTTTTAATGTATCTGCATACAATGCTTTCATTTTAGAGTGTATTTATCGGCGAAACGTTGGGATGGCGCTGAGGACGCAACTGCAGCTTCATCTTGCACTCGCCAAAGAGTTCATCAATGGTTTTACACAATGCAAGCGTGCAATACCAAGTCCAGTTGCTGCCACCTTTTTACCCCATCAAGCACACATCAGTATGTAGCGATTCAAGAAAGAGTGTGTCCAGTGCAAGAAGGCTGAGGAAAACGTCTTAGGCGTTTACCAAGTTGAGACAAAATTCAAATATCAACAGTGCAGTGTTGCACATCATCAAGAGGAGATACGTAGGAGAAGCTGGTGGTGTATCAGCAGACTAGGAGCGATTGGCGGCAGAGATTGGCTGTTGGCAGTGGCATGGTAGGGGACCCAAACAGGGTCCAGGATGTGGGCACTGACTGAGCACAAGTTTCCACCGCTTGCTGTAGCTGCAAAGGCACCACAGTTGGTGGCTGGCCCAAAATGCTCGGCACACATGCACAATCCCAACTGCGCATAGGTTTCCCCAGGATGTTACAGGTTGGACAGATGGCTTCTTAAAAGAACCAAACCTGTGGTAACCCAGAGAGTTAGACTGAGGGTAAACCGGAGCATGGATCCACCCACTGCTACCTCAAACACACTAGGCCGTTGTCTGTGATAGAAAATTCTTAAGTTTTGTTGCCCCTATCGCGGTGCTAAAATATTTTAACTGTTTATAGGAGATTTCGGTATGCTTATTTCAAATTTATTTGTTCCCACAGGCACAAACCTGCAGTTTTTGTTATTACACTCGAAAGTTTTATATTTTTAGCGGCTGGCCGCATTTTACATTCCGCGGTTCGTTTGTTCTTTCCAAATGTTTACTTGAACTACCCAGCGTACTCTAGGCACTCTGGCTCATAAACTTGATAAATAATGTAAACATGGAGGAAGCAAGTGACAGAAAATCATCTTTTTGCTCATGTTTTATTTTAATGGCAAATCGGGAGAATTATTCAAATTTATATCTCACACAATCGCCAAGGTGAAAGAATATTGCGAAAAATGGATAAATTTGGATGGTGAACAAAAGGAGATCGCAACAAGGATTGTCGAAACTGCCCGAAGTTGGCCGCTTTATCAAGATAATTCAGAAGGAGAACTACCAAAGGAAATTGCTAACATTAGATATCGCAAAGAGTACTATATTCGTTTTTGTGATAAGACAAAGACTACAAGAGCAGAAAAACGAATAGCGAACATTGAAGAGGCAGCTGAACTGGGTGGGGGAGCAAAGCGCTTGTCATGAACAAGGTTCTAATTGCGTGAGTCACCTCGCATGAAATCCAAATATGAAGGTGGTTCCGTTCAAAGAAGAAACAAAGACGTCCTACCAGAGCTCTGCATAATATGCAAAAAAATATGCTTACATAATGAACAAGGTAACTTTGTTTATTTTATGATTGAGTCGGTTTTCTTTGATGTATAAGAAAGATGAGTCCATACTGACACATATCAGAGGCAGAAACTGTGTTGTCATCGAGGTACGCCACCACAAACATTGCCATTCGGACTATTGCAGGCCCTTGATGAACTATATAAAACAAGCTATGTTGTATTTTGCTCAACAAGAATTGTGATTAAGCAAAGACAAATCATGAGAATGAAATTACTGCATGAGATGTTTATAAGACAAGTTCAGATGACTGAAAGTCTTGATGCATCTACTTATTGACTGCAAATAGACTATCCACAGCTTGTCTTCCACTGTCTTGCAATCAGAAATCAAAGTGAGTTTGTTTTTGTTGAAGAGCTGTCTGTTGGTGATGCAGTAGAGAGTCAGTTAAGTGTTGATGTAGATGGATTTCAGAGTATAATGGACCCTGAACCATCAGTTTGTGCACCAGAAGTTACTTTGAAAGAGTTTTATGATGTCGCAATGGCTTTGCGAAATGTTATCAAAGGAGGTCAAGAGTTGGATTCTTATATTAATATATATATAAACTTCTGCAGTGAAAGTGGGAGAGCTTGGAGTAGACAGACGATACATGGACTATGGTCAAGCTCGTATCAGAAAAATGATTTGGAGTCCCAGAAAGGAATCGACCAATATATAGATATATAGCGACTGCCGCATAGGCAGTAGTTTAGTTTAGTTTAGTTTATTAGATTTATCACTCTTAGGTGAACGGAATAACCCAACAGGCTAAAAGCCCAATTATAGGGTTTCCGAGGGCCTACGATTTTAGGTCGTTATCCGAGAAGACCTGAAAGTCTTACCATTTGCTGATATTATTGCAAAGGCAGCACTTTCTCCTCAATTATTTTTAAGACCTTGAGTGGAGGTCCGACCCAGGATTTGAACCTGTGTCTCCCAGCTCATAGACATGTGTGGTAACCACTAGACCACAACAGCTGGTTAACATATACCAATTGAACCAGTACATCATTGTAACCTTCGCTCTCCATCTGAGTCTCGTCAATGGTTAGAGCATCTCACTATTTTAAGACCTGTATATCAAAGTAATTTATACAACATGTAACTGTTGTCAACTTGCCTTGTAATCATGACTACATGTACATGTACAGGTGTATTGCAGCATCAAACAATCATTCATAGGGTGCGTTTTCACTGGCAAGTTAGTCTAGCTTAACATTCCTTTAGGTGTTCATTTCCTGACCAACCTTAAACTAGTATAAAATGACCTGTTTTCACTGTGAAATTTTAGGTGTGAAGATAAGATGGGTTTAATTATATTTAATAACATGGAGCACTCCAATTCGAACATTATGGCAGGAGAACAAGCACTCATGTTTACAGCTCTCCTGTTCATAATTGGCGTTTTTATGGGGAGAAGAAAGTGATTGCTTCATTATTTACGATTGCTTTCGATTCAAATGAGAAGAATCGCGGTATTTTGTGAAATACAGCAGCACCATCGCAACAATATTCGGCGCAGGAAGGTTAGCCTGTGTATATCCACGACCACAGTTTTGGTTTGAACAGCTTCGGGTAAACCGGGATCAAGATCACCTGTGGCCTGAGCATTTCTGAGTAGCAGACGCACTTTCTATTACATTTGTGATATTGTTGGCCTGTATATGGGGAAGCAAGATACAACATTCCGCCAAGCAATCCCCGCAGTAGAGAAGCAGGTAGCCATTGCGCTGTGGCGGTTAGCTGCAGGAAACTCGTACAGAACCATTGGACAAACATTTGGAATAGGTCAATGTACTGCCATGAACATTAAGGACGAGTTCTGCTCTGCCGTATTGACGCGGGAAAATAAATTTATTAAATTACCCTGGACGAAGGACAAAACGAGAAATTGTATACAAGCGTTTCAAAACATCAACGTCAATTCCCTCAAATTGTAGATGCTCCTAAAGGGTCGCATATTCCTATAAAAGCTCCGACTGAAAATCCAAATGAGTACTTCAATAGAAAGCATTTTCACAGCATCATACTACAAAGAGTTGCAGATGCTAATATGTGAGCACTGGTTATGTGGGTAGCATTCACAATGCATGTGTTTTGCGAATGAGTTCTATAATAACTACAGTAGAAAATAACGATATTTTGAATTCACCCATTCGTCGTATTGGTTGGTAGAGAAGTAAAACCGCTTAGAAGAGGTTGAGTTCATTGCGCGAAACGGATATTTATATAAATAATCCGACAGTTGTCTGTCAAGAAATGCGCAGTGATTGGACGCGGTATGCAACAGGACAAGTTAAACCATCTCCTGAGGTAGTTTAAATAAGCGCAATATCTGGCGTTTTAAGCCAGATATTTTGGAGTTCTGTGCTTCAGGAATTTTTGACGTTCAGCTAGTTTAAGTTGTCCTAGTGAAAACACAACCATAAATGCCATGTCTAACTCTTACAATTTGCAAGCGAAATTACTCCAGGTACACATACCTGATTGTTTTTGCATATAGGGATGGTTGGAATAACTTTAAACAGGGGATCTATGCAACGATGGATTCTAGTTCAGAAAGGTCTGCTATCACTAGGCAGTGTATGGAAATGGCTGGGGTTGATCCATTAACAGGTATTCTTCACAAATGTATTTTCATGTGTATTCTTCACAAATGTATTTTCATGTGTTTTCATCATATTTTAATTCAGCAGATTACTTTTTACCCTTTATTCTGGAAAAGAAAGGAATTGCATGGCCTCAAAAAGCTCAGCATGAGAAAGATGTCTTGAGTATAGTGACAACCCTTGAAGATGTCGTGAACCATTTGAATCTGGGAGAACAGATCTAATACATTTGTCAAGTGGTCTTGTAGCCACAGTTGACGTGAAGACTGACCTCCTAACAACAAAGCAAAGAGGAGAAGAACAGCTACTTGATTTTATCACAAACAGATTACTGGTACCTGAGCCAGATATTTTCACAAAAATTCCAATGTTTAATAAACTGAAAACTTTTTCATCCATGACAAAGAAGGTTAAAGTTAGATAAAGCCCAACAAAATGTACAGAAGTGACACTTAAGAATAACTGCAACCTATTTGCGCGTATGCTTTTGTTAGCACAAAGTAAAAATATTGACATGAAGGAAGTTCTAACTTTTTCTTTGGATCCATTCCCATTATATCGTTCAACTTTGCATAAGACACAAAGCAAGCTGATGGCATTAATTGAATCAACCACCACAAAGCACACTGTGGAGACTATACCCGAGGGAAACGTACTCATTCTTGATGGAATGACGCTCATACAGACAGTCAAGAAGCTACCAACATCTTTTGGTGTAAAGCTGGGAGTCCATAACTCTTCGCATTTTGATTTTGTCATTGATAAATATCCAGATATCAGCATCAAAAACCTGGAACGAGATATGTGAGCGAACAGTGGAGTGACAGTTGTCAATATT
Organism: Chrysogorgia sp. JL179-B06; assembly: GCA_035772405.1. Lineage (NCBI taxonomy): Eukaryota > Metazoa > Cnidaria > Anthozoa > Scleralcyonacea > Chrysogorgiidae > Chrysogorgia > Chrysogorgia sp. JL179-B06. The sequence continues at coordinate 1,735,015 of JAYKKM010000350.1, read as the reverse complement.
TATGGAGCTGAACAAAAACTATCAGCACAATGGGGCAAGTTTCTAAAGTATGGTCCTAATGTTCCAATGTTCCAATTACCTATAGAAGCCTATAGGCACCTATAGGCGTCTATAGGTGCCTATAGAAACCTATAGCACCTATAGGCGTCTATAGGTTAATAGGTTTCATTGTAGGTCACCTATAGAAAATGTTCCAATTTCCTATAGGTTGCCTATAGACATGCCTATAGACGTTTTTTGTTAGGGTGTTGCTGTTGAACAAATGCCAGAACTATCTTGTGATAATGAACAGGCAGATACCAGAATGTTACTTCGTGCCTCCCATGCAGCACAGTCTTATGAAAATGTTTTGATTCAAACCCCAGATACAGATGTTTTCATAATCTCACTTCATTTTGCCCGAATTTCATTTGTCGACTGTTTTTGAGTGAGGTGTCAAAGACAACATTCGTATCATAAACGTGAATCATGTTCTAGAGCAGACTGGTGAAAGTAAATACAAAGCATTAATTGGATTTCATGCATTCACAGGCAATACATGTAGTAACCGTTATATACATTGTATCTTGATTTTCGATTTACAAGTAATCGGTGATGTAAAATGTTTCATTAAAAGCTTGGCAATGGTGCATCATTTGTGATTGTATTATTATTATCTTATTATATTTAGGTTGATTCTACCAGCTCATTCTATGGTCACAGTAAGGTATCAACTTACTGAATGTACTTTCAAATTACCAAACATCATTCGACACACTCACACAATTAGGAGATGATTTCAATGAGAAACCAAAATGGACAAAAGTCTATCGATTGGTACGCGGTTGACCACAAGTGACCTATTCATGCTCGCCGTGGAGGAAATGCACATTGTGGTAATGGCGAGAATGGATTCTGGTTGGAATACAAGCATCGTCGATGAACTTTATAGCAGACGAATGGCTTATGCTCAATGTCCATCGAAGAGAATTCCAATGGCACCACTTTCCGGGGCAACGTCCTGCTCAGCGTAGTCGCGGACAAATAATTAGTTCTGTCGAAAATAAACCTTTCATGCGAGAATTGATACTGCTTAGCGGCCCTAATGATACAGTGGTGCCATGGAAGGGAACTCAGCTTGCCTTGATGGAAAATGGCCATTTAATCATGGGGTGCAAGTTTACAAAACGCCAGTCCAACACACAAGTTGAAACGACAATAATGATGGCGTTTGAGGGTAAAATTCCTGATGCTGGGGTTGACATAGAGTTGGTAATGTCAATGCATACGACATTAGTGAAACCGTCCAATGGTATTGATGGTACTATTCTTCAACGTTTATGACAATAAACCTGTGTACATTCGCCCTGGTCATCAGTTATTTGCCACCGCAGACGCTGCTTATGTATCGGGTAACATTTTCTTCCATTGTTCTTAAATATTAACAAAACTGTTGGGTTTTTTCTGCAAAACGTCATTCATTTAATATTAATATATAAAATGTAATATTTTATTGATGTTTCCACCACTAATAAAATTAATAATCTCATACATCTTTGGCCGCATGGTCGGACATTTTGAGCTCCGAACCTGCCCAACCATGAGGAATTTACACAAAAATAGCAAAAAGTTACAAATGCGTGGTAGTTGACCGGGGGGTGGGTATTACTGGAATTGATGATTGATGCATTATTTAGAGTTCAGGAGCAATTCTAGAATACCCTGCCACTTTTGAAACCGCATTTAAAGGCAGAAATAGAAACTAGGTTGCTCTAAAATCTCTTTAAATATAATGTCGAAGGTTTATATTGTCAGGCCTGGCCGTTTGAGGCGCGCCTCCGCACGCGCCTTGACTCCTCGAGACGCGCCTTTTAACGCGCGCCTCGTTTGTTTTAAGAGTATGAAATTGCGCATCTGGTTTTTTTATTCAAATGAATTTTAAAAGAGTTAATTACATGCGTTGCAGGTTCCAATTCAGCAGTTGAGAGAGCCTTCAGCTTGTTGACTTAAAAATTTATGTAGAACAAAACAATTTTAACATAAACATTGTCCAGAGTTTAGACGAAATTAGTATAGGTAACTTTAAACGTCAATGAAAACGTCAACATCGCTGTCCTCTGACTCGCTTTCCGACGAGCTTGACGAATCATCGTTATCGTCAATGGTTATGGCGTCTTTCTCAACTCTACGCTTTTTTAACGGAGTTTCTTCATCCACGGTGTTGCTGTCGAGTTTGACTTTGCATCTTTTCTCCATGTAAAATTCCAATGCACGTTGAAGAATCTCCTTACGCTCCTTCGCCGACCAGCAGTTATCATTTCCTTTGATCAGCATTAAATCAGTCATTGTCGAATGTTTCATGCTGAGTCGTCGATCACTTAACAAAAACTCAGTTTTGTGAATGTTATTCTAGTCTGTATAGCCAATGAGCGTAATTTTTACCGTTTTTTTAATCGCGCGCCTGACGTTAATATGGCGCGCGATATGCCACGCGCCTGCCCAAATACTTACGGCCAGGTCTGTATTGTGTATACTTGTTGATAGTTATCAAATTAAATGTGGTTTTAAAATAGAACGAAGCAATTGTATATGATGAACTTTCCGTAATTTGACCCTTTTACTAACAATAGCGAAAGTGGACGGGTATTCTAGAATTTAGCGAGAGTTCATAGTTCAATAGTATCCACAGGTGATATGATTTATAAGATGTAATCTCAAACCCTGGATCTGCCATTTTGAATTTTATGTTCTCCATATTTAATAGCAGGAAAACTAACCTAAGCAATTCATAATTAATCAATGATCAATATTATTAAAGGATGAGTGTCCAGCTAATGCTTTGCGCGCTCACAAGCTTGCTCGCAGCCATTTTTTGGGTCACGAAATTGAACAACTGAAACTAATCCTTCGATATCTGAGCAATCCGTGCTCTGCTCCCAAATATAGGCATTTCACCGGTGCAGTAAATTACTCAAATTGTGTTTTTCGTAAGAGCAGAGATAATGTAGTAAGTTATTATTGTCATATTTTTTATAGTATTCGATTACACTCGGTGCGACGTGGAGTTGTGTTTTGGAGTCGCTCGTTGTTTGCCGTTTGATGCGTGAATTTCAAAGTTTCCTTCAAGACTGCAGTTTTCTGGCAAAACCATTAGTATAAGATCCTTATATTCCACATATTCTATGAGTAGAGATACAGATATTACGCTAGAAATGAACGCTCTCTGCTGTAAATCGTTGTATTGGACAAGGCCGTTGTAATCGAAGCCGTTGAGAATAGAACCCGCTGACAGATGACGGCACGAAGAGACGACGGCACAATATTCGACAAACTCTGAGTCAGACATCACTACAAACTGATTTAAACGACTTTTAAAAGCTTATTATATCGTAAGAAGATAACAAAACAACAAGAAAACGTAGTAAACCGAGGTAGTTTGAAGCCAGTTTCCCAAATCAAAACAATAACACAAGCGCGCAAAGCATTAGCTGGACACTCATCCTTTAAGTAGAAATATTAAATCCAAACTGTTAATAGAAATATTAAATCCAAATCTCAGAAGTTTACTAAACACTTTGTATAACAACCTGCATGTCAAAATATGGCTACTATGACAATGTCAAACTTTCTCAACACATGTATACTAACAGTGACTAAAATGTTCTCAAATTTTATGGAAAGTCACTAAATTTGGTGTTTACAGTAATAATTTGTGCTACCGTTATTGGTGTGGGCATCAAAATAAAGTAATTTAATAGCTTCTTTTGGTTCGTTTTACAGGAAGGTCAGAGGAAGCAGATTGCCCAACCTGTGACCCAACATGTGACCATGCAACGTGTGACCCAACCCAGAGAAATGCCCCCAGGTACATATGCCATAGGTGGCAGAAGATAGGTTTTGTTGAAGATAGGTTTTGCTCCCCCAAAACATTTTGAAATCTAAAGCCTCTGAAATGGAATTTCCTGCGATTTGGTTCTGATTGCACATAATCGTAGCCTTATAAAACTTTTACCACCAAAAACATTTTTTTCACTTTTTTTCACATTCCTGTTTTCTACAATTTGTAGTCATACTGCTATTACAGTCATCATCAAGCACTTACATTTCACAATATTGCATTGTCTATTGACTTGATATTCAAAATTTTCAAACAACGATAACTATAACTTCAATAATGGACAAAGTAGTTCATGAAATAAGTTCCGTTACGATTGCCATCCTGCAATGGTATACAAAAGCAGACGAGGGACTTCAGACAATTCATAGAGACTTTAAGCAAATGGTACGTAGCCTGGTATGGTAGGTGTAACCAAGGAGGTAATGGTACGAGTATATAAATTTCGCGCTAATTCCGAATAAATTGTTAACGTTAAGCAAGCTTGTTTCGCTTTACTTTAGCCTCACCCAATGTCTTCATTTCAAGAAATTAGAGATCTTTTGCTTTTATTGTACGATGAAAAGTTTATTTTAGATGAAGAATTTGCTATATTGCATGATGAATATCGTCCAGCGAATTTAACACTGCCATACAATCGACTCGAAAAATTTAATCTAGACGCCCTTGCATAGCCGAATTTCGTGTAGAAAAAATAGATTTATTCACATTAGCTGAGGTTCTCCAAATTCCCGAAGTACTACGTTTACAACAGGCATGGACATTTGATCACTGAATGCAACCATAACTTGCTGAGTCCTCAGAAACTCGTGGAATATTCTGTTGCCATAACAGCAAAGGGCTCTCCCCTTACCAATTGTTTTAGATTCATTGATGGGACAGTCAGACCAATATCTCGACCAGGAAAGAATCAAAGAATAGTATACAATGACCATAAGCGAGTTCATTCTTTGAAATTTAAGTCGGCTGCTCTTCTCAATGGCATTATTGGAAATTTATTTGGCCCTATGGGTAAGTAATTGTATGTTTTATGTGCTTGATATGTACATTTGTTGGGTTTTTTATTTCCTTTGCATGCATTTTTCCACCCAATATCTTAAGGGGACTTATTTCATTTTATTGCAATACAATGACAAAAAATATTTTCATTTTGTCTGTTTATCTTATTTGCCCTACATATCATAAACCATAGTTAATGCATAAACAAACCAGAACTGTCAGGAAGGGTTGACATCACAAATTATAGCATTTTCTAAAATTATTCAAATGTCAAATTTAATTATCTTTACTGTTTTAGAGGGGAAGACATGATGCTGGGATGCTGGCTGCATCAGATCTTCTACAGCAACTACAGCGACTTGCATACTCTCCAATATGACAATCGATCTGCATTTATGGAGACCCCTGCATAGCCATTCAACTTCAAGCACCATTTAGAAATGATATTCTTACTCAAGCAATGTGCAATTTTAACTCGGCTATCAGCTCAGTCAGAGTTTCTGTTGAGTGGTTATTTGGTGATATTGTTAATTATTTCATGTTCATTGACTTTAAAAAGAATCTTAAAATTCAACTAAGCAGTGTGGGAAAAATGTTCATAGTGTGTGCACTTCTCAGAAATGCTCTTACTTGTCTTTATGGTTTTGAATCTACTATCTGAATTTTTAACTTAAATCCACCCACACTGAATGAGTACTTTAATGAAACCAAAGCAACTATTCCATAAATATCAACATTTAGTGATAGTGTTATACTTTTATATACGGATCAACCGTCATGCGTTTAATTATTATTATGATCACGTAGTTTAACTAGATTTAAGTTGTTTGTTAAGTTAGTTACATGCAAAGTCATCTACATTCTCTGGTTTCCTTACACACCTAGCTGTTTGTGGTGGATTAGTGTAGTCATGGTCTACGGCAATGCACTTCCTTTACCTAAATCCTGTTATTGTAGAATATGTTTAGGCATTTCCCTATTTCAGCTTTATTGTGGTTTCCCAACCCACAATTGTGACCTTATTTGGTTAAGTATACTGTTTACTACCTTTCTAAACGTTACTATAAATTAGGAGCAGTGAACCATGAAAGTTCAGTTATCACAGTTGATTCAGTTGATTTACGATCGCCAGTTCTCCAGACTAGACGAGCGCATTATGTTACAAGTCATTCCACCAAGTTCAAGTCTAAAATCACTCGTATCCATTGTACATACGTCGACCGTTTGAGCCGTCTTACATTTTGGTGTCAGAAGTGGGATAGGAGTTGTGAATAAGGGTTTAAAAGTTATATAAAAACAAAACAGGAACGAGCTAACAACTATATAGGTATGGCCTCAGAAGAAGCTGTTCAGGCGCTGGCCGACAAACCGAAGGAGTTGGAAACCCAACTTGCCCAAGCCCAAGCCAACCCTCCGACTGGTTCAATAACAGTGAAGGTTCCCAGGGAGAAGAAGCTGCGCAAGTTCGTCGGGACCCATGATGACAATGTCCTTGAAGAATGGATAGCGGACGCTGAACGTGCTGTTGCTGGCCATACTGACGCAGAGGCCGTTGATTTCCTGATCTATCACCTAGACGGGGCTGCCAAAGACAAGGTGAAACTGCGACCCGCAGTTTGCTCAAGCAGTATTCAAGGTTCTGCGGGATTGTTTCCGCAAAGGACTTTCGAGTACGCAGACCATGCGGAAGTTCTCCGACAGGAAACAGGACAGTGAGACAGTGACAGATTTCTCCCATGCCTTGATGCTACTGTTGGCTCGAGTGGAACGCCTGGATGGCACGGCTGTCGCTGGTAAGGACCGACTGCTTCGCGACCAGTTCCTGGAGAACCTCCGTGATCCTCAGCTCTGACGAGACATCAAGCACTGGGTGAGGGACGATCCTACGAAGACGTTTCAGGATATGAGACGAGGTTCATCACTGGATCGACGAAGACGAGAGCAGTGGGTCTAGGTCTGCGCGTGTTCGTGAGGTGAAGGATTCGGAGCAAGCTACGTGTGAAGAACTACAGGGGACTGCCTTCAGTATCCAAACCGTGATTGGAGACCTGGTTTCGGGCCAAAAGACGTTGACAGAAGGTCTCCAAAGGCAACAGAAGTTACTGGCCGATCACATCGAGCAGCAACGCCTGACCTTCGAGAGACAACAAGAGGCCATTGCGGAACTGAAGTCACTGGTGGCCAACCGACAATGGCGCCCTGGTTGTTTTGGTTGTGGAAGCAAGAACCACCACCGGAGAAACTGTCCCAAGGAAGATAACCACGAGAAGAATGGTGGAAAGTTCGGTGGGCGGAAAAACCAAAGGTCGCCGGCGTTAAACGAGAACGCTTCACGGCAGTGAGCCATGCCGTGGAGGAGAACAGTGGCTCAAAACTGCCAGTAAAGGACTGCAAACGAAGGCTTATGGTGGGCGAAACTTCAACCTTTACGGTGAAATTAAACGACATCGAAGCGTGTGTGTGGTCGATACGGGTTCAATGGTATCGTTCGTGACGGAAGAATTCTACAAAACGAAACTTCAGCCAACTTGTGGACGGGTAGAAAAAGGGCACTTGTTGACCCTCCGTGCTGCTAACGTGTTGGAGATTCCGTACGTGGGGTACCTTGAACTTGACGTTGACAGGGTAAAAGTTCCTGGTTGTGGAATATTGGTCATAAAAGACACCCCTGCCACTGTTAACCAAAGACGGACAGTACCTGGTCTCCTTGGAACCAACGTACTGGCGCACGTTCCCAAGTTTGCTGAATTGCTCAAACCGTCATTGGTGCCATCAAATTCGGTTGCGAGCATTCCCGTCAGTGGTCCAGCGTGTGGATCCTGTGCATTGGTCGAACCGTTGAGTGGTCCAGTCGCAGGAAATCTTCGCAAACACCTTGGTGGACGCTTCCAGTTCGTGTTTCCTTATCCAGGTTGCTAATCCAACCTCTAAGGATGTTTGACTAAAGCCACGGACACGTCTCGGTGTAGTCTGTGTTGCTGTAGAGATACTTAGTGGAGAACAGTTGAAGTTCGATGTGCGTACAGACGAAGTGGTAGTGTCGTGTTCCCGGGTGGCAGAGCGTCAATATTCGCCCTCACAGGATGGCTGGTGGTCTGCCGACCTCCCACAATGAACATGGACTTCCTGCTGGTATAACCTTGTCAGACTTTCCCGGAACTTCAGCTGAGAAATGGAAAGCCTCGCAGATTTTCAGCACGTATGCTGACGTGTTTGCACGAAATGAACAGGACCTCGGAAGAACGACGACCATAAAGCACAGCATTCCCACTGCAGACGAGATCCCGGTAATGCAACGTGATCGCCGGATTCCTCCAAATCAGTTGGCAGAGGTTAAGCAACACCTTCAAGAGCTGCTCAACAAGGGAGTGATAACCCCTAGTCACAGCGACTACTCATCGCCTATTGTCCTGGTACGCAAAAAGAATGGTGCTTTGCGAATGTGTGTGGACTACAGGCAGCTGAATGCCAAGGTAAAACGTGATGCCTACCCGCTTCCAAGAATAGAAGAGAGCCTGGATGTACTCGGAGGTGCCAAATACTTTTCAACCATCGATTTGGCGTCTGCGTACAACCAGCTAAAAGTGAACCCGGCCGACCGACATAAGACTGCCTTTACAACGCCATTTGGTCTGTTCCAGTACAATCGGATGCCGTTTGGATTGTGTAGAGCACCTGCGACATTCCAGAGAGTCATGCAGACAATCTTCAGAGACGAACTGTTGCAGGTATTAATCGTTTATCTTGACGATATCATCGTGTTTAGCCAAGATGTTGGAGACCACCTCAGACGTCTTGAATTGGTATTCCAGAAGCTACGCGAGCACAGACTCAAGATAGAACCAAAGAAGTGCCAGTTCTTCTGTCCCAAACTAACTTACCTCGGACATGTGGTGTCGTCGGAAGGAGTGGCAACTGACCCAGCCAAGACCAAAGTAGTGTCCAGTTGGCCAGAACCAAAGACTTTGAAGGAACTCCGCTCCTTCTTAGGCTTTGCTTCTTACTATCGGAAGTTTGTTCCAAGTTTTTCGCAAATTGCAAAACCATTACATGAACTTGTTTCCCATCTCTATGATGGTGGTAAGCATAGAAAGCAGAGAAACACATCCATTGGGGGTTTGTGGCAGAAACGGTGTCCAGATTCCTTTGCTAATCTCAAGACAGCCCTGATCAGGCCACTAGTGTTGGCTTATCCAATCTACAAGAAACCGTTCATTGTAGAAGTAGATGCTTCCAGCGATGGCCTAGGCGCAGTGTTATCGCAAGAACAAGACGGTAAAGTCCGACCAATAGCCTATGCCAGTCGTGGTCTAAGAGGAGCTGAGAAGAACATGGACAACTATTCTTATAGAAAGTTGGAACTCCTCGCGCTAAGTGGGCTGTAACTGAAAAGTTCCGTGAGTACCTAATCTCATCGACTTTTACTGTTCTTACTGATAACAACCCACTGACATACCTGCAATCGAAACGCAATTTAAAGGCCGTATAGAGCAACGTTGGGCATCGGAGCTAGCAAGTTTTAACTTCAGCATAAAGTATCGTGCTGGTAAGAACAATGCTAACGCCGATTCACTCAGTCGCCTTAACAAGCCTGACGAAGAAACTTGTGATGTCGACTACGTCGAGGCAGCGCTGGCTTTGTCCCTTGGCACCACTGCAGTACCTGAAGAACTCAGGCTAGACTTGCTCAATTGGAAAAAGCTTCCGATGGCTGAGAAAACGTTCTGGTACTGATGTATTTTCTAAATTTACCATTGCCGTACCAACCCGTAATCAGCAAGCAAGTACTGTGGTTAAGGCCCTGATACGAGAATGGTTCTTAGTCTATGGCGTGCCGAAACGAATTCATTCCGACAAAGGAAGATGTTTTGAGGCCGACATCGTCAAAGAACTTTGCGAAATCTATGGAGTAAAGAAGTCTCGCAGTACACCATATCACCCGGAAGGAAACAGGCAGTGTGAACGTTACAATCGAACACTCCATGACCTACTGCGAACGCTGCCAGATAGCAAGAAGAGAAAGTGGCCTGAACATTTGAAAGGAGTTGTGTTATGCTTATAATGCTACGCTGCATTCATCTACAGGCTACTCTCCTTACTACCTGATGTTTGGTATTGACCCAAAATTACCAGTTGACCTCTTGCTACCTTCGGCGGAAACCAAGGCTGACCTCCGAGAAAGAACCGAACCGAGAATGGCTGTCGTTACACCAGGACCGGTTGCGTGAAGCTCACCAGAGAGCACAAGAGAAACTTAAATCAGCAGCTACGCTTCGCAAACGTAAGTTTGACCGTCGTGGAAACGTCGTCCCCAGTGAGATCGCTATTGGAGAAAGAGTCTTTACCCTTAGCCACCCCCAAGGAAGAAACAGGATCCAGAACAAGTGGAATACCAAGGTCTACAAAGTTGTTCGTAAACGAGACAATGTCTACGAGGTTGAACCTGCCGATCGTCAAGGTCCATCCAAAACCGTCAACCGAGCAGAACTTCAAGTTTGTCCCAAACCGAAAACGCAACATATCCACGTCCGACGAAGCGACATGTTACGCACAGCGCCCCCGTGAAACAGACAATAGCTCATCCGAAGATGAAGGTGATGTTCTCATCAATATTCATCCACAGGAGGACCAGCTATCGTGCTTCCAAGACATGACGACAACGCCCTTGTTGAGGACGTCGCCCCTCCGATTCGTCGTTCCACAAGAAGAAATAAAGGCAGACATGGTAATCTTTACCATCAGGCTAGAACTGTTTGTTAGAAGTAACTATACGTACTTATAGTTATCAGGACATTATGATTTATAGCTTTATATTATCAGTGTTATTTTGCTTTACTATATCTTAATAGTCTGTTACTAATTAGTTGTTGTTCGCCTGAGGACATGATGAACAAAAGCAGGGAGGAATGTGACCGAATCAACCGTCACACGTTTAATTATTATTATGATCACGTAGTTTAACTAGATTTAAGTTGTTTGTTAAGTTAGTTACATGCTAAGTCATCTACATTCTCTGGTTTCCTTACACACCTAGCTGTTTGTGGTTGATTAGCGTAGTCATGGTCTACGGCAACGAACTTCCTTTACCTAAATCCTGTTATTGTAGAATATGTTTAGTCATTTCCCTATTTCAGCTTTATTGTGGTTTCCCGACCCTCAATTGTGACCTTATTTGGTTAAGTATACTGTTTACTACCTTTCTAAACGTTACTATAAATTAGGAGCAGTGAACCATGAAAGTTCAGTTATCACAGTTGATTCAGTTGATTTACGATCGCCAGTTCTCCAGACTAGACGAGCGCATTATGTTACAAGTCATTCTACCAAGTTCAAGTCTTCTCTAACATTAGGTATTATACTATATATATTTCTTATGATACATCTTAATTACTCTCAACTTAGTTTACTCTATATTGTTGCACAGTTATTCATATTATACTGACTATGCTGTTGCTAGTTTCCTTTATTGTCATTTGCACTTTCTTTAAGCATGAGCTGTAATTGACCTTTACGCTTAATATTAGCTTATTAAGTATTAGCTCTCACTTTTATCATTATCGCTACATATGTGTATTCTTTTAACTTGTACATATTTAGTCTTGTATACTTAAAATTAGTATTTATTTTTTGTTTACTTTGTTACATTAGTGTTACTCGTTCCTGTTTTTATTCCTGTTTTATTGTTATTATATTGTTCGTTTATGACTATTAAACTTCTTTAAAATCACTCGTATCCATTGTACGTACGTCGACCGTTTGAGCCGTCTTACATACATATTTCCTCTATTGAACCTTGGCATTCCTTTTGTAAAGCCAGTTCTTCCTCCCTTAACATCATTTCAGATGCAGCGTTTTCTCTTAAGAAATCTACAGCACTACTCCCACTCCTTCGCTGTCCCTTTTATTTTTTCTCAATAACTTCACCTTCAACTGACCTCTTTTTAGTGGCTCCATTGCCTTTTTCTGATATCCACAGCAGCCTTTTGCTATTTCTCAATTTTATGTCTTATCTTCTTTCCCTGGCTGCATCAGCAATTTTTATTTTTTCTGTTATTTTTTCGATGCACTTCAGATTCATCCGGTGAGATCCCACTGGCTTTCTCTTCAGCTCTAGTATTTTGTAGATATCTTTCTTGTATTCCCTCCAACTGCTCTTGGGCACCTCGTTGTTTTACCCGGAAGCTTACTTCATCGATCTTGTTCAAGTTATTTGCGATGAGGGTCTATGTTCTGCCCCTCTCATTACTGTTTTTCTTAAATTTGTATGGTTAACAGTTAACAGACTAGAATTTCCTTAAGCAATAATGTATCATGTTTTGTGGTCCATTCCATTCGTCTGAAAATAAAAGAACTGTTATTTACAAACAAGGAAGTATTCTAATGAAAGAAACACGATTAAAATATGGCGCATTTTTAAAGCATGGTTATGCAATTTATCCTGCCTATAAACAACAGAAAACTTACAATACACAAATTAAAAGGAACTACTATCAAAAAGATGAAATATGGCTACTTACTGAGATTTTGTGCATTATCAACGTTGTAGAGACAACGCTAAATCATCAAATGGCAGTAGTAGATTTGCTAACTGCGGCTTTTGCCATTTGGTTGACATGCTCAGTCGTTTTGTTGTTGTCCAATTCATTTCCGGTGACCGTATTAGCGCTTCTGTACTCATTTGCTTAAAGTCCCTAATTCATACAAATGGAAAGTATAATGCCATGTTGTAAAGCCAGAAAACCAGCAATCTCAGAATTTGTAAATAAAGCCACCTGTAGTAACTTTACAAAATAACACTTATTATAGGTATTTCGCATAAACTTCTAGCACTTGAGAGGTTTAATAACAATAATTAGTATGTAGCAAAAGAGCTTACTTACCTAAACATGACTCGTACAAGGAAGATAGTCTGAATTCCCCGTCGGATTTCGTAGATTTAAAATTTAAAAACTGCCTTATATAAAAGATGCCCAAATATTCAATGTATAACATGGTCTAATAACCAACCCTCTGGGCCAAAATTGGGGGCTTAACCCCCCTGCCCCCACCCCTGCTTGCGCCGCCTATGACATACGGTTGTACCCAGGCCCCTTCCACGGATTTTATAAAACAACTTCATAATCTGTCTTTAAGGATAAAATATCAGATGTGTGCTTGTCATACTATGCATGCCTAAAATACATTTATACTATAATAATTTGAAAGTTATACCCCCAGTGATAAATACAGTGTTTTATAAAATCCATGCAAGGGGCCTGGGTACAACAGTGTTACCTTGACAACAAAATTAGTGACATCAACTTTGTTTCTTCTTGCACTATGTGTGCAAAGGTTCATTTGATTCCGACACAGTAACTGAGCAATAGTTCATTTAAACATTCACCAAACTAACATGCAAACCATATGACGTCATAATTTGTGCTGAATCAGCAATTTGTTTGTGCCATATTTCCCCTTGATTAAATCTTTAACTCTGGAACTAGAAAATATATCAAGGAACGGTAAACTGCATATCGTCCTACTTTTTGATGCTCTTTCAAATGAAGCAATAAAAATTTAATTTCATAGGCACTTTAAACCATAAATGGACAAGGGCACATTTTAGAATCCAGTAAAGTGTGCCCCTGGCCGTTAATGAATTAAGGACATTTTAACCTCAATAATCAAGAAATATTACTGATTTCAACATAAACAAAATATTTAGTCAAAATACAAAAACCCTCCCACTTCCACAGCTGTATTTTTGTAGCTGCTACAGATTTGCGATAAGTTATTTTTCTAAAATTGTGCATAAAAAAGCATTATCGTTTTATGGAGTGAAGTCATAATCCAAAAGAAGATAAACCAAGAATCTGGAAATTCGTTTTGGACATGGCGTAATTGAAAAACAAATCAAACTGCTGTGTTTTACTGGTGATTGAATAAAACTCTCATGAATTATTAATGCATCAGAATTATTTGTAATACCCAACTATGGCCAGTTCCACAAATGTCTGCAGTTACTATACCTTTTAGTGGGAATCGAACCGCAGACCTGAGAAAGTAGTGAAGTAATAGTTAAATGTTGCACTATGTGTTGTTAGATATGTATACAATATACAGTACTGCTCAGCAATAACCTAACAAAAAACGCGTTCGGAACTCGTTCGGAACGGGTTCCAAACGCTGTTGGAACAATTGGAACGCGTTTGAATGTCGAAGCCGTTGTTATCGTGATCAGATCGGCCACCCCTCGAAATTCTTCGCTGTTCCCAAAAGTTTAGCATCACTTTATCATTTGGAGAGCTTTCCACATATTCAAGGAATAGATTAATTTCTTTAAAGTTAAATATTTCTTGAAGTGGGTTTAAAACACCAAGATCAGATAGATTTTGCGAATAAAGAATTTAGTAAATAAATAAAGTGTTTATCTTTATTCACAAAATGTGGACGTGGATTGGACTTGCTCATTGTCCTCATTACCTATGAGATTAGACGATTCTATAGATAGATAGATAACTTTATTTATACACGCTGACCCAATCAAACGAAGCTGATTTCCATGGGGGGCATGTGCAAAAATATACAGATAAAAATTTTTAAAAGCTATTTACAAAATTATATGTATTAGATAAAATCTAAGTTATTAACTAGTATACAGTAATCTATATTTACAGGTACAGTACTTCAAAGTTGCATTTACTATCAATCAATCAATCAATGTGAGTAGCGATTTTCTTTCGAAAGGCAGAAAGGGATTTGCTCTCTCTAATTTCTTTTGGAATAGAATTCCAAAGGTGTGCTCTGTCATACATGAAACTTTTTTTCATATTATTAGTACGCGGTTGTGGTAAACAAAGGCTACTTGAAATGTCCCGAAGGTGATACTTTGTTTTCTCACCTTTATATGTGAAAAGATTAGTGAGTGACTTAGGACCCATTTTATTTAATAATTTGTACATTATTTTTGCTTTCCCTTTCTTTCTTTCTGTTTTAAGTGGCTTCCAGCCCAATGCTTGCAGAGCAACAGAATGATCTGTGTCATTGTTCATATTCATAATAATTCGAGCAGCTCTATTTTGGAGTTTTTGGAGTCTTTTTGATTGTGTTTCGCCAAACACATCCCACACTTCACAGCACTAATCGAAGTATGGCCGAACAATAGCATTATACACAGAAAGAATGGTTTGCTTATCAGCAAATTCTTTCAGTCGTCTAAGAGCCGAT
The DNA here is from genome assembly GCA_035772405.1 of Chrysogorgia sp. JL179-B06. Taxonomy (NCBI): domain Eukaryota; kingdom Metazoa; phylum Cnidaria; class Anthozoa; order Scleralcyonacea; family Chrysogorgiidae; genus Chrysogorgia; species Chrysogorgia sp. JL179-B06. The sequence goes on along the minus strand of JAYKKM010000350.1, from coordinate 1,719,936 downwards.
ATACCAGATGTTATTTTCTTGCAAACATTCTCAGTGTTACTACTCCAAGATAAATGCTGGTCAATTGTCACTCCAAGAGTTTTGGATTCATAAACTTGTTTGACTGATTCGTTCTCAATTTTAACATTAAGTTTCAAATTTGAAATACTTCTAAACATTTGTTTAGAACCAATTAACATAAACTCTGTCTTAGCTACATTTAGGCTAAGTTTATTGGCGATTAACCATTTTCTAAGATTTTCTAAATCAGAATTCACTGCAGCTTCAAGGTCAGTAATAGAGTCTCCAGAAGCGATCAGGTTAGTGTCATCAGCAAACATCCGAGGTTTTGTTTTATATAGACATTGAGGCAAATCATTAATATATAATAGGAAAAATAGCGGCCCTAAAATAGAGCCTTGTGGTACACCACATTTTATCAATTTCTCTGATGAAACAGAGCCTTGTATTTGGCATTTCTGCCTTCTATTCGAGAGATAAGATTGGAGAAAAGATATAGCTTGCCCTTTTACTCCATACAACTCCAGTTTTCTCAATAGAATTTGATGATCAACAGTATCAAATGCTTTCTTTAAGTCAATTAAGACTACTAGGTTGAACGTTTTCCGGTCTAAATTCATATACCACTCATTTGTGCAGTCCAGTAATGCTGTGACTGTAGAGTGAAATTTTCGAAAACAAAATTGACAATCGCTTAGATGTCCAAATTTAGTTAAATAATTGTATAGTTGATCATATAGAATTCGTTCCATAATTTTGCTAATGGCTGGCAGAACTGAAATTGGTCTGTAATTTCCAGGCACGTTTCGTTGGCCATAATGAGGTAAAAAGAGGTATTGCTCCAGCTGTTTTCCATTCATCAGGGAAAAGGGATAGAATAATAGCCTGATTGAATATGTATGTCAATTATGAATCTGAAATGGTAGGTGCAGCTATTTTAATAATTTTACAAGAAATCTTATCAACTCCAGTAGCTTTATTGCCAAAGAGACAAAGTACGAGATGGTAGACCTCCTTGACAGTGACTGGCTGGAATGCAGCGAATTCTGATTTAGCATTTTCAATATACGTTTCAAAGTTGAAATTAGACGAATCAATTTTGCTAGCTAGATCAGGGCCAATATTTGAAAAATAATCATTAAAGCCCTCTGCAATATCTTTGGTATTTGTCAAGCTATTTTCATCTAATTTTAACTCATTTACTACTGTTGGTTTGCTTTGTCTACCTAATATATTGTTTATAGTTTTCCACACCTCTTTAGGGTTGTGTTTTTGACCAGCAATTTTAGTGGAATAATAATCTTTTTTGGCATTTTTTATCTGAATATTAACTTTCTTTCTTGTTGTTTTATAATTTAACCAGTCTACCTCTAGGTTTGTGATAATGGCTTTTCTTTTTAATCTGTCCCTTGTGTTCATAAGATCCTTTATAATACTGGTAATCCAAGGAATTTTTTTGTTCTAATCTTTTTGTGTTGAATTGGTGCATGTTTATCTAAGACCTCTAAGAATAATTGCTTCCAGATTTCCCACATAGCATTAGGATATTCAGCGAAAAAGTATACATACTCCCAGTGTTGTCTGCTCAAATCATCAACAAATTTTTGATTATCAAATCTTTTCATATTTCTAATTTCAACTTTGTTTTCTTGTTTTTTAATAACAGAAATTTTTCTTAGGGCAAATACTAAACTGTGCTCGCTTAATCCAGTATGGATAACACTATATATATACTATCCAACAAGTATAACCGATCGCTGAAGTGGACCATGTAAGTAGCTATTATATATAATATCAGAATAGCTTACTTGAAAATAAACAGTATTATTTAACAAGAATTATGAAGTAGGAATGTTTGATATTTTCTTTATTGCCAAGACGAAAATCGACAATACCGTTTATTCAACGTTATTGACGCATCCAGGTTTTCACACGATTCGAAAAGACTGCAAGAAAGGTGCTGGGAGTTTATTGTTTTATGTTAGAAGTGAGATATTTGTATATAGGATACCTAAGTTGGAACCAAAGGAAATCGAGGCGATTTTTTTAGATATTCCTTGTGTCTGTGAGTTACAGAGAAAAGTTCACCAGGAAAGTTTTATTGCTGCATTAACGAGCGCTACGGAAATTATGTATAAAACGATAAATGAATTGTTATTACTAGGAGACTTTAACATGGATATGTATACAGTGGCCCATAAGGGACATCGTCTTCTCATTTTCTTGCGACTTTTATCATCCGCGACTTCTATTTCTTCTATTTTATCATCCGCGACTTCTATTTTTCCGCTTACAACCAGTGATTGCGGGCGCATTTGTTCGCCACATGTACGTACAACCAGTGATCGATCGAGCAAGCTGCCTTTAATGGATGATTACAGGATGAAAGAGGTACGTTATCCCGAACAGTTAGCAGATTACTTTGATGATTATGTTTCTCTTTATACGAACATGTAATTCCTCAAGTATATTGATGAATAATTTTGCCTTTGTCTTGAGTGTATATATGAATAATGGATTATTATTGTTTGTAAAACACAGTGTTACCATTCGTCCAGACTGGCAGACAGAGTTAATGGGGTTCTTCCACATATACACCCAGGGTAACGCATACCGTATTTACTCGAGTATAAGTCTACCTTTTAGGGAAAGGAGAAAGAAGCTAAAGAGCCTTGCTACATTAAGCAGCTTACGGTGGCTCCCAACAGTTTTTGAAATATAGAAAATTTATGATTTAGATCAAACTTTGCTAAGAGTTGTTACTTGTTAGAAATTAGAAATTCTGCTACTTGTATAAAATAATATATTTAGAGTTGGAAAGTTGTCGCCGAAGTGACGTAACTATCGTTGCTATGGCAACGATGACGTTTCAAAATGGCTGATATTTTATCTTTTAACGTACTTTACTCGAAACAAATTATGGTTACCCCCATTTTTTATTTCATAAAATGTTTCCTTCCAGTATAGTTTATTATTTGAACAAGTTTAAAAAAATTCTGTCAAGCAATTTTTTTAAAAATTCAATAAACAGGATTATTCGTAATAAGATTTTTTTGGCGCTACAGAATTTTTTTTTACTCGTTCAAACAATAAATTTATACTAGAAGAAAACATGTTATGAAATAAAAGATGGGGGTAACCAGAATTATTTTCGAGTAAAGTACGTTAAAAGCGTAAAATATCGGCCATTTTGAAACGTCATTGTTGTCATGGCAACGATAGTTACGCCACTTCTGCGAACAATCTCCAACTCTAAATATATTATTTTATATAAGTAGCACAATTTCTAATTTCTAACAAGTAACAACTCTTAGAAAAGTTTGATCTAAATCATAAATTTTCCACATTTAAAAAAAACTGTAGGGAGCCACCTTAAGGCTCGCTACGCTGATGCGACAATTGTTTATAATTGCCATACACCACTTTCATAATGGCGGCCAGTCTAAATATTCTTTTATATGAATGCAAATTAGCCTTTCTGGCCTCGTTACAAAGCAAAGATTCTTTGGAATTACAGACACAAGAACGAGGTCAGAAAGGCTAATTTAAATGAATATAAAAGAATATTTAATTTGGGTGCCATTATGAAAGAGGTCTATACATAGTATTTAATAACTATATTCTTTTACAGAATAACATTGATTTGACATTAGATGAAATTGACATTTCCAACACCTTATTTGAAGTAAGTGAAAAATCAATTTAAATTTTTATCGTGGAAACGTTACTGAGATTTTTAATAATAATGAATAATAATGTTTAATATTTATACAGCGCAAATTAGCATGTGAATATGATCAAATGCCCTTTACAAGCTAATGTTTGTAGTGTAACTTACGTGTTGATTTTACAGAGGGAGGAAAACCGGAGTACCGGGCGAAAAACCCTCGAAGCACAGGAGAGATCAAGTCCAACTCTACTCACATGAGTTTTAAGCTCGACAACGGGGTCATTCCCAAGTGGTCACCCATCCAATTACTAACCCCGTCCAACCGGGCTTAATTTATTGGTGAGAGGCAGTGCCCTAGTAGCATCCGCCACCCGCGTCCCATATTACGGGGTCCCATATTACATTCGTATATACATTCCTCATTACGTCCCATATTACGGGGCCGTACGAGAAAGCGTGAATTATTTATATTCTTTTTTTTTAAACGTTTTCGTTGATATACATTAACCCCAAGAGCAAAAACTCATTGTGTGGGGTTACAAGCCTATTTGCATTGGATTACATGTAACGTGAAGTGAAAACATAGCACAGCAAATATATGCACAGCACATGCACATGCACAGCACCACTGATTGACTAGTTGGTGGAAGCTGTGGCTTGTGATTGGCTAAGCAACAAAGTGTTACAATTTCTAGCTCAAAATGGTGCAATTTATGCTGAAATAAGTGCTGCTGGGAGCCAATCAGATTGCAGGATTTGCTAGTGATTTCAAAATTGATAATATAATAATAATTAATTATCTTATTATTATTCCAAATATTGAAAATTAATTAAAGAAGACAAGGTAACAGTAAAACCAGTTATAAGACTAGGACAGTAGCCAGACAAAAACTTTAAAAATTGTATATTCTTTTGCAGGATGACATTGATTTGACATTAGATACAATTTTACCTTCTGACAACTTATTTGAAGTAGGTGCAAAAAAAGTTATTACTTTTTCCAAAAAGCATTAAATCAGTGTTTGTTTTAGAAAGTATATTAGAAATATTAGTATTCACCTTGCTGATGTGAAAAGAATTGAGGCATAATTGGCAAAGCCATGCATTCTCATGATGTGATTTAGAATTTCAAAATGTATCCAGAACAGACTGATGCTCACAAATGTTTACTAACTTGTTATTTAATATGAGAAAATGTAACAAAATATGAAGAGTGGTGAACCAATAATCAAATAAACTTAATTTTAGAACACTAAAGAAGAGGAGCAAACACCGATAACGCCAAGACCCACAAGGGAAATAAAGGTTATTTTTTTGCAGTCCGGTATCCATGTGTTTCGCGCACGCTGATTGGCTAGCGAGCGGTCCGGTATCCTACGATACGGACCGCTGCGGATTTAAAAAAGAAAACAAAATTTATTTTTTTTAATTCAAAAATACTCGACGCTTTTTACGACTTTTCAAAACAATACGTCAATAGACAGTCGAAAAGAAACAGTACAAGATGGATAGTGACAACGAAAGCTATAACAGTGAAAGCGAATTCTATTACCCCGAAGTCATATGAAGACTTTATCTACGGGAAAGAAAACGTCCAGGGAAGTGGCAAGTCTTGTTGACTTGTTAATTACGATATGCATAACAAAAAAATTCATATATGTTATTTACCGGCTTCACTCGGTCCGGATAGGGAAAAACTGTGCCCTCGGTCTTGAAAACGACTAGCCATTTTCAAGACCTCGGGCACAGTTTTTCCCTATCCGGACCTTGCGGCCAGTAAATAACATATCTACATGGAAATCAGGCACATATAAAAGATTTAATATTTCATTTGAGATTTAATAATTTATACATTCAATATATATTTTTTAAATTCCAGCCTCCAGCTTGTTACACACCATCGGACTACAATAGTATTCCCAGCCATCAGTCAAGTGTGGTCCTTCCATCAGACAATGACAGTTTTTCTAATGAACAATCAAGTGACATTATTCCAAGGTATGTAAAGAAGTATTACATTGCAGAGAATTCATCCAATTTCAAGTTAAATCTACAATGTCACTGCAAATTTAAAGTAAGCTTCACCGTAAAATAGCAAGAAAAGAAAGAGGATAAAAGCAATTTACTTAAATCGAATAATCTTGCTATTTTTTTAAGGGATTTAGTCATCCAGAATGAAGCAGAAACAGGCAGTGCTGGTGTAAACAGTGGATAGATATGGCTGCAGTACTTCCAGAAAAGACAAGATTCATCGAAATCCATCGGTTAAATGTCAGACAGGACATGATCAACGCATTTTCTGATCCAACTATTGTGCATGACGACATAGAATTCCACATCTTAAACCAAAGAGGAGAGAGGGAGATGGGGGTTGGAAGTGGGGTCATCAGGGATGTTTTTAGTATGTTTTGGGCAGATGTAGTAGATGCGTTGATGTTAGGGGAGGGAGAGAGGGTGCCTTGTATTCGGCATGATTTCCAGCGTGCACAAGGGGAGGCTATAGGAAGAATTCTTGTTGTTGGTTTTCAGCGTAGCCAATACTTTCCATTGCAATTGTCTAAAACGTTTTTTGCCCATTGTCTTTTTGGGGAATCGGTTATAACAGGTCCTATGCTGCTGGACTCATTCAAACAATATGTATCAGAAAGTGAGAGAGCTGTCATCGATAAGTGTAGGAGTGAAGAAATTGAAACAGATGATGATGAACTACTGGAGTTTTTGTCTACTTTTGAATGCAAAAAAGTTGCAAAAAAGGAATCATTAATACAAATATTAGAAGAGATTGCCCATAAGGAACTAATTCAGAAGCCACAATATGTTGCTGAATGCTGGAGAGGGGTGATAGTTCGGTTGAAACCATTTTTCCCATCAATTTCATCCTTAAATGAAATGTATGGTCACCTTCAACCATCCAACAGCAAGGTTCTTGAAGCAATAAGAGCAGAAACAACCAATGAATCAGAGAAGGAGTGCCTTAAACATCTGAAAAGATATATCGGAGGATTGGACTCGTCAAAACTTGCCAAGTTCTTAAAATTTGTAACTGGATCAGGGCTAATGCTGTTTGGTGAGTGGCACGTAACCTTCAGCCAGCTTGAAGGAGGGGCCAGAAGACCAATTGCTCACACATGTGGCTTTACGTTGGAAGTTCCATCTACGTACCAGTCATTTCCAGAATTAAGGGAAGAATTCAACAATATTCTGATGGCAAATACTTGGGAGATTGACATTGCATAAACAAAGTCAAAGGAAAGAAAAGGACCTTCAATAGACTGCTTGAATTTGTTACTGTTCGTTTACTGTTACATTGTATATATTTTAAAGACAAATACTTTTTATGCCAATATCATCATCAGAAACCGTATTAAGTAATGTCAACATGCATGCTGTATCAAATATACTGAAGTCAATTGAAAAATTAACAATTTCAAAAAAGAAAGTTAACTCTGAAGCATTGATGTAGATTTTTAATTAAACCATTTTAAAATTGTACTCATTTAGTTCACATGTTGACTGGCTCCAAACCATGTTTAACTATAAACAACCTGTGCAAGGTAGTTGTAACCCTGTAACTATGTTGAAAGCAAATACTTTCATCTATCATCTAAGGTTTAGTTACAGCATTTAGGAGACAGCTGAAAAGATTAAACTTTGCTTTCAAAAAAACAGTATATAATATCACGTTTGCGAGTTTTCTTTTTGTCTTAACGGGTTGATATAATCACCAATACACCCCCGATTGAAGTTGTATTAGAACTAATACGACATCGGCAAACCGTGACGACAAGTAGTATTACACTAATGCGACCTAAGGTAGGATGAACCCCAGTAGAATTATCAAATCACACATGAAACATTGCAGTATTACATCATTTGTATTAACCCAACAAAAATACAACTATTTAAATGTAAGCAAAAACACAACGAGTCAGAAAACTCGCAAAGGTGATACTACAAAATATGAAATGAGGAGTGCTAGCTATTAAAACCACCCACTCGATTAGGGTCATTAAGTAAAATTCCTTCGGGCATGCGGCCCTCAGAAATTTTACTTAATGACTGTGAGTTACATTTTAATTATTTTGTATTTAGAAGACAATTTGTAAACAATGATGGCACTTCATATTCTGTTAATACTTCATGTAATATAATGTATAATATATATTGTAATAAACAAACTGTTGAAGGTGGTGCTGTTCTTTTTCCAAACAATCTAACAGGACAAAGATAATAATGACCCTCCTTGAGCAGGCGTTTTTAATAGCTAATACGCCTCATTTCATGATATTAATTATAATAATTAACAAGTGTAGTAGGGTATTATGTTACACTTTACCTACACATTCTGGCTTCTAATAAGAAAATGATTAAAGGCGGATTTCCAACGAAGTCACTCGAAGTACAGGCAAGCTCGCTGCGAGTATTTTAGCGCTCTTGGCAGATAGTTTAAAATTTTGAACTATTTACTCGCAGCTCGCTGCGAGTGGCTTCATGCGAGCACTGAAAATCCGCCTTAAGGGACTGGAACCAAGTTAAAACCATTGATTGAGTACAAACACTTAAAGCATGCAACAAATAGTACTAAATAGGGAGCAACTGTAGAATACCTAACCCGGCCACTTGGTTTTCTGTACAGTCAGTGTTCTTTGTAGAACGAGGAATACAACAATAGGAGTTTTTGTCATACAAATGAATGGCCGGGCATTCTATATTTTAGCCCTAAATAGTACAAAATACAACTAATTAAACAATCGAAATAGCACTATTTTGTGCTAATTAGTACTGTTTATGTTGCACGCTTTCAGTGTTTGCACTCTGACACAAAAATTAATACTAGTACAAAGTTTCAAACAGCTTACATAACAGCTCACATACAACAGCTAATTGGACGAGTGAGACTAACCGTTTTGAATGAACGCAGTCCAGTCTGGGTATAAGATAATTTGCAATTTAATGTTACATCCCTTCCACAACTTATTGAATAAGTTCAATTGCAGAAATCAATTCAATGTAAAGAGCCAGGCTCTCTTGGGAATTTATCGGCATTTGAATATTTTTTTCCTCCATGATTATGTGTGCTAGACTTTCAAATGTATCTGCAGCATCTGTATTTGGCAGTTCACAACAATTTTCTTCTGCTACACTAATGTCGGTTACCGAAACGTGTTCAAGGAATGAAACTGTGTTGGTGAGGTTGGGAAGAAAGAACAATGTATCTGGACGCCCTGATGGAGACGAATCATTCGAAGATGGTCTGATTCTGTGAAGATTCCATTGCCTTGGCATGAAACAAAATACGAGGCCCGCCACTTGAATAGGTTCGCTGTCGTTATATATCCCTTGGTCCTTCATATCCTTAAAAAATTCATCCACCAATCACTTAAAGATTTACGAAGAAATCCCCACCAGGCTTCTATTCTTTGATTGGATACTGATCGCCCATAGATAAAACTTTTCTCCCCACTAAATGGATCATTGCCATTGCTTCTGAAAAACCGTTGCATAGCTGCAACATTAACGTTTTCAGTTCCTCTATCAGCTCGAATAATACAGGGAGTGCCTTGTAACTTCTTCACACATTCTAGAAAATACGATGCTATAACACGAGGATCATTGTTGGTTGTTCCAACTTCAAGCCACATAATTCGGCGGCTGTAACCATCAATTGCCCCATGAATACAAAAACCATAAGGTTTAAGTTTGTCATATCCATCAATATGCCAAAGAAAGTTTGGCCCTTTGCTTCGATATTTCGGTCTTTGCAGTCTATGGTTTCTACGCTGATCTACACCAAAGGGGTCAAGAGACTTGAGAATAATACGAACAGACTCTCGGGCAACCACCAAGCCAGAAAGCTTGAGCCTTTGATGCATCTGCCGATAACCCAATAAACTTCCACTGCCTTCAAGTTCTGTCTCAATTGCTGATATTACTTCAGTAGGATCACTATGGTTCCGCCTTCTATATAAGCCACTGGAGTTGAGAATTCGCTTAAGCTGACGAAGGCTAATCCCAATACCATGACCATGAAAAAGAAAGCTTTGAATCTCATTATAGTCCAGTCCAAGACTAAAATAATGCTTAATCAATGAGTTTCGGTCAAGGTGCGACTGTGTGAGAACTGCGTAAGAATCCATATCACCACCATTTGTCCATGCATTCACTCTCTGTATCATACAATTTTTGGCACATCCTTTCAAAATTAATTCAAAATTATTAATTTTAATTAATAAAAATGTAAGGTATGGTGGCAGGTATGGTGGCATTATATTGAAATTAAGCAAAGGTAAATTACATATTTAATAATTCCAGGGGCAACAACTGCACTGCAGTCTCACTTCTCACCACAATATACATCCCGTCCCATACAGATGGAAGGGTATATATGAACTTGAAAAGGGGGGTTACGAGATCATAACTGTGTTTCAGTTAAAGTATGTTCATCTGAGTACGTAATAAAGCTGAAATACATTTAGAATCACAAGCAAACAAGGAATTGGGGTGGGGGCTTGTTATAGCTTATAACGGGTACATGCCAGGTATGGTTTTGAGGTTCGTTGTATTGAACAGGGTACATGTATGATTTACCTTCTAGCATCTTCAACAGGGTATTCAGTCTATGGAATGATTAAACAGGTTTTCAATTCCTATTTTTAACAGGAAGTTATTTCATCTTACAACTTTGATTATATGCGCGCAATTGAACATTACATGATCCTAGTAGCGTATCACATAGGGACATTAATTAGGGATGAATATCCATTTAAAAACACTTACGTAGACGAAGTATTTAAGCTGAAGACTTTATATATGTAAGAACGAATGGCAACACTGTTTTACACTCAAGACAAAGGCAAAATTATTCATCAATATACTTGAGGAATTACATGTTCGTATAAAGAGAAACATAATCATCAAAGTAATCTGCTAACTGTTCGGGATAACGTACCTCTTTCATCCTGTAATCATCCATTAAAGGCAGCTTGCTCGATCGATCACTGGTTGTATGGTTGTACGTACATGTGGCGAACAAATGCGAACGCAATCACTGGTTGTAAGCGGAAAAATAGAAGTCGCGGATGATAAAATAGAAGTCGCGGATGATAAAATAGAAGTCGCGGATGATAAAATAGAAGTCGCGGATGATAAAATAGAAGTCGCGGATGATAAAAGAAGTCGCAAGAAAATGAGAAGACGATGTCCCTTATGGGCCACCGTATATGTATGCTAACATTGACGAGATTCGTAATGCTAATTTGTCTGACTTTGCATAGAGATTTTGTTTTGAAAATGTAATTACAGAACCAACATGTGACGGACAAGACAAAAACACAACAATGTTATTCTAGCGAGTCATCAAGACAGATATGCAACAGCGGGAACGTTACATCTTGGAGTAAGAGATCCCAACCTAATATATGTTGTTTGAAACAAGTTACAAAGACCAAGGTTAGTGGAGTATAGATCATGTATAGATCATAGTGGAGTTATAATCATGCAAAATATCTGGTTGACTTGAGGAAAGTTCCCTGAAGTAGAAGATACATATGATAATGTAGACTACGTATGGAATCACTGGAGCATACTATACAAGGACATACTTTAGATGTCCCACCCCTGTGGTAGGATTGTTTATAGTCGCATGCAGAGAGCATGAGATTTGGGTAGATTGTTGAAGAGAGGAGCCATAAAAAACAAACGCGATTAGGTGAAGAGATATTAAATAAAACAATTAAACGATTCAATTACGGAGATTTATTGTGTTCCGAGAACAACTTTGGAACATAGTGGTGCCATGACCAGGATCTTACACAAGAAACATTCAGATTGTATTAAACAACGCGCTGTGTCATCGATAAAACGTAAACAATAAGTTCGCTATGGATGACCCCAAACCAAACGAAGAATTACAATTGGAAGTCAAAATCAACAAAGAAATTGACAAACTAAAATACTACCTTGAAACGACCGTAAAGACTAAAAGAGATGGAGACAGTGAGAAATCGGACGACATCCATTCATGATGAAATATACAACCTGGTGACGTGTATGCAGGAAGTGAAAGTTTAGCGTAGCACCTACACAGCGAGAGCTGTACGACAATGGAAGAAAAACGCAAAAGACAAGTACTTACCATGGATAGCGGAGATGAACAAATTGGAAGACGTTTTGGTCAAGGAAAAGGACAAAATCGCCAGCGAACAAGAAACGAGAAGCAAAGCGCGAGGAAGAAGAACACCGAGAAGAAATTTGACACCAGGAAAGTCGACTATGGCAAGAGAAATTCCAAGCAGAACTCGAGATGACCGAAAGGAAACTAGCGATCGAAAAAGCGGCGAAAGCCACCCAAGCGAAACTCCCCAAAATAAAAATAACGCCGTTCAAAAGGACCGCTGCAGACTGGATGAGATTCGAGAATATGATCATAACTCCAGTGGATTGCAAGCCCATCACAGATGAAGAAAAGTTTGGTTATCTGCTTGAAATGGTGTCTGGAAAGGTGAGAGACAATATATGAAATCTTAGACCTGGATTGCTGGGCTATAAGACCGCTTGGGAACGACTGGAGAAAGATTACGGACAAATACGGTTGGTGGTAAATGCTCATGTCGACAAGATCGTAAATCGAGCCTTCATCAAAGGATGTGCATACGAAAGAATACAAGCGTTCTGCGAGAGTTTAACCAAAAAATTACGACGCCTTACAGACCCTGGGAGAACCGGTTTGTGATGTGCACGCTTAACAAATTAGCACAAGTCAAACCTGATAGATATGGATAAGGCCATAATGAAATCAATGTTTGCAAGGTTTACTCAGTAAAACATTATGGACCACCAACAACATCCCAACTACCAGAATTTTGGAAGATGCTTTTAGCCTGAAGATGACAGCATTTTCATCAGGTTGAGAATGGATGGCAGCTTATTCAACCTAGCTAGATTGAAAGCAAAGTGCGACAAAGTGCAGTGAAAGAGATGCTGTTTGCAGACGACTGCTAATTTTGTTTGCAACATCTGTACGGCAAATGCAGGAAATCCTCAATGAATTCCACAGAGCAATACAGAACTTCGATCTTGTCATCAACAAAACGAAGACAACCATGCAATGGAGAGTTGGAGCCACAGATCCGTTTGGATGACATAGTCTTGAAGAATGTAAAGAATTTCCAGTATTTGAGAGGTGTAGTACAGGATGATGCAAAAATGGATAGTGACCTGAAGAATCGAATTTGTAAAGCAAGCCCATGTGTACGGCAGGTTAACTGAACGTATTTGTAAGAATCATCACCTTTCGATTGCAGCTAAAATTGCAGTGTACAAAGCTGAGCACACTGCCTTATGGCATTGAGACTTGGGTGCTGTATGCCAACCACGTAAAGCAGTTGGATAAATTCCATCATAGATGTCTCGGACGGATTTTACATGTGAAATGGCAAGATAGGGTCAGCAACACCATTTTCGAGAAAGCAAAAATAGAAGAGATGGACGTCATCCTAAAACACATCTCGAACCTGAAGCATATATGACAACTGTTGAAAGTATTTTCACATTTAAAATACAAATGTTTAATGTCATTACCTTCGGTAATCTTTCCACAAGACTGGAAAGAAGCTTGAGTCTCACTATTCATAAGTCAGGCGATAAAACGGGGTCTGGTTACTATCGACTTATCGGTTGTTACCAGTAGTTTCAAAATTATTTGAGAAATTGGTATATACACAGTTAAATGATTACTTAGCGGAAAATCATATTATTACAATATATCTGTAATTGGGAAGCTCTTCAAAAACAGGCTTATGTGATACTGGGGGACATTAACCTGGATAGGCTTAGACAAGATAAATCAGAGGGGAAATTGTTAAGAGATATTGAAGAAACTATGGGGCTTGAGTGTTTAATAAAACAACCAATAAGTTTAATAAGTAAAACTTTGATTATGTGATTCTGACTAATCAGCCAGAACTATTCAGAAAAAGTGGTGTCTACAATCCAGAGTTGAGTGACCATTCTCTTGTATACAGTTTCTTATGGGAGAAGGTCATCTCACATAAAGCCAAGATTATCAAATTCAGGTCATTCAAGAATTTTAATCCAGAGTTTTAAAGAACATTTATCTTCTGCCCCTTTTTGACCACAGAATGGAAAAAAGCTATTCGGCAAAAACGAAGAGCTGCAAAGCGTTTTGCAAGAAGTAAGCACCCCGATGATTGGTTGAAGGTTAAACAATTTCGGAATGAAGCAACTCTGCAACTAAACTGAGGAGGAAATCGATCAGGGAATACTGGATGACAAAAGCAGAAAATCTTAAGACTAACCCTAAGGACTTCTATAAGACCTTCATTCCATTTTTAGGGTCAAATAATAAAAACACACAAGTTTCAGCTATGAATTTGAACATTAATGGCTGTGTCACCAAAGATCAGAAGGACATAGCTGAGGCTTTTGGTAATTATTTTTCCAATAAGACTGATGGGATTGGTGATGGAGAATTTGCAAACAGAGTTACTGAACCGGATTTTATGGATCTTCCTAGTGTTATTTCTATTATTGTTCATGTAGATAAGAAGATTAATTTTGATATTCAAACTTTTCATACTGGAGATGTAAAGAAAGCACTGATTGATTCAAATCCCAACAAAGCAACCAGTTGGGATCTTATTCCACCCAAAGCCTAAAAGATTGATGCTGAAGAATTATATATTCCACTTACCACATTATTCAACAATTGCTTAGCTCAAGGAAAATGGCCAAGGAAAATGGCCAAATAAATGGAAGATGGGCGAATGGGTACCTGTCTTCAAAAAAGATGATTATCTAGAGAAGGAAAACTTCAGACCTGTAACAATTCAGGTAACAGTGAATAAGTTATTTGAACAGCTATTGGCTAAACAAGTAACCAATAATTGTGATGACCAACTCAGCGAATTTCTCACTGCATACAGAAAGCAGCATAGTTGCGAAACTACTCTTAACATGCTGATAGAAAATTGGAGAGCTACAGTGGACAAAGGAGAACAGGTTGGGTTACTATCTACTGATATGTGCAAAGCATTCGACAGTATGCACCATCCACTTATGGTATCGGTGAGAAAGGCCTTAACCTCTTTCGATCTTACTTTTCTGATCGCTTGAGCAGAGTTAGACTTGGAGAAATCTCTAGCTCTTGGAAATTAGCAAGTAGAGGTTGCCCACAAGGTTCAGCTCTTGTTCCATTATTATGGAATCCAGAATGATTTGACCTATCTGATTAAATCCAACATTTGTATGTATGCAGATGGTCAGTTTTTTTATCATGAATAAGAATATCAGTGAAATACAGTCCAATTTACAGGATTGTGCAGCAGAAGCGACTGGTTGGTATGACTCAAATCTCCTGAAGGGAAACTTTAAGAAATATGGAAGTATGGTAATTGGTAAGAAGAATGAAGACATCATTAATATACCTAGATTTAAAACAGTTACTTATGGCAAACATTCACTAAGATACTTTGGCCCTGTACTCTGGTCGAAATTACAATCAAATGTAAGGAATCTGCTGTCAACATTGAATTCATGCATGGTGAATTGGTATCAACTCCTATTAAAAGTGATCTTGCTTCAGATTATAAAGTAGTTAATCATATACTGGATAATAAATATAATTCAAGTTTTGTTTCTAGATTTGTTTGCTTATCTGCAGCATTGTAAGAACGAGATAGTTATTTTTATTATACTCAGTTTAAATTTTGAATCAGCGTGCAACCAGCTCCAATACAATTGTTATTCAATTCATGCTTGCTTGATGGAGATCGGCATTCCAGGAAGTATTTTTATGAAGAACATTGATAATCTTACTTTGCAATGCTCTCTAATATTTCCTGAGTCGTACATCTTGCTATTAAAATACTTCATGCTGATAAATAAGTGATGACAAACGACTAGGAATGCTAATGATATTGTCGTTGCAGATTGCACAACAACGTTGTTGCATGTTGACTTTGTTTTCTTCTAATAGTTTTGATACAGTTACCCAAATTTGTATCCAATTCTACAATTTTTGTCACAACTAGGGCTTGATTGCAGTTAGTCACAGGCCAGAGCACCAACCGTCTTTTGGCTTGTTTTTTTTATCAGCCGTTGAAATAAACTGCTGATGTAGGTGGTTGTTGAAGAACAGGTGTAACGACATTTGGAATATCCTAAGTTTGAAAATGGTGGTTTGTTTACGACTGTAGAGACATTGTTATGTCCTGAGTCGAACTATTGCAGCAATGATCACAACCTCATGTTGTGCCAGTGTATACAGTAGCAATATGAAGATCCTGCAGAAGCATTAGTTTGTCTCCTTGGCTGTGATAGCATATACTAGGCTTTAGAATAGACTTGCTTTTTAACTCTATCTTCGAAACCAGGATTGAGGTGGTGAGATGCCACTGAATATACGTTTTTCCTGTAAATTTCCTTTGATGGTGTATTTGTCATTTATATTTATTTTATCTCCAGCAGTCTTTTTCTGCTGTTCTGAGGGAGACGAAAAGGGGAAGCATGTTTGCAATGACATTATCTGATAGAGACCCGACATCCATTATCAGAGCTGTTTGTTTTGATGAGAATATGTTTGAAAAGTTTTTGGCCACTAAAACATATGACTTAAGATATTTTAAGTTAACAAAAGGAGTGGCGAGCAAGTGACAGAATCCCTGGTAGAATTTACGATAGAGAAAGTCTTTCAAAATCTCGCAAATTATCTGCCGCGAAACAGTTAATGCCAGATTTTTCAACCTGAAAGCCAAATTTATTTCGATCGAAGATATGTTGTCGTGAAGTATTCCAATCAGAAGCAAAAGAGGGATATTATATTGGGTGGCGAAAGCGGACAAGTGACATTGGTATTGTGGCGTCAGAGGGCTGAGTCCATTGACTTTGAAGAAGGTAACGTTCTAAACATCGAAAATGCTGTGACCTCAACATTCAATAACAACGTCATGGTGACGACAGGTGGAGAAACGAGAATTAGTGTGGTCAACGAAGAGATGAAGATCTAAATTGCCACAGCTTCAGCTTCACTCAGAAAGAAACATCACAGTGTTACGTGCTCGGAAACAAATGTTTTGGCTTTAAAGGGTTTTAAATGTCAATATCAATTGTCGTAAAGACATCGACTGGGTTGGTAGCAGTACCAGTAGCAATGGAAATGTTACTGTCAGATGTCCCACATGTTCAACAGTTTTTATGGGACAATAACGAAAGTGAAAAATGAATGTCAGTTAAAGTTATCTTTCAATGATCAGTGGTTTACAGCAGGTACTGGGATAAGTAGCACTAAATTAACTTTGACTTAACTGAACTCATAATTGGCCTTGTGTCAAGTTCTATGCATGTCTAGTAAAACTTAACACTGAATGCAAACAAAGTCAATATATATATGGTCAGAAAACACAGCAAACGTCAAAGCATCTATATAATGAGCTGTGATTTTAAGTTGAAATGGTCCTTACCACATGCACAAATGTTTTGTTTCTTGCTTTAAATATTTAAATAACATGGCTGAACGATTAAACCCAAATGTTCCTACTGGATATTGCTTCATTATACTAAAATTATATTGTGCTACAAGCATCTAGCTGTGATTACGTTGAAATGGTCCTTACTGTGCACAAATCTTTTGTTTCTTACTTACAATATTTAAATAAACAATTAAACCCAAATGTTGCCATTGGATTGTTCATTATACTAATAATCTATTGTGCTTAACCATGCACAAGTTTGCATAAACGAGAAAATTATAGAACAAAGACTTACAATGAGTTTCCTAACCGTATCTCTCTATTTACTTTGATGCAAACAACAATCAAAATATTGAGGCATATGGCCTGTTCACATGTAATCAGCAGTGCTAGTCTCCTTCTAGTACATCTCCACTGAAATATTGGGTAATTATGAAGAATATTCTGGAGTTTCCCTGAAGATAAATTGAGATACAACCACCCCTGCATTTGGGTTCTTAGTGACAGTAGCGAATGCAGGCTACCCATCTGGCAACACTGGTTCCATTGTTACCTAAGTAAGTAAGTGACTTTATTTAAACAGGGTGACATATGACAGCATTTTGGATACTGATAACTTAGTGGCCCCTCATTATGTGTTAATAAAAATCAGTTTTATGTCACTTCTATTAGGTAGTTCAACATATGTTTGACCGGATTTCCCCAAAGAGGCAACCAAGTGATCAAGACATAGAAAACATGCTAAATGCAAAATTTTCAGTACATTTGGATCTTGATCGGAAGATTATAGAACATGGAGTTGTTGTTACATGTGAAGATCAAGGTTGGAGGGATGTTCAACAGAGAAACCACAAGGAAAATTGCCGGAAGATAATCTATTGATCATTGAAGAACAAATGCTTCTTGAACCTGTTGGTACTGATGAAAAATCTAAGGTTGATTAAAACAAATTGATTGAGAAAAGACAATGACAATTTGGACTATGTTGTTCTAAGACTAATGTGCTAGTTTTAGATTTATTTTGGCATACAGTGGTAGTTGCAACTGCACTAAGTGATCAAAGAGGTTTAGCTTATTATTCTGTAATTGCTCATGATAGCAACCGAGTTTCCTATTAAACAAAAATAATTTACTGTAGTCTATAGAACTTGATTTTAACATTTTATAACGTCAACAACTTTTTGTGGATTAATGAATTCGCCATACTGAGATGATTTGAACAAGGTATAACTAAGCTTTAACAGATAAGTATTTCCAAAGATATCTTGCCTTCAACAACGCGTTTTGAAAGTCATGGCTGGTAGAAAAGGGTCTGGGTGCAAAGTGGACGTTTAACGTCATTGCGGGAACACGGCAAAATAAACTTATCGGTAAACAACTGCGAAATTGTGCTATCTGTCTTCTGACGAGCTTTTTTGGTGCGCGCGGAGGTGAAAATCGATAGATTTTACTTTATTTATTCTAAAAAGCCTTCGCGAGAGCTGAAGTCAATTCTTAAAGAATTTCGTCAATGAAAACTTGGAAAAAGATCAGTACAGTCAAGATATTCCAAATGAATGCTTTGTTACGCCAATTTCCTCGATAGAACAACATATTACTAGCATGATTTGAAAAATGGCTCATAAAACAATTGTCGTTACACGCGAAGCCGCACACTGACTTATCATTCTGTCAATAATAATATCTAATAATGGCTTGTTTGACTTCCCTTCTTTATATCAGTTTTACATTTTTGTGATATTGTCTTTGTAATAATTTATTTTCTACTCAGAACAAAAATTTTGTATGAAACATGATATTCAGCTACATGCTGTGACAGATGTAAACAGTAGGGCCGTAGGCAAGACTTCAGACTGTGGAAGTATTAAACAGTCACTGCGATCACATGTGATTTACTCGGTATAAATCGTCAGTTTATTCAAGTAAGTTATGAAAATCGTTCAGTACTTCAGTTACTACACCGTGGTGAACACATGAATGACTCAACTTTGTGCCTAGTCTGTTTTATATAGTGATGCAGTGTACTGGCTTATGCTGCTTTGTGAGTGTTTGGATATTTCCATATTTATGTCACATCAATTCTCCATAATAAAAAAATATCAAAACAACAAATAGTTATGAAACTTTGTAAAGCGTAAATAAGCCGTTTCTTACTAGTAAGTTGGTTTTTAAAGCGTCAGATTCAAGGTCCGCTGTACGGGCCAATTATGAACGACACACTTTTGTTTGCAGTGATGACTCGAGATCGCATCTATTTCTCAACCGAATTCAACGAGATCTTTCCTCTAGTTCTCGTCGTTTCCCCTTCCCATGTGCTTCAAAATAGCCAGATAAACAACTTGATTATACAGTTGTTTTCTTATAAATGCAACTGATGTGTTCCCGCTATGACGTCAGAAGCTCAATTTCAGACTCTTTTCTCCTGGCCATGATTTTAAAACATCGAATTTTGGCCTGTTCAAACTTCAATATCTCAGGAAATACTTATCTGTTACAACTTTGTTATACCTTGTTCGAATCCCCTCAGTACAATGGATTTGACGATCAAATAAAAGTTTTTGACGTTATACGCACTTTAAACTTGGGCTAGTTTTTACTGACGAAAAGCAATTGCCCGGGCTATTTTTTGACTATTTGTTAAGGTTGATTGGGTGGTTTCCAGCAGGGCGCTTATATATATAGGGCGGTGCAACGCCAGGTAATTCGCTGATCAACGTGATGCGGAAGGAGACTGGCACGAGCATGCTTTTGTGGAAAGTTCGACCCAAATCAGTAATTCGTGTACCGACAGATTATCACTGTATTTTCTTAATCTAGTGACATGTGAGACGATGGATTAGTATGTATTTTACGTAAAAACTAGTGTCACGAAGAACTTATTATATATAATGTCTGGGACTTTGGATGACTTCGATTGAGGCTAAATTTCACCAAGAACCCATTGTACCTTCGTTTGTTGCCAACACTTAGAAACTCGGGTATGTTGAAGTTATTTATCTTACGCTTATATCTTACAAGTTTTGTTAAAATCGGAGTTGATAATTTGGAGATATCATGGCTGAAATCTGACCCTTTTCAACGCTTAACAACTTACCTCTTTTACTTGTAATATTTTGTAAAAATGTAAACAAGACATCTTGTTTTGATATCTAGTAATTATCTAGTATCCATGTGATTCTATATTTTAACTTTCGTGAATGTAATTTCAGAATCCCCGCTTTAATCGATTTATTATAATATGAATAGGCAAACGTATGCTTATCGCGTTATATGTTGAAAGTTTGTCAACACTGTAAAAACTCCTCGTAGGATAGATAAGACATACTCTTTTCATATTTCGTAAAAAAAAAACCAGATTGGAATTGATAATTTTATGATTTTGATAATGAAACCCGATGTACGATGTGGAAGCCAGGTTTTCTTCTATCGAACATCTACCTGTGGTTGTACATGGCGTTTACAAACTCATGCCAAAGATTTAAAATATCACGCTTGGAAATTAACCGCGCAAATTGGGCCACGAAAATGTCTCCAGTTCCCAGTAGTTATTTTGACCGGATGTTGCGCGGTCGTGAATAATGCTTGATCTGGAAAATATTTACAAACTTTTGGTGGTTCGTTCGGAAGACTGAGTCAAAGTCTTGTTTCGCACTGATCATATCTAAAATCTCCTAACTCTTTAATATATTGCAGGTGATGTTTCATACTATAATTTATGCGTTGTCTATGTATTTCGATGCCTATATTTGATGACACAGACAACATTGCGGCAGTTATAAGTTGGTCTAAAGCAGAGATATATATATTTTGTTCACTTGATTTACTGAAAAAAGCGAAACCATAGAAACACAGAAGATGTGTTGTTCTTTCCTTTGAGCGCTCGCAAAGAACGTTTGGTAATGCATCTCTTGGTGAACATTTGTAACAAAATTTGTCAAATTTGCAGCGCGTGTGAAAGGTCGAAGAAGAGAGACAATGTGCGCAGTCTTTGCGGGGACATTCTAGATGGCGTTTAGCGGCATCAGTGGTCATAGAGTTGCCTAAAGAGGAGACAAGTGGTCGATGTTCTTCTAGTAGCCTGTATCTCTTGGTGTTGGATAAAGAGGCATCATGTTTCAGCCGCGACGCAAATTTGCCAAATTTTGTTGTAAAGTTTTACCAAGAGATGCATTACCAAACGTTCTTAGCGAGCGCTCAAAGGAAAGAACAACACATCTTCTGTGGTTCACCGGTTTCGCTATCTTCAGTAAATCAATTAAAGACTATATATTTAACTCCGCATTGGACCAACATATTTAAAGGCTTCGCTGTTGTCTGGCGTGATATGCTGCTTGGAAATGCGAGATCGCGGGATAAATTAAAGCATGAAACAAGACAACCAATATACGAGACGAAAGCTAAGAGATAGCAGACTTTGGATATGAGCGGGAGGTGGCAAAATTTAGATTCAGTCTTCCGAAAGGACAGCCGAAACATTGTAAACAATTTCGCGACAAGGCATGAATGTCTGACCGAGCAATTTCAGGCAAAAAGGAACTGGGTGCTCATAACCTGGCCCAATTTTCAACAATAATTTCCAAGCGTGTATATATATCTCGCGTCACGATTTTTATATTGTTTATGTCGTGAGCAAGTTGATAGTCGCTGTGAAGATTTATATATTTCTAAAATCTCTCTGTTGTAAAAAAATGTGCGATATCTATGGGAAAAGAAGTGTCTCAGACACATATCCAACGTCAAGTGAACGAACTAAATCCTTAGAAAATTTTTCTTCAATTGATGGGAAAACGAAAGGGACCAACCTGTAGCTGAAATTGGATCTGGTGTGTTGAAAAACCGCCCATCGTCAATACAATACAATACAACGGAAAAATTGTTTTGCAGCCAGAAGAACTTCTTCTCTATTCATTAGTTAAAATTTCAACACCACATGACAGCATTAATTTTGAAAAAGGATACTCTGCCGAAAAGTTCAAGTATATCAAGAGCAGTTTACGATGTGTATGGTATTAACTTTGATTGCATAACATTACGAAACTATATTTATCGATCTATCAACAACATAACAAAAGGTCTGGGGAAATATAATGGGGATTACTTAGATGGAAATTTTATTCCATGAATGTACCAAGAATTGCTACAACCCACAA
The DNA here is from genome assembly GCA_035772405.1 of Chrysogorgia sp. JL179-B06. Taxonomy (NCBI): domain Eukaryota; kingdom Metazoa; phylum Cnidaria; class Anthozoa; order Scleralcyonacea; family Chrysogorgiidae; genus Chrysogorgia; species Chrysogorgia sp. JL179-B06. The sequence goes on along the minus strand of JAYKKM010000350.1, from coordinate 1,697,629 downwards.
ATCAATTCTAGTTAACCTACTTCTCGATCCAAAGTCTGTCAGCGCTCAAAGTTATCAATATTTATGCAATAGTCTTGAGTCGGAATCCCTCTCTGTGTTAAACAAAAGTCAAGTGTCAAATAGTCTTGCTTGGAAGATTGGTAATGTCAGTGCTACCATCGCTAATAAATTCCCAAATGGAAAGTTATTGCAAACATAAAAGAATCTAAAGTGCATCTATATTATTTGGGTAACAGTCCAGTTATTGCAGAATACGAAGTCAGTGTGTCAGCAGATGGTAGCTATCACTTTATTATTGGGGAAAGCAATTAATGCTCTACATGACTTATATTCATTAATGCGGGCTCTTGAAAAATATCATTTATGCAATGGGGTTTCCTTGGAAAACTATCAAGATCTACATGACAATGTACTACCTAAGAGTAATGAGGTTCCCATATTTGACACCATCAATGGGGAAGCTGCTGCATTTGTCAAACAAATACCATATAATTCTCAACAAAACGTTATCAGATCTGCAAAATGTTCCATGCTAATTCGTGATGCTGTAAGTTGCGAATCCTGCTCCAAGACAAACCATTATATGCGAACAATTAAGTCACGAAGCCAAGAAATTAATGATACTTCTAAATTTACACGGTTGGATTATGACTAAGGATGAACTTACTGAACTTAGTAGACAAATGGCAGAAAATTTACATGGATTGCAGGTTAAGTCAAAGAGGCTTGTAGAATACCAAAAAAAGATGAGCACAGTAGGGGACAATACTGACTCTGATTTCAGAATGCTGTTTCAACAGTTACATACTGGCTTAAACAAAGCTGCAGAAAAACATGATGACAATGTTTGCCATTGGGAAAATTGTGATGCAGAAAAAGAGTTTCAATCAGCTGAGTTACTTTTCAAACACATAGACATTTCACATTACAGCAGTGATTGATGTGGCACCTATTAACAGACAATATGCTTGCAAGTGCATTGGTTGCAACAAAATGTTTTCCAAAAATAATGTACTTGAATCTCATATTATTGAACACACAGGGAGTGAGTCAGATACATTTTTTTAATGCTTCTGAAAGATCAAGCCAAAGCCTTAAATATTCCTTCAAGACAAATGCGGTGGCATTCTCTGATTTTGAAATGGTGTCTTCGATTGTACTCTAAATCACATTCTATATACTCTGAGCTTAAGAGAGTCTGGTTTTTTAAAACTTCCCAGTGGAAGAACTCTGTCGGATTACAAAAATTTCTGCTCAGCAAAATCTGGTTGGCAAATATCAGTTCTCGAGGGCATGAGAGCAATCTACAGTCGGCAAAATATGTCTGATGTAGGAAGATTAGGTCTTTTTTTGACAAAGTAAAAATTAAAGAAGGATTGCTGTTTGACCCATCATCCTGGGAATTAATTGGATTCACTGACTTGGAATGTGACAATGATGATACTGAAAATATTTCAATCACACCAGCTGTACAAGGAAAACTTGCAACACATGTTCTTCAGTTATATTTCAAAAGTATTTTTTCTCCTTTTCACTACCCTTGTGGTTACGTTTTAACTAGAGGGATTTCTGCCCATAATTTGAACATGGTTTTTTGGCAGGGAGTTGGATTGCTTCACTATTATGATTTCACAGTTATTCATGCTTGTTGTGATGGAGCTGCAGAAAACAGAGCATTTATGGTTATGAATAATTGTAGTGATGTGGAAAGCAAAACAAATAATCCATTTGAAAATGGATTTGTCACCGTCCATTGTTCTTTATGTCCGATCGACCCACCTCATCTACTTAAAAAACTTCGAAATAACCTATACAACAGTGGCTACAAGGATCAGTCTGCGCGATATACAAGGTGTTTGGACAAAGGGACAAACGAAGACATTTATTTTCAACAGAAATAAGAAGTTCACATGTTAACCTAGACAACCTCAGTAAAATGCATGTCAAACTAGCTGTCCAAGTTTTGAATTCTAAAACAGGAGAGGATATGGAAAAATATGAATCAAATGCTACAACATCAACAAAAAAATTTATCAAAAACTGTGAGACTTTATGGAATGTTTTTAATGACAAAAAAACACTCTTCATTCATATTAATGGCTTCACGAATTAAGGACCCGCAAAACGTTCTGGAGTTCTTCAAAAATTGGAGGAATGAACTTTCTTTACTTTTCCCTTTAAAAGCCGAGAGAGCATCTCATTTCATAACTTGGCAAACCATGTTTGATTTACAGATAAATCTTAAATGACCAATAGTTTTACTTAATTACCTTTTCTGGTTAATAATAATAATTATACAGAGTAGCCTTGTCAGCAGCTAACAGTTCACATTTTACATGATATTCAGCCATGATATACTCTAACAATAGATTACTGGCATCTTTGATATATGGCATTGATCTACTGTTATTCCCTTTTTAATTCCTTCTCAGCCTAATTTTGACATAATAAAACTAAGTTGAATGGGCTTGTTTCTGATTGGTCAAGATCACTAATTGAAGATCAATAAGATAACTAATTGAGAATCAAAACATAATATCTGCTTGATTGATCTCCATTCTCATTGTTATTTATATTTTTTCTGCCATCAAACGTTAACTGACAAACGTTAAAAGAAATGTCACATGAAACAAACCCACTTACCAACATATCCACATGATAACAAAAATAGAGGTCCCAATCATTTCCTATTTTCACCACAGGTCCAATTATTAACAAATGTTTCTCCTACTTTTTTGATTTCTATTAATGGGTTCAAAGATTTGGTGAAATACATCAATAGTTCCGAGTTCACAAGTCTCTATGGAAGTCATTACATTGTTCCTAAGAGGCTAAATCAGGACATTGTTGAGTCATTTGTCTCTCTGCAAAGGCAGGCATGTGGTGGTTCAAATGACATGACTGCTTATACATATGGTTACAATGTAAATAGTAGAATTAGTTATTCTGCAGCTAGTTTAATTTCTAAAAAACAACCAATGTTCAACAAATTGATGATACAGTTGACCTTGGGAAATACAAGAGTCAAAGTCTTTCAAAGAGGGATAATGTCCAAGGTATTTTTTGTAATAATATGTGGTCAGTGCATCTTTGAGGCCTTTCATATTCCATAACATTTGTACTATGACCAACAAAGTCACCATTTCAACTATATATAAGGTAGAGAATAGTATATAATTATTTATCAATATATTAAATCCTTGTTATATTATCAAAGGTTATCATTTCTTTCATTCCAAATAATATATTGTGCCAGTTGTGAAATACACAATGTAATATTAAAATGTATCCTTGGTCAAATAAAAAATAGATTTATTTACCAAGGATTTTCCAACTACTATATATCCTACAGTATATTATGTAATATAGTTGTAGAGAAACCTGGAACACTGGACTTCCGGTGTTCCTGCGGTAAACGAAGCTACACTGGTTGTACACTCCACTCCTGTCAACATCGTAGCTTCACTAATTGATTTCGAGAAGTAATACATAACACACAAAAGGTATAAAAGGATCATCTGCATAAACGTATTAATTTGAGGTAAGTTTTGGAAGCATTTAAATTGAAGTATAACGTTTTAATATTTCCTAATTCGGACTCATCGTCATCGAACCATAGTTGTATTATGTCTATATAACATTGTTTTTTATCCTAATGCACTAGTCAATTGAAACTACGGACTCCTGACCCTAGGGACTGTGCGGGGATTTTAACATTTTTACAGTGTTAAATATTGGTATTTTCCCCGCTACAGGTGGAATATTGGCTGTTAAAGTTCCCGCCCCTATGGCCCGGTACTTTAAAATTTCCCAATGACTGAAGCAAATTGGAAGGTTACGGATTCAATTAATTAACCAATATTTAACACTGTAAAAATTGCAAAAATGTTAAAATTACCACAGTCCCGGGGGTCAGGTGTCCATAGTTTCAATTGACTAGTGCATAATCAAACCGAGTTTTCTATAAAATAATTATTTACAATATCCATGACTACATGAATGTACACTTACCACCTCAGGAAAACGGACTGATGATGTACTTGTACGAAGTGTTTCTATAATGCCCGTGACTTGCTTGGCCTTCTTTCCCCCTTGAAAGACAGGTTGCCCAATAGCTTTCAAAATCTTTGCGAACTCCTTTCCCTGTAGCTGATTTAAAATGCGTGTTTGCTCGGATAGTGTCAACGTGTCGAGATTGATCAAAAAGGCTGCAACGCTTTCCAGACATTAAAATTCAGCTCGCAATTTCGTCATCGGTTTTCTCTCGGGATGGACGTGGTTGGATTTGAACTTTGTTTTCTTATGTTGTCGTAAGACTAAACTGTTTTTATTTGGCTTAAGTCCCTCTTTTTCTCTTATGATTTGCTGTTTGGATTTAACGAAAAATGTGACAATCCTTTGTAGTACCACAATTGATGCCTTCAAGTCGGAGTTTGGAACCAAAGTCGTCCACTTTTGTCTTAAATCCTTATTTTTGGCCAAGTGCGACAAGAATTGCAAAAATGATGTTTTTTGGATTGAGTAAGTCCTCGACCAAACTGTGAAGGTAAGTAAAAAAAGTGTGACATGTTCATAAAACTAAATATGAAAGTGTTGTCGAGCTGCTTCACCTCCTCTCCCAAAAGAGATATGACTGCCAATGCAGACGACTTATCTGCATATATAATCAAGGATTGATCTTCGTCCTTCATTATGATAGGTAAGTCATTTTGGCCTTTCGTGATCACATCTCTGGTTCGCTTTCATCATGACAGATTGCAGAAGATGCACTTCCACACCATTCATTTTTAGGTGTACGGGTTTCTTAAGTTTACTACAGTTACTATCGATGCTGTAAAATCTGCTGGAGGATTGTTTATGAAGCATCATGAGATAGTTCTGCGTCGTTGTCATGGCAGAAAACCAGGTTCTCCCACGAATTTGGTAGATCGATATATTGGAGGCCACTAGATCGTTTGCTAGCAAATGTCTTCTCAAGTTTCACAGCTCTTTGTTGTGGGTTTTTCATTTTCAACTTCCAGAAAACAAACTTGAACCAAGTTTAAGACACACCGAATAAATTCTTGTACGACATTAAACTTGCTCGGATTCAACACCGTTGTTAACGCCAAGGTAATGACTCTTTGTTCATCCGTCAACTTCGTACGATAGATTTTTGCAAGGGTTTGCAGCAAAGACTTTAAATTCTCAATTGACAGACCAGAACAGACAGTAGATAGTAGTAATATATATATATATATATATATCAATGTGTTTGAGACTGGCACTAGCTCTAAGCCAATCAGAATCAAGTATTGATTTGAATGGACCAATCAGAGCAGAGCCAGTCAAAAATTTCCAGGGGGGTGTCGTATTTTTAAGGTGTGGTCACCCTGTATAGAACGACCAGTGATCAAATCAGGGGGGATATGAAGCTGGTCGTATACAAGAGGTTTTTTGTGAATTTTGATATTATTTATCTCATGAAACCTGGTGTTGTTGTACGACCAGTTTTTGGTTTATCCTTGAGTTTGACGACCAGAGAGAGGAAGGTCAATCAAGGTGATCGTAGTCAATTTCATGAGATAGATATTTTAAAATTCAAAAAAAAACTTTATAAACGACCATCATACCTCACCCAATGTGATTTATACTTACACGTACCAAAAAAAACTTCATATTATTTTTTATTGGAAGAGTTGTACGTTGAAATAAAAATAATCAAATTTGGGTTTATAGAATTAATCATAGAAATTTCCGCCATGGAGCTCTTACCTCGACGCCATCTTATGGCCGAATGACTGATATTCCTTAGTTACGGTATTTTTAAAATGGATATTTCTCAAAATATTTTTAGATGATATGTCTCAAATAATTATTTCGTGTTTTTAAATAGATGAAATATATCCCAAAAAAAAACAATAACTTTTTTTGAAAAAACAAATCTTTTTATTGTTTTTATTTAATCTAAATACATTTCTTTATTAATGGAACTAAGTATGGAATCATCAGTTATCATAATTGTTGTTAGATATTTATACGGATAAAGAAATCCCCCATCTACCACTTCTAAATATAATTTATACCTGGATAGATTACCCGAGGGAAAGTATATACAGTGTTGTAAAATATATTTTTGATTTGGAAAATTCTGTCGAAGACTATTAATATCACAACAGGTATATACTTTTTTTTTAATGTTGTTTCTATTAAATACTTTTTCTTCCTTTACTTCGTCAGTCCCCAAAAATGCTTTCAAACTATCATCACTATCAGAATCACCATCCTGAATAGGTTTGACGGGTTTAAAGTCTTCGAAATTAAACACTTTCGACGTATACGTATCCGTATCCCGTACACGTACACCGTACGCGTATCCCTCTCCTTTATCGTTGTAATCCCATATGAGAGGGGAACCATTCAAGGGTATGGGTTCTCCATCGGAAGCTTCTTCTTTCGTCGCCATTTTTTCTTAAACTAAGTTTGTAGAGGGACAATGTTTTACGTATAAATGAAAAAGAAAAGTTTCAGCTTATTTATATGAAAGTTTTTTGAGAAAAATTTTTTTTCATTTCTACAAAACCTGGGGTATAAAAAACGATATCATAAAAAAAATGGCTCAGTTATTTTGTTGAAGATGTCAGGGTATATGCCCTCGCGAAAGATTTGGTCATTTGAAATGCGTAATCAAGAAAAGGCTGAAAAATTGATAGAGGCAGCGAAATTAATTCATACTCCACAAAATTGTCTTAAATTAAATGAAATATCGTTTTTTGAATGTAGTCGTGAAATTGTAAAAGATAAAGAATTGGGATTTCTTCAAGGGGTTGTTTATCTCAAAGAAGCAAGAGCTGATATTTTTGATTGGCTTCCATATGGGGGAGAAATCATTCGTTCTTATGCTGATGATTTCTACCATTTTAAAGATAGACTATATGATCCGTCCACGTTATATCAATATGGAAAACGTCAGGGTAAAATGGGGAAATTATGGAATAGTGGAAGAATCCGTAAATTAGCTGATTATAAGAACAAGCATCGACAAAAAAGAAAAAAACTTTTAGAGTAAAGAAAGAAATTCATGTAATAAAAAATAACATGTTTTATTAAATAAATTTATACAAGAGAAGGAATTATGTCTTTGTCAGTTTTTATATAAACTTAACATTTTTATGTAAAAGATGAGGAACATCGACCTCTGATAATATTTTTAGTGTTTTTCCAGATTCTCCATGATTGATAACTTTCAGGGTTACTTCATACGGATGTTGTTTCACACCATTTATTTTTTTTACAGAACATTGTTTTGTTTCAATTATTGTAACAGGTTTGCAATCCTCTACAAAATATATATATTCAGGATATTCTTTAAGAAGAGATTCACATGATAAATAGCACTGAACAGTATCTGTGGAGCTGTCAAAAAAAGTTATACTTTTCCTACATATACTAATATAACGTAATACGGACATTGTTTCAGTAATGATAAAGTTTTTTTAGTTTAAATCTCTTATATGTATCTCAGAAAAAGATATTAAAAAAAAATCAAAAAACAGAACAGTATAAATAGACGTTTTTTTTTTTTTTTTATATAGCATTGCTTGTCTTGCTTCAGTTAACATAAAAAAAATGAAGTGTAGGAGTAGGAGATGTATAAGAAAAGCGAAAATAAAAAAACGAATACGAAAACGACGACGTTCTAAAAAAATTCAAAAAGGAGGATGGAAAAAAGATCATCCGAATTATAATCATAAGTTTTATGAATTTTGGAAATGGTAGACGCTGTATTTAAAAAAAAATTTATTAATCCAAATAAGTTTTTTTCCATCTTTGTATTCTATCATCACATTCACATAGTTCAACTATTCTACTATAGATAAGTCGTGAGTAATTCTGTTTACAAGGATAACAATAATGATGGTTTACAAAACATTCTTTACATCTGTAATGCATGAAAAAATGATAGAAGGAATTCACTTCACAACAACAGAAACTGCAATAGACCATCTTGACAATATTTTTTGAACGTTTTGTGAAAATTTTATAGTTTGACAACCTACTTTTATAGATTTTTTGCAAAACTATATAAACAGGGTATCAAATATATTTTTTCAATCATGTGGTTGCGTTCAATGATTGATTTTGGAGACTGTGACTCTCATGCTTATCTTACATTTTATTATCATGCACAACCCATACAATTAGTAAATTATGAACCTGTGATTCCCTCGTTGTTAAGATATGGATATTATTTATATCTGAAAGATTGGCAAGGACCTCGATATTTCAAATTGATGATAGTAGACGCGTTTGGAGCTCCGGAGGAAAATTTACAGAACCTCTTATCATCATTGAAGGGAAAATATATAAATATTGATAATGATAATGTAAAATTAGCAAAAACTCAAACACCTATATTAAATATTAAACCCTACAATTTCATTAACCATAGGGGTAGAGGGAAACAAATATATTTATCTTTGTAATGTTTTTAAAATAAAAAACCTTTTAGAAACAGAATGTTTTTATTTTTGTGTAAAAATTTTATTACAAGAAAAATAAATATGTTTACAAATTAATTTGTTGTGGAATTATTGAGTTTCCATTTATTAGTTTAATTGTTTTATTCAAGAGATGATCACTTTTAGTCTCAAGAATTGTTTTTAGGGTTATTCCCTTCTCTTCTCCCTGTATAATAATTTTCAGAGTTAGTTCGTAAACTTGAGGTGGAGAACAAAATGGGGGATTACATACTTTACATAGTATAGCAGGTTTACAATCCTCTACCAAATATGTATAGTTAGGAAAATGTTTTTGAAGAAAATGACATGAATAATAACGAGGAGTATTGTCATTATATGCTACACCCCTATAATTGATACAGGTCACGAGATCTTGTTCTTGATTCATCTTGTTATCACTATGATTAAATCAAATATGTAATCTTATATATAAATAAAAAACACGAATTTTTTTTAAAAAAAGTTTTTTATTGAGTATATGCTACAGCTTTCATGAAATTATTAGAATCTATTATTAGTGTAATTTCTTTTTGTAAAAGATCAGAAGCATCATAGTCAACAATTGTTGTTATGTTTTCACCCAGACATGAACAATTCCATTCATCATTTTCATATTCATGTTTCTTTTTAACTGCCAGAGCTAGGTAATATGTTTGAGGCGTTGAGGGTATATCTTCATAGGGTATATCTTTAATACATTCGCCTAATACCGTGGGTTGACATTTCTTTACAACATAGGTAAAGTGGTGTAATTCTTTGGCTAGAAAACGACTTGGATAATAGTTACTTTCATCTTCAATTTTGTAGGGGTTAAAGTCATCAGCAATTATTCTTTGATAACGTCTACCGGTATGTTCATCACAATCACGATACTGTACATGTGAATTCGACATCATTCACAAATAACGTACCACATGGTGGGTAACGCGTTTATATATAATTTTTTATAAAAAAAAAATATAAAAAGAAAAATCAAAATTAAAAAAGACAGATATTCTAAAATAAAAAAGAAATTTTAGTAGGATATAAATAAAAATGTAATAAAATGGTTTTTACAAAAATATCATGGAAACCGTGGATGCACGATATAATAGATTATTCTATTCAAAATATCCCTGTGGACAATGTCTTAACGGAAATATGTGTGGGGAAGTGTGTGCGAATTATATACCGTGGAAAGATCCAAAAAAAAAACGTTGTTGTAGATTAAAGAGATGGTTGTTAAAGAAGATACGTTGTTAAAAGATTTAAAGAAGAAAACAGAAATTAAAAAAAAGAAAACAGTATAAATAAGAGTAAAAAAAATAATTGTTTTTATATTTGTTAGACAATGGAACGTAAAGAAACAACAGATGAACGATTCAACCGATTATATTATAACAAACATCCTTGTGGAAGATGTATTAACAAACACCCGTGTCCGATTCATCCCGATGAATTAAAACTTTCAAGACTAAACAGTTTCAAACGTTGGGTGTTAAACAAGTTAAATATACGGTGGAAATATACAGTGAATGTTTCAGTGGAAATAGGTTACGACGAATAGAAGAAAAGACGTTTTTTTAAAAAGATTTAAATGGCTGAGCGTGATTTTGATGAAATTCTTTATCCCGACATTCAATATTTATTACATGCTGAATTGTTTGAGATAGAAAAAACACGCGATTCAACGTTTTATTTTTTGGAATGGAGTGAACATCCCTATCAGTTTAGATGTGCTGATTATGATTATAAATATTTTAACATTTATGTGGAAGATAAAAATGAACAATCTATATTTCGGAAACGATATGGTGGAAAAAGATATTATAGATTTTTAATAACAGGTTTTAGCTGGACTATGTCATTTTATGATCAGTTAGTAGGAAAACATGTAGTATTTATTGATAGAGAACCGAGATTACCTACGTTAATTTCGACCCTTGATTGTTTTGAGATAAATAATATCCCATGTTATTCAAAAACGTTTTTATATGGTAAATGTAAGGATTCAAGATTTAGATTAGTAAAATATCAGTTACGTGAAAATTTCGATGGTGAAGAGCTTTATTTAGTTCTTATTAAAGATGAAAATATATTATCTATACTTAATGTGATTTATGGTAGCAGTAATGGAAATTATATTGTAACAGTAATAACTAAAATACATTTTGATAAATCTATGTTGCAACAACATGTATATTTAGATTGTTGTGGGGAATTATGTAATAATTTTAATGAATTAAATATTTGAAATAAAACAGTTCAAAATAAATCGAGAAAAGCGTTTTTTATTTAAAAAAAAGAATTTATATACACTTCTTGATCTATGAAATTATGTATACCACAATCTCCTTCCACATGTGTTGTTATATATTGTTTATAATTAAGCTTTTTATTTTTTACATACTCCATAACTTCCAAATTTATATTTAATCGATTCATAGGAAAGCATGGATTTAGGATTTGTTCACATTTACGTACAATAAATATTTGATTTCGACAATTTTCTTTAAGATAGTGAAGATCATACTGTTTGGGTTTTGACATATTGTTTGCATGAGATTCAACTGAAGAATGAACCAGAAAACACAATGTTTTTTATTTTATTTAGATTAATGTTTATTTAGCTTAATGAATTTGAAAAGATATATAAAGAGTAAAAAATCTTTCAAAATCACAGCATTATGATTGAAACAATTTTAAGAGTTGTTCTTTATTTTCAATATTTTAACCAAGGAGAAATTGGATATTTATTTTGGTTATGTGGATTATTTGATTATTATCGTGGAAAATATATCACATGTCCCATGATGAAATGTAAAAACAACATTCGACCCCACGACGAAGTAAGTTATATAGTCAATATGAAAAAAATCAAAGGAACCCGTGGAATGGAATCCTATTTTATCCTAGAAGATCGTTTCTCTTATATGATCCCGAATTTACAAGCAAGTCAAAGAAAATATTCCTTGAAGAGAACACTCTTTCAACGTACTTTACTAGTTGAATCATCAGACACGTTATGCTGTAGTTTTTTTTCATTTCCCGATTGTTTTAAAGAATTATTTATTGTATTACCCCTTGAAGACCACTCAGATTTATTTCAATGTTTAAGATCCAAAGATAAGTACCATTATACATATTTTCTACAAAATCTAACGTTTGAAAGAAAATACATATCTTATACCCTGGGTTATGGAAAAGAAAGTTTAGTACACAAATTTAAACACATACAGCGCGAGAAAGGTGATTTTAATCTTTTTTTAAATATTTATTTGTTAATGGTAGCACCTAGTATTTTCAATTCTTATGTTTATTGTAGTTCAACTAAAAATATTATCATGGTCACTTCATGTTTTATATTTTATTGTCGTGAACATAACCCTATGGGAAGATTTCTCAATAGACAAAAAAAAGGTCTTTCTGAAAAAAATATTAGATATGATTTTTGGAATTTTATATATTCTATAAAAATGGGTAAAGTATCACTTGATAAATGTCGGTATAAAAATTGTACGCGTCAAAGTTATTTTTTTGAGTTTGATCCCCTGAAATTAAGTATTTTAAACAAACGTAATTATGATTTAAATGAAAACCCACTATTACATCCTGTCGATGTACAATTAAAAAATTATGGGGGAATGGGAGAATTTAAGTATAATGAGAAAATATTTGCACATGTAATGATTGAAGATGAAGTACAAGATTTATTTACTATGATAAGAAAATATATACAAACAACATTGAATTATAATTTAATTTCAAAAAATCCTATATATGAAGACGAACTGACTGAACCGAATGTGAATTGGGATATTTTTTATAAAAGTATTAGGGAACAAACGTGTATGTAAAAAAAATGGAATTAAAAGACTGTATAAAATTTAAAGTGTTTGCGTATGATGTTATACGAATGGAAGAAGACGAAGAAAATGAAAAAGAATTTTGGATGAGATGTGGGAGATTTTGTTTTGCCCTTCGAAAATTTTATATGGAAAAAAATGAAAAATGGAAAATAAGTGAATGTTGTAAAACTATTCATGAAATATCTATGAGTCATTTAACGAATGCTGGACATTACAGTCAAAACAAAAGATTTGTTGGATTTCATGAGGGGGTTGACCCCCTAGATATTCAACAATATATGGAACATTTAGATCAATTTTACGTAAAAAACTATCAAAGAAAAAATATATCAGTTTTGATTTATTATATTTTTGAAACCATTCATCCTTTTTCCGATGGAAATGGAAGAATAGGGAAAGCACTTGTTGCATTTCTAGAAAATAAAATAGAATGTAAAATAAAAACAAAAAAACAACATAGAAAGTTATGTAAAATTTTAGGAGTTATGCAGCGCAAACACAATAGTTTATTTGATATAAAACGTTGGTTATTAATATAATAAAATTTTTTTCATTGTGATGGAATACAATTTTTTTTTAAATTGTGCAGAGGGTATAAAATAACCACTGTCCCTACAGTGATTCATCATTTACCCTTCACTCGGATTCAAAGATGGTGGAACTTTATGCACGACAACAATATGATCATTTTTATAAAATGCAATCGTATACAGATTTGTCTGCAAAAATAATTGCACAAAAAAAAATCAACGGTAATGCTATTCTCGCCAAAGTATATCCCACAAATAAAAGATGTGACAAGTACACATACAATAGCGCTGTTGAAGTGAAAAATGATCATATTCCCCCATTGTTGAATGTTCTTAATAAGATTAGCATTCAAGAGAAATTGGTGCAGATATTTTTTGAAGTGGTAAAATTTGAAAATTGGAAAAAGCAAACATGCCGTTTGGTTGTTCGTACAGATGCGCGGGGTGGTTTGGAAATTTGTTATCAGCATCAAGATAACGAATTAGCCGATGCAATGGAATTTGACGATGATCCAACACCAACAACCAGCAACAACCACAACAACGCAACGCCAAGTGAAATCGTATGGTCTGATGATTGGGGTAGTTTTCATATAAAAAAGAAAGATTCCTTGGATGAATATATTATTGCCCTAAGAAAGTATAATCATGCAACAGGTCATAAATCCCAACCTACCCCCGTCAAAAAACGAGTATTGAAGAAAAAGAAACCCACACTCAATTTTGACGACGACGTCGACGATGACGACGACAACGAAAAGATTAAGAAAATAAAAGTAGAAAGTGATGATGATGAGGTTTGTCACCGTTTAAGTCCATCAGTAATTTCAGAAATTTTTTATTATCGTTTTAGATGTTGTAAAAATATACAAGATACATTATGTTTTTACGGTGATACTATAAATAAAGAGTTAGCCTGTAAAAATATAAAAGTTGATTTTATGAGGATATTACGCGACAAAGAACTCGTTGATGAACTTGAAGAATATTATATTAATTTTATTTCTTTATTATAGAAATGAGTAAAAAGAAAAAAACTAAATTTTCTGCTGACTTTATTGAAAAAGCTTCAAGATTATTAAAAGGAGAGACATTAACTGATGAGGATTATTCTAATTATAGATTACATAGTAGTAGTAAAAAAAAATATAGACGATTGAAATATGCTGTTAATAAAAATAATGAACAATGGGAAATTGATTTAGCTGAAAATAAAGATTTAGCCCGATATAATAATCAATATCGTTATTGGTTGGTGTGTATTGATATTTTTTCAAGATTTTGCTGGGTGAAATTAATAAAAAAGAAAACGTCTAATAATGTTAAAAATAAATTTGAAAGTATTCTTATTGAAGAAGGAATAGCCCCTCTTAAAATTCAAAGTGATGAAGGAACAGAATTTCAAGATATACGTACGAAATTAAGTAAAAAATATAATTTTGAAGTATTTCATACGTATAATAGAGAAATAAAAGCATCCCATGTGGAACGTGTAATTGGAACTTTAAAAACAATGGTTCGTCGTGTTTTAACAATGACTGGAGAATTTGACTATATTCAGTATTTACCCCTTATTGTTAATCGTTATAATAATTCCCCACATAAAGCATTAGCTGGTGCAACACCTTTTGAAATTTATCGCGAAGAAAAAAAAGGAAAAATACGTAAAGTAAAAAATAAAATGGTACGTGATCATTTAAATTATCCTATTCCCACTCAAGATCTGATACGAGAAGGTACGCGTGTACGTATTGCGAGAGTAAAAAATAATATTTTTGAAAAAAGCAGTCTTCGACGATGGACAAATGAGATATTTTTTATTAAAAAAGTATTTATCACTGATCCCGTTACATATCAATTAGAAGACGAACAACGTGAAGAAATTAAAGGAATTTTTTATCGTGCTGAATTACAAGTTTTAAAAAAAAAAAAGAATTTACACATTGCTAGTAATTCAATATCAAGAGGACTTCAAAAGAATTTGATTAATGATTTTGAAATGAAAATTGCACAACCCATTGATGCTTTGAACAATGAATGTTTTTTAGAAGTTTTACAAGTTTGTTATCCTCAAACAACTAAAAATATTGTAGGTGATGAATGTTTTTTTTCATTTATCATAACCTATAAGAATTTTATACCCGAAGAAAATAATAATTCGGTATACGCCAACAGTGAGTTCGTTTTTACATCGGATAAATTTATTATACCCGACGGAATTTATGATTTATCTTCATTAATTATATTTTTAAATAATATCTTAGAAGGATTTGAAATTTTTTGTACCATCGGGTCAAATGGGAAAGTAATTATTAATGTTAATGTTGAGATTGAGTATTGGGTATATGAAAATGCGAGTAAAGCAGTCGATGGGTTACAGGTAAATGAATTTCGATTATCTAACAAGACTACGGTAGAAAAAAAGGGTATTCAATATGCTTCTTTTAATCAAAAGATTAATATATTATTTTCAAAAAAATTAGCTTTTATGCTAGGCTTAAAAAATGAAAAAGGTCTTGAAATCGTTCCTCTCTTGTTTGAAATAAAAAAAGATAACCCTACACCTCGAACCCTTTTTTCTAAACATTTTGATTACTTACCCGATGTATCCGACGGATTAAATAAAATGTTTATATATTGTGATGAAATAGAACTGGGGTTAGTTGGTGATAGTTGTTCCGAATTGTTAACAACAGTACCCATTCAATGGCATCGACAAGGTGGTGGGGGGGATGGACAATTAGTTTATTATAGTCCCCCAAAATCATTGAGAAAATTAAAAAAAGACATTATAAGAGAAATTCATATTAAAGTTAAAGATACTACAGGAAAATTAGTTCCTTTTGATTCAGGAACGCTTAGTATTGATTGTTTAATACATTCAACATAATGCTTTTGATTGTTCTTCAAGAAAAAAATGGGGAAATGATAATTAAAGAATATAAAATATTTTATCCTTTTTCTCTTTACGTGTTAGTAAATAGTGGGAAAAATTTTTTATGGAATTTAAATTCGATTGAATATAAAAATATCAAAAATTCATTTCGAATTACGTGTGCAAACAAAATGGATTTCAGTGCAATAACACAATCAAAAAAAATAAATAATGGAACGATTTCAGTTTCTTCATCTACTATTATTTCCAATGCAACACAACGTTTTATATATACTATAAAAGAATTATTTTATATTGACGAAAAAAATCCCTATACATCATTAAATGATGAAAAAAAAAAATTCCCCTATTTTTTATTTATGAGTGATAAAGAGGCTAAACAATCACTACAGTTCTTTATTAACTATGAGAATAACGTGCCGTTAAAAGGTGAAGAAATTAAGATATATATAAATTTATTTGAAGAAAAAAAATGACTGAAAAAATAAATGAACTATCCGTAGAAGATTACACTGAATTGTTAAACGGTAGAAATCGTGGAAAAAATTATTCCTCATCATATTTTGTTGTGAAAAGAAAAAATAAAGAAAATCCAACTAAGAAAGAAATTTTATTAAATGAGGGTGTGGGATTACCCTCAAATTTAAATTTAGATACTTATTATACAAGTGATAATAAAAAAAAGAGAAAAAAAATAGATCCAAATGTAATACGTTTTTTACAAAATAGATAGATTGTGTAAAAAAAAGTATAAATAAAAAAAAGTTATATAAAAAAATCATAATGTTGTGTATATTATTATTATTTTTATTGTTGTTGTGGGTATTGTTGTTTTTTAAAAATAAAATAAATGACGCGTAAAAAATACATCAAAAAAAGAAAAACAAAAGAGGAATAAGAAAACGTAGAAGAAAAATACAAAAAGGAGGGTTTGGTGGAGCATTGGCACTGGGTATGGTTCTTCCTCAAGTGTTGGGAACACTTTCAAATATTCTTAAAATTAACGTTTAAAAAAAATAAAATGAGTAAAAAAATTGAAGATGTGGAAAAAAATGACATTATTTAGCGAGCCTTTACAATTTTTTACTTCATCACCCTATAATGATACGTTTACGGAATGTCGTGAAACGGAAATTATCGCAACGCCCGTAGATAATCAATCGTCAGTATACACGTTTACAAGACATGGGAACGCCGTAGGATTAATGAAAACAAGCGATGCTAAAATAATGGCTAGAGTATCGATTAGAAATGCTGCTGGAGTTATAGCACCTGCAGCATCGGGGTTTGCGATGATTTCATTACCCCTTCGTACAATGTGGAAAACAAAATAATTAAAAATAAATGAAAATTTAATTACACCATCAGATAATTTTGCACATTTTGGATCATGGATACAATTTATAATGCGTCAAATACCGTCGGGATATAAAGATTCTAAAGAGCTTAATATAGCATATTTAGATACAGCCGCACATATGAGCAGTATCGTGGGTTTCACGAATGGAACTGCTGTCGTAAATACAGGAGGGAGACAAAAAACACAGGCATTTCAAAATCAATCACAGTATTTGATAGATGAGATTGATTGTTCATTATTTAGCGAAGGGGGTGCTGAAATATATATTCCTACAGCGTATAAAGTTGAATTACGTTTAACGAGGGCATTAAATACAATTGTAATGATGGGTGCCAATCATGCTGATATGCCCGTTGCTGCTACTATAATTACCCTAGACGATTTTAAAATAAAAATTCCTGTATTTAAACCCAAAAAACAATTATCAAATGCGCTTAATATAGGGATGGTGGACAATAATAAAGAAACATTATATTATACAACCAATTATCGTTGTATTACTGAATCAGTAGCTGCAGGACGAAATTCGCATCAAGTAATCGATGTGTTTAATGGTAGCGTTCCTACACGTTTTTATATTGTATTTTCTCCATTAGCAAATTGGAACGGATCATATACTCATAATATTTTTGAATTTAACTGGCCTAATTATGATAATGTTGAAGTTTCAGTAAATAACGCTGTTGTCGGGAGAATAGAAAATCAAGCTGAAGCTTACTCAAAATTACGTTCGGTATTAAATCGCAACTATTCAGAAATGCCCATGACTTATAATGACTTTATAAACGGGTATTCTATATTAGCATTTGATTTAACAGATAATAGAGACTCTCATCTTGCAGTATTACCCATAAGGCCGTCGGGAAATGTTAATGTGGATTTTCATTTTTCTCAAAATACAATTCAAGGTGCGTTAATATTTGTTGGTGAATTTCGAAATGAAATTAGAGTGGGGTTAAATACCCCTGCAAGATTATTACACAGCATTTAATTATCAACATTTGTAACAAGGGGATGTACAAAAAAAAATGAAGAACACAAAACCCATTACAACAAAGAATAGAATAAAAAAACCAAAAATAAAAAAAACAGTTATTAACAAAATACCCCTAAATCGTGAACATATTCTTGTATTTCCGCCGTTTTCAGTTTACGCATAAAAAAAATGAATGAAGAAAAAAATGATGAATTAAATAAAGAAGAGGTAAAAAAAGACGAAAAAAATGATAATTCAAGAGATGATGATGAAGAGGAGGATGATAGTGAAAATGATAGCGATGTTGTTAGCGATGATGTTAGTGATGAAATGGATAGTGAAAGTTCCGTTACTTCTTCTTCATCAAGTTGCGAAGATGATTTAAAATTTTTAGAAACATTAGTTCAATTAAATAAAATAAAGAAAAAAGCTTTTGAAAAAAAAAAAATGGATTTTTTACCATCGTTAAAAAAATATCTTAAAGCAGATATTGATAAAAAAAATACGTTGTTAGATTCTCAATTAATTAATTAATTACAATACATCGCTAAAAATATTTTAAATAAAAAAATTTCGATCCAACTTTCCAGTGATAATAAATATATTTTGAATAAGTTTTCAAAGAACAAAATAAAAGAAAAAGATTTAAAAATATTATTATCTGAGGATTTTCGTATAATCAACATATATCAAAAAGCATACAAATTACTTAACCAACAAATAAAAAAAAATGACCGAAGTAAATAAAATGCAATTAATTAATCCGAGTAAATTAAATGAAATTTTAGATTTAATCAAAACTGATCATGAAAACGAAAAATTATTGCAGGGAATTAACAACAAAAATAATTTCGAACTTATTGAAAGTAAAAATAAAATGAAAGAAGAAATGACAAAAGTTAATAATGATCAACGTGTCGCAGAGAGTATGGTTAGTTTTTTAAAAAGACAACAAAATATGAAAAGAAAAAGTAATGAACTTGAAAATGAGGTGACCAATGATGAATCACCCGGAGTAAGGAAAACACCGACTGTGACAAGTGGGCAACAAATAAAAGAATTTCTTGAAAGGAAAAAAATTAAAACTGGGGGTACAGATATAATAAAAATAAACGGTGTTGCAATAAACCATCATGATTTATTATACGATTTAACGCATAATGTCAGCAAACAAAACATGTTCAATCTTACACAACAAAAGCAGACGGTTGCTTTAAAAGAATTGAAAAAATTACATATGCCCGCCTATTATATACGAAATATAAAATTACGACAACGTTATATAAATTTGGGAAAAACCCCTTCGGGTCTTTCGAGTCACGAAGAACCATCTACATCACTCACCACCCACATTCCTACCCCCTCTTCAACGCCCTATTCAACACAAAGAAAATGGCGACGCAAAAATCAATGAATTTACATTGTTTTTTAACCCAATTTTTATTTACGAACGAGATTAATAAAATTTCAAAAATAAATAAGTTTTTAAATAAATATTATTTGGGTACATTTCCTGCAAATATTTTTCCTAAAAAAATTTATTATCCCTCGTGTTGGATTTGGAATACGGATGAAGCAGATCAAAACGGTCAACATTGGATTGCTATATGGGTGGATAAAGAAAAACATATGAATTTTTTTGATAGTTTTGCAAAAGATGTCTCGTTTTATAAACGTGAATATTGGTATGATTATAGTGTAAAAAAAGGACTAACATTTCAATATATTCAAAGTAAACAATTACAATCCAAAAATACTGCCGTGTGTGGAAATTGGAGTTTATTATATTTATACAATCAATGTCGTAATGAATTCGAAAATAATAATAAACAAAAAATATTTAAAAATGAACGTATTAAATTAAAAAACGATATTAAATTAAAAAAAAAAATAGAAACAATTTTAGGTCGTGTACTCGTAGGAATATATAATAAAAAATGTAAAAAAAATTGTAAGAGTAATAACAATCAGTCATGTTGTAGTTTTAATAATGCCAATTTTTAATTAAACAAAAAAATTAACTTATTTACACTGTTTATGGATTTTTTAATTAAACCAGCCGGTAACATCGTTCCAATTCATATTACGAGTACCCCCTTTTTGTTTTCTTTTTCGAGCACCCCCTTTTTGTTTTCTTTTTCGAATACCAATTCCCAACTAACGATCCCAAAGGTCCAAAAATATCTAGAGCACTACCCCCTTTTTGTTTCTTTTTTCTAAGGATAATTCTCCTGCTTCTTCTATATCTTCTTCTTGCCATGATTTTTTAAAAAAAAATTCATACACAATATACACACCCCATACTATATATACTTTTTAAAAAAAATTTCAACAACTCTTTTATTTTTTTTAACAAACATTTATTTTTTCTTTTTACATTTATTTACAAATCATAGATTATCGTTGATTCATGTGGAAATACATTGGTTCTAATTCTACAATTTTCATACCCTTTTCTACAATTATCAAATACCAAATAACCATAGGGTTTCTCATTAATTTCACTTAATACTTTATTAAATCTATTTCTATTAATTTTTTTATTATCACATATCGTATACATATTATTATAATCGCTTAAATTTTTAAACATAACATAATATTGACTATTGACACGTAAATTTCGCAATTTACCATTACCATATGTTAAATTTTGACATGTAAAAATAACACTAATATTACGATGATGGACATCTTGAGTTGCAATATTATCTATTCTTTCAAGATTTTCCTTTGATGATGTTGCAACTAACATGAGATCATCTAATATTATTAACGTATTTTCACGGGTATTCGTTTGTATATCGGTAATGCGGGGAATACCCTTTTGACAATCGATAAATTCAACACTAATATCTGTTTTTTCCGCAAGAACTTTTTCCATTTCAGCGTACAGAGGTTGATAAATTGAATATAAATAAACAATTTTAACAATTGCTGGTGTAATCATAATGTTAATATTTTTCAATAATTGTAATATCCAATATGTTTTCCCACTTTGACTAGGCCCACATAACGTTAACATAAAAGGGTGTTGAAATGGTAATGAAACATTGTTCATTTCAGTTATCTAAAAATCCAAACGGAATCGTATTAAAATTATTTTTAACAACACGTTTATTAAATGTAAATGAAAATTTTTTTATTTCATCCTCAATAAAAATATGATTAAGTTTATCTTTACATATTTTATTGTGATATTTAATTTCGATGATCTGATCTTGATTTTTAACACATTGTGTCAAGGATAAAAAATTCAATTTTTCTTTTATTGTTTCATTTTTTAAAGTAAAACCTTTCACATGAATACATTCCTGATTTAAATTAGTTATATACGCGTAACATTTTGGACCCGTTGAACAAAAATTTGTTATCCATTCATTTTCATTTAATTCATTCGTTAAATCTCCTAAATATTTTCCCGTTTTAACATCAGTATAATTATTTTCATCAGATATATAAATAACAGAATCTGTATCAAAATATAAAACGCGATCGTCTAATTTAACGAGTAACTCGTATAATTTCAAACGTGCATATGCAGTAACAAAACATGCAATGATTACATTTCTCGTTTTTAGAGGGGTTGTTGCATCATCAATTTTTTCATATGTACAACGTAATAATGTTTCGTTTATAAATTCCATCGATGTTAATTTTTTACTTTTATCATTGGCAATATTTAATAATTCTTCATAATCGTTTAAAAAACACACTTGTGTATTATTTTCGTTTTGAGCAAATTTTCCCCATAACGAATTTAAAAATGTTTTTGCAATAGTTCTTAATCCGGGATTTTTCTCTATTTTGTCTTTATCTAAAAAAACATTTTCATTTTTTAAATAATCATTACAATACTGTTTAATTTTATCATCATTTTTACTTCCATCTGCGTTCAAACAATCCGTAGGAATTCCTGAAGATTCTTGTTTGATTTTTAAAAATTGATTTACGTATTGTGAAAAGATTTTTTCTTTGCGTTCAAAATGATATATTTCGTAAAGAGCAATTATTTTATATCCCTTATCTATAGCAACATGAATCTCAACACTAGTCCATGTACCCGTTAAGTATCGCTCGCTTTCATTATGTTCACATTTATTACATTTATCCACAGCACATTTATAACATAATGGAAATAATAATTTCCCATCTATTCTAACGGGTAAAACAGGAAAGTAAATATTTCGAGGAGGTGAAATACAACATTTTACTAAACCAAATATGTCCTTGATTTTTATTTTATTACAATCCTCACCCAGTAAAATAGTAGGATGACCCACAGGAAAATCATATTTTTTTTTGTACATCAGGGTATAGCGATGTAAAATCTACGTAACTTATTCGTTCGTTGGGTTTTGTTTCTTTAAATAAACATACGGGGGAAGTTCGTCCCCCGTATAATGCGTCACGTGGTGTTAAAGGAGTAAACGGATAAAATTTTCTTTTCTTTTCAATTAATTGTTTCTGTGTATATTTTTTTTCTTCTAAATAATCACATTCCCACATCTCGATTAATTTGTAACCGGCATTTTTTATTGTCCAAGAAAAACGTTGCGTATTTGCATATAAATTACTAAATTTTTCGTTTGTAAGAACGTTTAATGCATAGGGGTCGAAACATTTGGGACATCCGTGATAAAAACAACCATGAAATTGATATATCGTTTCATTATAAAAACCATCGACAAAACGCCCTAGAATTTTTTTCTCCCCATTTTGTGAACAGATATATTCTAAATTTCCTCCTAATTCTCGATTAATTTCATCTAACCAATCAATAGCAATTAAACTCTGTTTTACACCCCCCCTATACCCCGAAGCAGGAATAATTCCTACACAATTTTTTTTTTAAAATTAAGCCTATACACTTTCAAAGCTAAACTAGCAATCGTAATACAATTCTTTGCATAAAAGGGGGTGATATGACCTATGGTCCCGATCATTGTAGAAAATTTAACACATCCCTTTCTTAAAATATCTACATCACTACAACAATAATAATAAATCTCTTTACGAAATATATATTTCTCTTTCTTTTTTTCTAAATACCATTTTTCAAATTCATTAAGTGTTGCTGTATTCATATGTTTCGTATCAAAAAATTTCCGATCTACAATTTCACCCTCATAAGTTAAATCGTAAAATTCATAAGGATGAAATCCCTTACATTCCCCTTGAAGATCCATTGCTTTTGGAATATCGGCTAATTTCATACTAAAAAACAAATAACTATCGAGGATTCTAATATTTTGTTCTTTAATTATTAAACTCATTATTTTAGTACCGTTCATTATAGTATTCGGCATTATCTGTTTTATTTCTAAAAGATATTTTAAAATAAAAATAGTATCAAATCTACCCCCGTTATGGGCTATCCAAACGGAATTTGTTTGTTCAAACATAAATTCACATAAAGTTTCAATAACATTGTTATCAAAAATAAATTGTCTATTCCCACAACAACTAACTTTTTCAATAGTATTATCGATAATTTCTTGATCCTTTTTTTCAAATATTTTTGTTTTTTTAAATTCAATATGTTGACATTTTTTACATACCTTTTGGACGATACAATAAAACGGTACGAGCACTTTAGTTTTGGTTACTTTTGTTTCAAAATCAAAAAAAAATAAAGTGGGTTCACTTTCTTTCCTCTTGTTATATTCAAGTGAAAGGGGTTTCACGTAACAAAAATGAGGTTGTTTCATGTATTTATCACAATGAAAACAAAATCGTTTGCTACAATCATGTTTAACTGTTTTATTAGAAAAAATGAAAAAGAATCGAGGACAAATTTTGTTACAGGTTTTACAATAAAAAAAATATTGACACGGTGTTAAACGGTTATAATTACTTTGAGAAGGTTTAAAAATTTTATTTGTTAAATGATTTGTAAAACAATTTTCATCATAAAAAATTATATCACAACTGGCACAAATAAGTTTATTATTTTTATCTTTACACTTATTCGGATATTTATAACATCGTAAACAAGTTAAATTATTTGTAGTACATAGGTGATTATCGACATATTCATGACGTGTAAAATAACTCATACATTTAACACAAAAAGAACTGGTACTGAGTTTAGAAAATTCCTTTATGCTTAAGACTACATCGTAATGATTATTATTTAACCATAAACATACAATTTCATTAGTCAATTTAATAAGATTACCTTCACTATCAGTTCGTGAATCATAAATTATATTATCGGAATGAGTGTCAGCATACACTAACAAATCAACACCCTGTTTTTTTAAATAATTATTATATACAAAATGAAACTGTGTAGCATCAACATTACCCTCGGGTATCCCACATTCCCGATATACATTTCGAATTTCTTCACACGTAAATAAATCATCCACGGGTTTATTGGGTTTTCTTTTCATTATAAAATATTTATAGTCTTGTTTTAAAAATGATAAACCCACTAATATTGCTAAAGCAAAACAACAATCTTTCACTGTACGAAATAATACATGGCTAAGAATATAAAATACCCCCGTGCGAAATTTACGGCCATATTTTTTTACATTACTTTTCACACCACCTTTATCTGTAGCATTTCCCTTATTCAAACTATTGTAAATACTTTTTTTGCTTAGTACACTATTTTTTTTTTTATTTGTACTTATTCCTGCGGGAAAAGTTTGAACAATTACTTTACTATTCCAACCATTAGCTATTATTTCTTTATTACTCTGCATAAATTTTTCCATAATATTTAAGAAATATTTAACGTCAAAGTCTTTCACGGGTAAAACGGCTGTAGAGAAAAAACTTTTTGGCGCATTACTAAAGATAAATCTAACATAATCATCATCACTTTTTACATTTGCCCGTGCAATGTTAATTAAATAAGAAAAAACCAACGATAACGATTGAATAAAACTAATAAAATTAACCGTTTTTTCCCGTGAAACATCCAAAGAAAAATGTTGTTCAGTGACTTTAAATTTTTCTCTACTAATAGTTTCTATATGATTAACAGAAAAATAATCGTCTATTTTTTCATTTTTCTTACTTTCTTTTTTCTTATTAAATAAACTTACAATTTTATCTATATCTTTTTGACTATATTTTAATTTTTTCTGATCATCATTCATCTTCTTTTTTTATTTTTATTTATGTTTTCGTCTTCACCATCAACACGATCAATAGTAACATCGTATGAATCCTGTATATTAATACATGTCAACGTAAGTATAGGAGGGATTTTTTTTGAGAATAAAGAACCCATTTAAAAAAAACTAAAACAAAAAAAAGAGAGTAAAAAAAAATATGAGTGAAATTGTGTATATTGAAATTTATTTACAAGCGTCTAACTCACCTTATATCGGGTATGAAATTCAAGATAATGATCCTTCAATATTATTTACACCGTATCTTTTAAGGGAATGTTTACTAAATTTTACAGAAGATAAAGAAAAGATAATACCCATTTCATCAAAGATTTTAAAACAAAGAATAACAGAATTAAAAAAAGAAATATACAACTGTCCCGAAGATATTATCTATAAAGTTGAATGTATGGTAAAATTTATTCAGACACATGAAAAAAATAATGATTATTTAGGAATAAAAACTATATTTTAAAACAAAATGGTAAGAGTTAAGTTACCTCGAAAAAAAAGACGCAATGATAAATCTCAAAGTATACGTCACGTTCTTCAATGTAGAAGTAAAACCTTAAAAAAAATAAGATGTCGTAAACGAACAGCAAAAACAAAAAAATGTTGGATTCATTTAGCAAAACAAAATAACTTACGTATCAAGAAATCAACGATCCCCAATGCGGGTGAAGGATTATTTGCTTGGAAAAAACCTTTTAAACCCGATCGTAATATTTCTTATTACACGGGTCAAAAAACAACACAGTCCAAATTGGATCGTAAATATGGCAAAAACACAAATGCTGTATATAGTATTTGTAACGATGCAAACACGTGTATCGATGCTTATTTGACAACTCACGCTGCAGCACGTTATGCGAATAATGGGAAAACCGGTTCTATATATAAAAATAATTCAGATTTTGTTTACGACCCAAATAATAAAAAAATGTATTTAGAAAGTATAAAACATATAAAACCCCATGAAGAAATTTTTGCAGACTATGGTGATAACTATTGGCAGAGAAAACAACCTTCATAACAATGGTAGGAAGAATAAGAGAATTACGGGGTGGTGATTTTAAGGGTAAAAAAAGGCAACGTGGAGGTATTTTTAAAGGGAAAAAAAGGCAACGTGGAGGAAATAAAACAGTCAATAAATACGGCAAACTTTTTATAAACGATTTTAAAAAAGAGTTTTTAATGTATTAATTTTTTTTAAATAAAAAACATACATTCAGTGTATTATTTCGTTACATAAGAGGTTATTGTCCATTGAATATTTTTCTACATTATAAGCTCTTATTTCATTAAAATTTACACTGATGAAATTAGGGTAATCCACATTACATTCGCATTCCCCTTTACATTTTTTACAAGTGTATTTTATAGTTTTATTATAAACCCAAAAATCATAATATAATGCTATAATACTCCTAAAACACTCATAACTAAAACAATGTTTTCTATCATAATCTAGTATCTTTAAATATTCTCCAATTCTTTTGTCGTTGATACGTGGGGATAGAGCATCATTCCATTCTTCACATATTTTACGAAGAAATTCATAACATTCTTCTGGAATATCGTGTTCCTCATGATGCATAACATACATTTTGGGATTTTTTGAACATTCTACTTCCAGTATAAATTTATACCGTACATATGCTTCATAATCAGCAATAGATATTAGTAGATGATATCTTGATTTTTCAATTTCCATACTTCCTACTAAATACCAAAAAAAAACGGATTCCACATAACTATATTGTGTTAAATCATGATAAATCTTATATCCCTCTTGATTTTGTACGGGCTGAAACTCCATGACACGTGATCCCCTTTGATAAAACGATCTTTATATATACCCCTATCTACGTATATCCATCGGAATAAACAATAGAAATTTCGTATTCATTATAGGGTTTATCTGCCTCGGCAATTTTAAGACCATATTTCCACAAAAAATTTTCATCTATAAATTTAATGTTTTGAATCAATATAAAATCTTCGTCAGCAGGTAAATTATAAGCTAAATCTACAAAACGTTTATCACCGTTAAAGAAATTTTGCTCGGGATCAATAAACAATTGATTAGAGCTAAAATAGGGTTTATTAGGTTTTGCAATATATGAGCCAAAATCACCCTGTTCGAATATCTCTTTTTTAACTTGAACAATACT
Organism: Chrysogorgia sp. JL179-B06; assembly: GCA_035772405.1. Taxonomy (NCBI): domain Eukaryota; kingdom Metazoa; phylum Cnidaria; class Anthozoa; order Scleralcyonacea; family Chrysogorgiidae; genus Chrysogorgia; species Chrysogorgia sp. JL179-B06. The sequence goes on along the minus strand of JAYKKM010000350.1, from coordinate 1,670,214 downwards.
CCATCCTAACGCCCCGTTATATGATTCACGAATATTATTTTTAAGTTTTACATCAATACTATGAATTATTTTTCGTTTATGCCAATCTTTTTTTCTTGCTTCTAATTCTCCTGTAAGATAAGCCTGTTTATCTGTTTGAAATTTTCTATTACTAAATGTCAATGAAAAATCAGTATTTGGACCTGGAGCACGAATATTTGTTTTAAATTTAAATAAACCGTTAAGAAAACTCGCGGGTATTACACCGTGTTTCCAAGACACTTCTTGAAACTCATATATATTATTTGCTGATTTTAACGCAATTGTCCCGAATTTTCTTGGATTCGTAAGATAAAAACGTTCATTATAATGGATGATTTTTTTCTGACTCATTTTAATTCCAATAAGAGAAAAAAAATTATGAACGTTTTATTTATACTATACGTACAATGATATCATTTTTTATATATTTAAATGTACAAAGAGTTTCTATGATCATCTTATTTTTTTTAAAACTTCTCTCTCCTTCTATTTTAACAAAAATAGTGTTTTTGATAACATGTACATCTTTAACAAAATAATAACGTTCTAATGTACGTTTTATTTTTAAAATATAAACATTTCTTAAATGTGCTTTTGATAATTTTTTAAACAATCTTTGTGTTTCTAAAAATAAAAGGAAAATACATTCAATATTTTTTTTTTAAATCAAAAAGTGTATTTTTTTATTTAGGTAAAATGTTCAGGAGAGAATAATTTTTAAAAATTAAATTCCTTATCATACATAGAGAGTACAGATCGTTCATTATCCACATCTTCTAATTTACGAAACAAACATGCAGCAAATAAAAGACATTCAAACAAACTACAATGATACAATAAACATGTGGGTTCACTAGTATGATACCAACAATTTCTTGGTTTAAGATTATAAAACGAAAGTAAATAATCGTACTTCTCAATTCCAAAATATTCAAGATTCACACAATGTAAAATAGTTTTTTCTTGAAGTGTTTTAACTAACGACGATTCTTTATCACCACCTTTATACCCAATAATAGCATTCGGGGGAAAAACATTACGAAATAAATAACTTAATCTATTTATAAGTTCACTTTGACTAAAATAATCTCTTGATTTTTTTTCAGTTAAATAGTCTAGTCCATGACATCGATATTGATAGTAGACAGTAGACCGTTCCCTTCGAGTTAGTTCTTTGTAGGGTTTTAACTTGCTATCATAACAATGATAAATAAAATACTTCTTCGTTTGAAGTTCAAGAAGAGTTACTTCACGATAACTGGGTCTCTCTCCCTTAAACTGGTAACATTCACAATCCATTATATGTGTGATACGCGATAAAAATAATTTCTGTCGTTCTTGGGATATTTCTTCTTTACATTTGTTTAATGCATAATTATATTTACCCGCATACAACTCTTCGATAGTCTCTTCATTCTTCTCAGTTGTCTCTAACGGTATGAAGTCTTCTTTAATTTCGCTGTTCACGTTCTCAAATATTTTTGCCATCTCTCACTCTCCTACACTCAGACTGATATTAATTATTTTCAACCCTACATCGGCTTTTATAATTGTATCCCGCGTTACTATGCGTTACTGTGGATAGATTAGTTTGACCAATCAGAGTTCATTGATTAAAGCTTTCATGTCATCCCGATGATTTGTGATACTCGTATACAATGAATGTGTGTTTGGGGAATTAGAGACGCGAATCCATAATTAGCGATTTTCTTCTAAACAAATACACGGGGATTAGTTGCACCAAATGCTGTGTTGTAGATTAAAACGAATCCCTAATGTTGTTCTAAAACACACACACGTCAAATCAGTTGATATATTATACATTGTAGTTACAATAATACTTTTTTCAAATTTTTATCGTGTTAAAATCTGTGTGTAGAAATATATATTTAAAGATTGAGAAAATAGTATATATACAAGGCGATTTTTTAAAAAACGTTATCGCTTTTGAGAATGTCATTAAACATTGGGAGTAAAAGAACCTATGCGCAAGCTCAAGAAATCAATATTAAGACGATATTGAAAATTGTGTATTATATACAACATTTTCGTAACCGATACATTGGATTATTATTTGCCGTCTGTGACTTATGTGACTATTACTATGGGGAAATTATCGAATGTATGGAATTTGAATCGAGACAACTTGGTCGTGGATATAAAGACTACGCCTATATTGAAAAAATGAAACCTGAAATGTATCAAGATGAATGCATGGATTGGCGAATCTTAACAGATAAACAACACTATATAATCCCGGTTGTTCATACACAACGAAAATATTATATTTATGGTGAAAAACTCTGTGAGCGTTATCACAAATTACTATTAATACCCGCTCAAACATTAATGAAATCTATTTTTCATTTGAATGATAATCATTCTGATAATTTTTTTATTGAGATTCAAACCAGTTATCATCCAAGAAATGATATTTACCACTTTATTTCTATTACTATTAATGATGAGAAAACTACAATTCCTAAACCCATAGGGTATGGAGGGTCTTATCTTTGTAATACATTACATAGACTTAATCGTTGTTTTAGTCATGAATTTACATATTGCTGTATTTATTTATATTTTATAGATCCATTTTATTTGAAGGCTACTTTTTTTTATCTACATAATTTAGATAATTTTGAGAAAATAGTGTATCAGCTTGTATGTTGCTTTATTTTCTTTTGCGAAAATCATAACCCTATATCAAAACTTAAAACTAGTAACGATAGGGTTTATACTTTTAATCTCGATAAGATTGTTAAGCTGATGCATATGAAAACCCCCCCTGTACCTGTTGTTATAAAAATTGTCAGAAATACTCTTATTGGTTTAAATTATTCTATAAGACAAGTAAACCCTATAAGTTTAAAGTCAGTTTATTTTCAGATCAAGTTAAAAATAATAGTATTATACAAAATAATACCCCCCTTAGTTTACAATATTACCCCCCGCATATGGATATAATATATAATTTTTCTATAAGGGTAAGGATTACATCTAATACCCGTACATCAACTACTTTTATTATTAAGAGTATTATAGAATCATATAATATTAACTTTGAAGATCCTGACATTATAATACAGAGTATTGAAAAATTGTATTTAGACTAATTTAAAAAATTCAAAGAATATATTCCACAACCCAAACCACGACGTGTTTTTTATCATGAGGGAATAAAATGAATTTAAGATGTGAATTTCTAAAATCTAAAATTGTTTGACGTACAAATAGTTTGATATAATATTCCCCATTATCAATGTGTTTATATCTAAAAAAACACAGGATTAAAGCAAAAAATGCTATTATTTGTCCAATTTCATGGCGATCCATACGATTATAGACATCTAAAAGTTCACGTGGACATTTTAAATGGGTAATAATATTTTAAAATAAATTCTCATGTTCGTCAAGACATTTCCACACACTTTGTTCCATATTTTTATTGATTTTTATTTCAAAACATGCCAGTTCTTTTACCATGACATTCCACACCTCCATGTTTTCACATTAGTGATATTTTTATTTAGAACAATATCATTTTATACATTTCGGTTTCCTTTTTTTTAAATCAGTCTTTCGTTTCAAATCCTTATTATTATCCATTATATATCGTTTTTCCATAAGGTCACTCGTAAATTTTCTAGAACGCCATTGCAAATATTGTTTATTTATATATAGTTTCTCAATATAGAGACCATCTAACTCACGATATTTATCGCGTTGTGTGCAAATAATATCTTGATCATAATTCGAATAGATTGTCATTCGTTTTTCTTCATGATGTTCATCGCCTTTTTTGTCACGTTTCATATATATTAACGAACGTTTGAAACATCTTTTCTTCAATGGCGGGTCGTTCAAAACTTCTCGGTCGTCATCTTCCTCTTCTTCTTCGTCCTCTTCTCCACACCGTGGAAATAATGGTTGGGGTGTTGTAGCCATAGGTGGTTGTGGTAGTTGTGGTGGTGAAAGAGGAATAGGAGATAATGTTGGGGAAAGAGCATTTGCTAATTCATCCACAATTTGTAATAATTGTGTTCCTTGTTGAACGGGTATCATTGCATCACACATTTGTATTAAATTCGCAGGAGAAGGAATAGGGATTTGACCGAAGAAATCAATAGGCATATCGTATATGTAATTATCTAATTCATCTTCGGTTCGTGGCGGTGAGATCGTTTGCGGGGGAATAGGAGATGCATTATACTTTGCTTGCGGTGTTTGAAGCGGTATATTATACTGTTCTTGCGATAATAGAGGTGGTGGATGGTTTACTTGCTGGGTTAGAGACGGTACTTGCCGTGGCGACGTGTTATACTTCGATTGCAGGAGTAGAGGGTGAATGTAACCCCCCTGTTCTTGAGACGATGAATTTACTTGCAGGGGTGGTCGCTTTGCTTGCTGTGGTGACGACTTCGCTTGCAGAGGGGACACGTGACTGTACGGTGTTATCGGTACAGCAAAATTTAATGGCGACTGTGCAATGTTGTCTTTAGTTGTACGATGTTTGACTTTCTTTGTTCCTCTGATTTCTTGACGGTATGATGTTTCACCATCTGAAATATCCCGAGCCTTATTACGATATTCTTGTCGCTCTAGACGTCGTTGCTTTAACATTTTAGGAATATCTTTTCCTCTACTTTCACACCGAGCAATTGATTTTCCACTTTCCAAATTTCTATGAGTCTGCTTCACACGAGCCATCATGATATTGTGACTAAAAAAAATAGGAACAAACGCTTATAAAAAACACGTTAAAAAAAATGGGGTATCCTGATTGGTTGACCTTAATTCCCTAATAAAATATCGTAGTATTCTCATTGGTCGAATGATAAAATCAATATTATAAGACGCGCTCCGACGATTATACATGTAAATCTTTTTTAATCTTTTTGTTGACTTAATGCAGTACATATTCCCCAAAAATATTTATCGTGTAAAACGTTGCTGGGGAAGATATATATAAACACACGTTAGAAGTCATATTTTATTAAAACACTTTCAAAATGATAGCTGGTACTAAAGAAAATCCACTGTTGGTAATACTAACCGATTTAGCAAAGTATTTTTCACACATTGAATATCACGTGATTGAATGTCGTAAAGTGGAAATGTTACCCAACAATGCACGTGTCGATAGAATAATATATAAGTTGCTATTGTTATGGGATGAGAAATATATATATACCTACTCATCGGACGATTGTACACATTTGATCGGGCAGTTTGTACATGTAGCAATCGAGGAACCTCCGCCGTATCAACCATGAATCAAGCAACATTTATAGATATAATATCTATGAAGGCTCTATCTCGTGAACGAAATCTACAGTTAATTGGATCAAGACCAATACCCAAACCTGCTGGCGAACCGCTACAGATGTATGAACTTTTCTTTAACGATGCATATAACAATTATTTTAAAATCGAATTCGGTTCATCCGAACACACTAAGATTGGTAAAAATATATATCTTACCAACCAAAATATATTTATCGTAAAAGACTAATCCCTTTGTATACATAGACATCTCTAGCCAAAAACATTAATTATTAGACACGATGGCAACGAGTATAGATATAAACGAAATTAAACTTAATAACGTAAAGTTATACAGCTCTGAATTTTTATATTTTATGTCACAAAATAACAATTGGTTAAATGCCCGGGATAAAACTTGGTTAGATGACCGTCGCGCGCTCCGACGATTATACATGTAAATCTCTTTAATCTTTTTGTTGACTTAATGCGGTACATATTGCCTCCAAAATATTTATCGGTTAAAAAACGTTGCAGGGAAAGATATATAAACACATGTTAGAAGTCATATTTTTATTAGAACACTTTCAAAATGAATGTGGGTACTAAAGCAAATCCTCTGTTAGTAATACTGATCGATTTAGCAAAGTATTTTTCACATATTGAATATCAAGTGGTTGAATGTCATAAAGTGGATATGTTACCCAACGCCGCACGTGCTGATAGAATAATCTATAAGATGCTATTGTTATGGAATGAGAAATATATATATATATCCTACTCAACGGACGATTTTACACATTTGATCGGCAAGTTTGTGCATATAGCAATCGACGAACCTATCTCCAAAAACATTTTAGTATTAGATACGATGGCAACAAGCATAGATATAAACGAAATTAAACTTGATAACGTGAAGTTATACAGCTCTGAATTTTTATATACAATGTGTCGAGACTCTGATTTTTACGTGGTCGACTTCATGCCCCAAAATAACAATTGGTTAAATGACCGAGATAAAACTTGGTTCGATGAACGTCGCGGGATAATACTCAAAGATTTTAATCTTACCTCTGTTCTTAATACCCGAATGGGAGTCGAAGCTGGAATTATTATTGCTGTGATTCATCGCCAGGAAAATCAAGAAGTTCTCGTTGGGAAGCATATCTTCTTTGTAAACTCGCAGACAATGTGTTGTAACAATCCAGAAGTATTACGTTAAAAATTAAAAAACCATTATCATCTATTTTGACATGTGTGAATTAATTAACACGCTCCTCGATATCGAGCTAACGGGTATCTTAAAATATATACTAAATTGTGTGAAAAGTGTAAAATAAAGTATCAAAAAGCATAAAAATATGCTTAAATAAGTGTAAAAATGCTTAAATATCTAGAAATAGACGTATTTAAACACGGGAAATATATATTTCACAGGAACTAATCCCTTCAAAATGCCCGCTAATCCCTACAAGTAATTAAGGTTAGAATTCATTAAAAAACGTAGCTACCCAAAGTAAACAAACAAAATGGTCGCTAATCCCAACAAGTAAATTCATTGTCCCTAGCCATATCATTTATCAAACTGTTTTGACATAGGGGAGGAATCAGAACAAAACGCTTATTATATATTCGAATCCTTAAGCTTCATTGTTCCTAACCATATCATTTATCAAACTGTTTTGACATAGGGGAGGTCATTAGAACACGACGCTTATTATATATACGCATCGTTAAGCGTTTAACACCACATATTGTTCCCACCTATAATAATTCACTTGTTTTGACATGAAGGCTTTAATGAACGAACTCTGATTGGTTAGATACGGGGGAGGTTTGATTATAGAAACTCTGATTGGTTAAAACCGCAAACCATTGTAATAGACCGTAGAGCGTCATTATAAAAATAAGCATGTACGGATAATTAATTTCAAACTCAAAACCCGCCTCGTACAAGATTTTTAAAGAAAACAAGAAGAAATAAGAATGGAAAACACGCAAGAAACCCCTATGAAGTTCTCCTTTGACGAATATGAACCGCCAAAGGAATATTACAGAGATTATGTAAGTAGCGATAGTAAACTGATTGCTGTGTGTAAAAATGTCGTATATTTATTATGTTATTTTTATTTCTTAGAAAGAAACCAACGTGTCGACTCCTCCCCCCCCGATACCCGATAATATGGAGAACGCTGTATCCGGCATAGCGCTTTACGCCGATGAAGAAAGCGAGGAAGAAATGGTATACAGAGTCCCTCCTCCGCCCCCGATACCCGATAATATGGAGAGCAATGTATCCGGCATAGCGCTTTACGCCGATGAAGAAAATGAGGAAGAAATGGCATACAGAGTCCAGCCAGACTCTGCCTATAACTTTAGGCCAATATCGCCCGCCGAACCCGAAGCCTCCACTTCCCCAAAAATATGGTCCTACACTGACAGTAAGGGGGAAAACTTTATATTTTACGAATCAACGCAAAGTTTAGTTGTTGAACGTGTTGTATGATGTGTTTTTTTATTTTTGTCAATCGTTTTTTAAAAATATACTTCATACAACTTTTCCATCGTGTGTGTGTTTTTACTATAGCTAACTCTTTCATCATATGCTAACGAACAACCCTGGCGTAAAATAAGCAATTCATTGAACAAGGGATGACCAGATTGTCGCTATGGACCTGAGTCAATCTCATTCGAATCGCAAATTCGACTACGGGTTGATCGCGCACCGATGCAGTTTTAATAAAAAACAGAACATCGGAAGATGTCAGAGTCTTGTACCGAAGCACAACTTACAAGCGAGCAAAACACACACAACTGATAAAATATGAAATAACATCTGCTTATATACTAAACAAATCTCTTAAAAATTTATTTGAGGTTTTTCTCCAAATTTAATAAAACACTTTTACACCTCTAATATTTTTATTTTGGATAATTCTTCTAAAATTATTTTAAGGTTTTTTCAAAACTCTATCTCTCTCAAAAACTTTTTTGGGAAAGCAACACCCGAAATAATTTTTATGAGATATATCCTCTGATAATATTTTGAGATCCTTTTTAAAAATACCGTCACTAAGGAATATCAGTCATTCGGCCATAAGATGGCGTCGAGGTAAGAGCTGCATGGCGGAAATTTCTATGATTAATTCAAAATGATTATTTTTATTTCAATAAACATGACTACTCTTCCAAATAAAAATAAGGACAGTTCAAAACTGTTTATTTTTATTTTCAAACATCATTACAAGTCTTCAAATAAAAATATGGTGTTTTTGCATGGTACGTAAGTATAACATCACATCGGGTGAGGTATGATGGTTATGTATAATAGAATTTTTTGTATTTTTTTTCAAAAACGGGGTGTGTGTCAGTATATATATCACAGTGTGAATGATGCTTTGACTAAGTGCTGGCACGGATGCTATATGCAGTGGTGAAAGCTGTGATGGACCAGGAACAGGAAGTTTAGTCGTAGAATTTCGTGTTCCGAATAATTGATGATCAGGAGGGATAAGTTTACCAAGAAACCAAACATGGCTAAAATGACAGTTTTAGACATGTTTGGTTTCTCGGTGAACTTTTCCATCCTGATCTTCAGTTGTTCAGAACACTAAATTCTACAACTAAACATCCTGTTCCTGTTCATCACAGCTTTCACCCTCCATATAGCAAATGACGTCAGTACTTGCTTAACACTATTCACCTTGAATGACCTTCAATCTCTCTGGTCGTTTCACTCAGGGATGACTATAAAACTGGTCGTACAACAACACGACCAAAGTGATATATATACTCTTGACCGCGACCACTTTTGACTAATTTTATACAAAAAACCTCTTGTATACGACCAGCTGCATATCCCCCCTGATTTGATCACTGGTCGTTCTATACAGGGTGATCACACCTTAAAAATACGACACCCCCCTGGAAATTTTTGACTGGCTCTGCTCTGATTGGTCCATTCAAATCAATACTTGATTCTGATTGGCTTAGAGCTAGTGCCAGTCTCAAACACATTGATATATATATATATATTACTACTTAGATGTATCAACCGCAAAATCATAAATCTTACTTATTGCATGATATTTATAAACAAACGTTATTATGTTTACATTTATTATTAGTGCAAACAAAGCAAAGACTCTAATTGCATTCAAGTTTGAAGCGGGAACTATTTGACAGGTTTGTTTAGCTTTTTAAAGCGGCTGTTACTAGTGATTGATGCAAAGTGGCAAGTGAAACAGCAATCTAGTGTCGTCAAACAGGCAAGCCACTGCACAATATTTTTGAAGAACGGCGAGGTCCGCTACTGCCGATATTTAAAAAACATGAAGCCTAAAATTAACAAAAAATATTTCTAAATGACCAAAACTAACGGTTTGATATGTCAATGAAATTTGCAAACGTGATTTTTAATTGGCAAAAGTCGATTTTCAAACCTAAACAAACCTGTTATAGAGTTCGCACTTCAACTTGAGTGTAGTTGAGAGCGAGCAGGTAATGAACAAGGAAATATAAAACAGCGGTGCAGTTGTATGACACCTGCTTGGTCGGATCAGATTTATGCTAGTTTTACTTGAGAAATGAAGAATGAAGAATGATACTTGAGAAATGAAGAATTTAATTGAGTAATTACTCTGGTTTTGGCATAGGTGCGCCAAATCGAGTGCTTTTATGAGCGAACACGAGCACTGTGAGTCACAGAGGAGCACTTTTTGTAGAGCGCATCTGTTTTGCTCAGGGGCTGAGTTGTTAAAAGGCCGATCAGCGCTAACCCTGGGTTAAAATTTAATCTGTTTTGTTTCCTTACTTTCTAGGGGATAGTCTATTTTCAAATTTCATTGAATAAAACAAATATTAATTCACACTAGATCAGTTGCTCCGAATTTGTATCCATAATCGTCTTTTGAACAACCTGCCCCAAGGCAAGGCCTGATTAATAATTATAATCTGATTAATAATTATAATACAGCCTATAATATGAACATGCATGATGCATCTGATCAATCAAACAAAGCAATGGTTTGGAAATATTATATTATATAGTTTTACAAACTGCAAATGTGCATACTAATTTGAATTGTTCATCTTTGGCTGTTTTTACAGCAATTGAAAGACAGCAGCAGTGAAACCATTGTTCGCATGCTTCACATCTAAAGCAAACACCGGTTTTTCTGGTAGTGCATATTGGGCATCTTTCTTTATCAATTGGTGCTGTAGGAGAATGACTAGAAGTTTGCACCAAGATCTTAATTTGCAACCTTTCTTTTTTGGGCCCTTTGGGTTGGTACGCAAGGATATTGTGCATATGTGTGAATCTATAATACAATTGAATATATATAACAGACAGATTATGAATTTATTGTAGCGTATCAATATATGGTTAATACTGTTTTGGGGAAAATGTCGGTTTCTTTTAATTTGTACATATGCATATAAAATAATCAGCAGTTGCCATTCATGAATAAATTAAGTTTATAGATTTGCTTAGTATTTAAGTATTGCAACTCACTGATCTGACACCAAAATCCACCCGAGTGCCAATGTTGACACAAACGACTTCTGCAGCTGGTTCTGTCATTGTGCCCATGTCTAGATGTGAAAAGCAGCAGAAAGAATATGAAAATACGAATTAGTAACTACCATTGACATTTCGTATTAAAAATTTCGTTTTCCGAAACTGTGTATCGGTTTTAAACATGCTTAACATTTAAGCCTGGTTCACACATGGTGAACCAGGCTTTAAGCACTGCAACTCACTTATCTAACTGACAAAATCCACCTGAGTGCCAATGTTGACACTAACACATTCTTTAGCAGGATCAGACATTGTTCCTATTTCTATATAGTCGTGAAAAGCATCAAAAAGTATATGAAAATACAAATTTGTTCCTGATAACGCTTCGTAACTATATTTGCAAATAATAACCTTTATGAGAAGGAAGTCTTGGTGTAGCAAACTCCTGATCCACGACGTTGTCTTCGAAGTTCACTTGGGAACCGCTGAACAACATGCGGCTGACTCAGTCATTATTCCTATGTTTTGTGGAAAAGTCGAGAAAATACAATTAGTGTATATGAACACAACCGGTGTAATGAAGCTAAGTGTTTTAATGGCAATACCTTTGGATGAAATGGGAATACCTTTGGATGAGACGGCAATACACTCGGTCGAATCACTTTCTCTTATTTTGGTATTTGATGCTATATTATAAGGTTGAATAAAAAGCAGTGTAAGTCGCCTGATTATACACCACTTGTCTGTTGATGTACAAACGTGAAAAATTCACAAGCTTTTAGGTTGTGGTGATGAACAATGCTGCAACAACATGTAATTATCAGGGCTGAACAACATTGTTGTTCATGGTGGACGGCTCAATATCTACAGTGGAATATCTATAGTCTTATTAGCTCTAGTATTTCCAGTAGAATAGTAGCCTTGATACAGTATTTTAGGTATGCTATTTGATGCTTTGGAATTGGCAATTAAATAGGCCTATAATACTAGGCATACTATTAATCATACATTTAACGAGCACGTCGAGTATGTTCCTTATTGAAAAGAGCATGCTTTATTAAGATGCACCCTTTCACCTTTAAAGGAATAAAACTTTTGTTCACCAGCTCGTTTTCCTTTATGAAAAGACATGACCAGAAGATATATTGAGAAAGATAGCATTTTTAAGCAGTCCACTATGTAACACAATTTGTAACATCGATACCAGTTCTAAATTAAACAATACGTTCTTAATCCGTAAGCAATAACTAGTACAAAATGGATACCTCAATTAAATTTCTCCACACTGTCACAGACTTCCTTATTGTTCCAATTTTTTGTGATTCCCTTCTCACAAAATTTTTGCTTTAACTTGCCCAGACGAATGGCCACAGCACTCTCGTTGCACTGGTCCATGGTTGTGAATCTGTCCGCGTGCAGGAATTGCTTAACCTTACGACACAAAATAATATCAGTTCAAACATGCAATCGGTAACTCATCAGGTAGAACATCTAGTTAAGTTGTTACATCTTGTTAAACAGGACGTACTTCATTTTCACTCATCCCTTCGATGACCTTTATTAGGGAATCTTCCACCTTCAACACAATGTCTGTCTGATGTAGATGATGAAGGTCTCCATCACGTATTGGGACAGCACTTCATTAAAATGGGCAACAATTTCTTCATCCGATACAGTGGTTGTTAACTCACTTGTCTTAAATACAAAATAAGTCATGCACACAAATTATTTTCTTTAACTAGTTGGCCGGCTATAGCCAGAGGCAACCCATAGGCTCTTCTTTCATATTTTTATATATCGTATATATATATATATATATATTATATTTTATCGATATAAATTATGAGCAACAGAATATCGTAAGACGTCTAATTGGTATGAAATAAACTGATAATTTTTTATAATTTTAAATAAATAATCTCCCATAAAATCTTGGATTTTTGCACGCAATCGTTTGCTGACGTTACGTGTGCCGACTTCTAGCCACAGAACTGCGATACAGTCTAATAATGTAGCGCCACAATGTACTTATTTTAATCAATACGAACGTGCTGCAGCTTAATTTATTCTGCATCAAACAGTTGCTTAAAGCTACGTTTAAACACTGCGATTAATCATTTTAATCATTAATCATTAATCTATTTTTCGTATCTTGAGAACTGAGGTAACAAAATGCATTTGCGAGAAAATAACGTTGTACTTTCGTGGGTGAACCGTTAAATCACATTCATTAGGATACGAAATAGATCCGATTAATGGCAGTACGTAAACGTAGCTTAAGTAACATAACAACAATTCAATATTTATTTACCTTCCTTGCAGCAAAAAGGATGCAACCCCAGAATTCAGCCAACTTACTGCGCCTCGCCGAATTTCCGAACGCCTCTTTTGTGATTGCTAGTCGATCGGCTAGGAAATCTCTTCTTTCAGTTGAATGCAACCACTAGCCAATTCGCACAATATCCCCCAACGGTGCTTGAAACGACAACGTTGAGTGGCAACCGCGATCTGCCATCTTTTTTCGATTAGGCACGTGAATGAGAACGTGATCAAGCAACCTGAAATAATACACATAATAATAAAAACAATAATAATATTAACAATAACACTAATAAGCATTTCAACTAACGATAACATAATTTATGTGATAAACTTTAGCTAAAAATTCATCCATGATTTTTATGGCTTAGTCAATGTTGATTTACGAAACAACTGTCCGGGCGTTTTTGAAGCCGTTTAAAAAACTCTAAAAATTCTAAAGCATACATACCGTTGCCTGTCTGCATGCAAAAGCCACCTCACCACATGGTGGATTGACCGTACAAATTGGCGAAGTATTTGACAGCAGCTCCTTTTGGCAGTTTGCACTGGTTCCATCGCTAAAGAATCGTTTAGCAGCTTTAACAATTTCCGATTGATCAGTTGGGTAGTCTGCCTGGAATCCCATCATAGTGAACGATCAAACCGATCCATTGTGAGCACCAGTGAAGAGATTGTAGAATCTTTTCAGGTATGAACCAGCTGTGGGCAAAACCAAGGCAGGTAATGTCGCCCATTCCGGGTTCACCGACACGAATAATCAAGGGAGAAAATCCTTTCTCATTTTGCCACTGTTGACGATGAAGACCAAGAGAGAGAAAGAAAGATAGGTCAACATAAAAGCAGTGAGGCTCCTTCTGTATCCATGACTCTGCATATAAAAGTGCATACAACGTCCAACGGAACAACATTTGTGTGCCAATCGATAATTACATGATTCATGAGAGGATGCAAAATCGTTGTACAGCAACTCTTACACATATTACATTGATTCCGATATATCGTGCTTTATTTAACAGAGTTACATGACAATTACCATGCTAATATAGTCTTGCATGCATAATCTTTTCGTACATTTTCTGAACAAGAAAGCAACATGTAGTAAAAACTACAAGTCGATCCCGCTCAGGCAGAGAGATCAGACGTCCCAAGCACCTGCAGGATTATGTCTAAAAAACAAAAAAACAAACCCAGCAGGGTTGTTAAAAGTATTTGCACATAACGGACCCCATAAAAAGGATGAAACTTTCCAGAACATTTGTTTCTGCTATTGTTTTTTATGTATATTGCTTTTTGTTTGCAAAAGAGAAAATGTGACAATTAGCTATCGAGTTACAATCGACCGAACACGTGATGACAACACAGCCATGTAATGTAGCACGTTTTGTAGAACAATACCAATTTATTTTATTTGGCTCTCAAACAAATTCACAATATCTGGCGTTCTCTGTCTTCCAACCCACCACTGAAGTGGTGAAGCTAACCAAGTTTGTCACGTTCAAAGCTTAATTTCTCTTTTTAAATGTCCCATAAACCTGGTGGGAAACGTAAAAAAATCTGACAATGAATGTCCGTCATCAATTATAAATAACATAGGAGCCATAATAAATCCTGGTCCATACTGAAAGAGATCAGTGAAAGACATTGTGATACAGAGAAATGAATCCAGTGTCGCAGTCTCCGTAGTCCCCCAGTTAGAGATCTCCCCCTTGGAATAATTGCGCATGCGTCAAAGATGTGGAAGACTGGCCACACTGCTAGCCTGGTCTGAATGCTCCCCCAGTCTCAGCTATCCCATGCTTTCCTACCGTTTTTTTATGGTTCGTTTTTTAATTAAGATAAAGTTCAAAGGTGTTAACAACTGTTTGTGTGTATTTGACATGCATATCCTCATAAGTTATATCAATACAAAGAACTGCTTATACATACTCTACATGTATTGTGCAACAAAGTATTACCTTGAAACTGAATGTCCAAGACCAAGTCTTCCAGTTCTGAACTTATAGTTTAAACTGACAATTCAGACAATGGTGATATAAAGGTATATAAATTTCAAGTGTGTACATTATACTCTGCTATATATTTTTGTTATCAATCGTTTGTTCACAGATTTTGTTTGAGTGTATGTTACATGTAGTATCAGATATTAACCACAGTCGTTTGAGAAACCAAATATTCTGCAGTTACAGTAAACTGTAAAAGCTACTGCTGAGTTTTAAGGCGGATTTCCAGTCCTCGCACGAAGCAACTCGCAGGGTTTTCAAGACTGATCAAGCGACAGCTGAGAGGTGTTTGGATATCCTGACGAAGCACTCTTTCTGAGTGTTTCAGATATAGCACTTCAAATAAATCGGTATTCACAAGAAAATGGAGGTGATTGTTCGATTAATTTATGTAATTTCTTCCCCTTCAATATCTATGCAAATACACCGACATGGTAATGATTTCCTTTGTGCAGTTTTCTCCATAAATTACTAATGATTTGAAATGTTGACATAATTTGTTTTGATTGGTTATTTACTGCGAGTAAAAAATAGTTCAAAATAAATAGTTCAAAACACTCTCAGCGAGCTGCGAGTTGCTTCGTGCAAGGACTGGAAATCCGCATTTACAATCAGAGTCTAGATCTCATTATTCAAAATTTATTTATCAGAAAAGTGTGTTAACTGTGTAAGCGAAATCTGCAATGTTGTTTGTCATGATCGATGGTGGGTCTTACAAAGTTGTTCTTTCATCTAGGCCATTGGTCTGTGGATGATATGCGCTTGTCACTGATCTTTTGATGCCAAGATTATTCACACTTGATCATTTAGTTTGGCAACAAATTATCTTGATAGTAATCTTGAAGGGGCACCCCACCTAAAGAGAATAATTCCAAGGATTTTAACTTAACCAAACCCAAGAATTTGAACTTCGTCACACAAATGCTACCCTTGATTCGAGAGGTTTTTAACTTTTGGGAATGCATGATGCAACCGAAATTCAATGGACCCATCTACCAAATTGTGTAAAAACCTAAAAACCTCTGGAACATTCACATTGAATTGTAACAAGAAATCACAAGATTGTTGTGTTAGGTCAAACATTATATAACAAACATAATTGCTGTTACATACCTGCATGTAAAGGTCTTGATGCATTTTGCTACAGCAGAAGCAGACTTGTCTTTGTAAAGTAGTCTGTAAAAGTACAAACATATTTATAGCCAAAAATCCAGTAATGGTAGACAGGCATGTTTCCAATAACAATTTTTAAATAAGTTAAACAATTTTTAATTTCGTTGTCTGTCTAAAAAACGTTAAAAAGGTGGACGTTTCGGTCAGGATACTGTGGCCTTCGTCAGCGAAATACTGATGATCTAAAAAACACTGCTTATATAGTGAGAAGTTAAAATATTCAAGATTGAAGAATGTTGTAGACCGAAGGTAAAATAATTAATAATAAAAAAATAAAAAATAATCAGTTCGCACATCGAATTGGCTGCTTCCATTTAGCCGTTGAAACCACTGTTCGCATCGATCAATAATTTGGACATTGTCCAAGTCAATGTTATGTTTTGTCTCTAAAAAAAATGTTTGGCCAAACGAGAATTCTTGTCTGCCCTTGCAAGTGCGTGGCTATGTTCTTTAGATAGATAGATAAATCGTTTATTAAAACTGCATTGAATTACAAGATATTAAAATATAAAGTAGCTAATAAATTATTAGATTATAATGAATAATTTAGATATATATATGTTTTTGTTTTTATTAGTCCTTAATCTTATGGAGTATGAACTAGCCAACGGGGGGTAAAAAATCTGCAAGTTTGTGTTCTTTTACTTTAACAGTGTCATTAAATAGATTAAGTGAAAGAGCCTCCTGTCTAGCATAAAGTGTGGAGACGTCCGACTTCTCCAATGCTTCTTTATAAGTAAGGGCCGGGAAAATTATGTTCATGGCTTGTTTCTGTATGTGTTCGATGTTATTAGGTAGAGATTTAGGGAGGCTACTGTGGAAAAATTGGCATGCGTATTCCAAATCAGATCTGATGATACTACTATAAAAGCAAACTAGATCATCTGGACTAACGTCGGCACGTTTCAACTGTCTAAGTAGGAACAGACGTTTTGGAGCCTTCAGGGTGATGGTAGCTACATGATCATTCCACTTCAAGTCGTTACTAATTATGACTCCCAATACTTTGGCGGACGACACCCTCTCGAACAGTAGGTCATCTATACCAACTGGATCGCAAAGTGGCGCAGTTCTTCTAAAACAGGTAACTAATTCCTTGCACTTCACTGGATTAAGTTGGAAGTTGTTTTCACGAGTCCATGCGGCACGGGATGTTTGGCCAATGTAGATGGGCATCACAATCTTTGTAGTTGATTTTTAGGTTGTACTTTCGGTTTTCGGAAAATTATGGATAAGGTTTTGATAGGTTTAAATGCCACTTTCATGTTGTATCTCTTAAGCAATTTAGAAATTCTTTCTGACATACTTGTACATATGGTAATGTGATCAGTGGTTGACTTTCGGTTGCGCTTAAAACGGTGGTGGGAGGCTGTAGACTTTGAGCTAAGCAACTTTTTAAAAACGTTTTGGGATAACCATTGATAGATAAGGCTTGAAAACTATATTGGATTTCGGTAGAACGTCTTTCGTTGCACAGTCAAAAAGAGTACATGCGACTGAACGTTTGTGCTGTAAACATGGGCTGATTTGAAATCGAGGTACTTGTCTGTATGTGTGGGTTTCCTGTATACTGAAAGCTCGATGTGGCCGTTTTGTTGTCGTGTTGTTATGGTGTCTAGGAAGGAAATCGATCTGTCTGTTTCTTTTTCAAATGTAAACTGAATATGACGGTTGACGGAATTTAGGTGTGAGTGGAAATCCTCAAAATCACGATATAAACATGTATGGCTATCGTCAACATATCTATACCATTTCAGGGGATGTGAGGCGGCAGATAACGTTATTTCTTCCTCCATTACTAATTAGCTAGGATTGCACTGACTGGTGATCCCATGGGACATCCAAAATCTGTTGGTAGTGTATGCTGTCATGTATGAAAAATGTTTTTTTTCCACAGTTATGTTATCCACAGATATACCGTAATTATTCGAATAAACGCCGTGGCGTTTATTAACTTTTTGGCGCTTCAGGTGCGGCGTTTATTCGAGGGCGGCGTTTATCTGAGGGCGGCGTTTATTGCAAATTTTGTAACAACAACTGTGAATTTATTAAAAAACTAAGAATAAAATTCATATGTCTTTTAAATATATATAAATATATATGAAAATTGAACTGTTCACTGTCTTATATAATGACTAAGTTTCATTCTATTTCAATGTCACTGTCTCCTTCGTGGTCCGAGTCTAACAGCTGAATAGTAGGGCATGCCTCTTCAACATCGGAAGACGTGTATTCTTCAGTGTCGAAAGGATTCGTTTCTGGCTCGTCGAGAATATCCAGTTGTGATTTCAGGACGGCTTGTCCAGTGTTGCACGGCTGTCCCTCCTTGAAACAGTGAATCGCATCATCTTCTGAGCCATCAACTGGACGGTTCAATGCACAACTTTTGAACGATTTTTTGATGACATCTGTAGGCAATTCATCCCAGGAATCCAGAATCCACTGCAAAATGGTTTTTCTTGGTGGCGCTTTCAAATTCCCAGCTGCTGTTTCTTCGTGAATGCCTACTGTCGCCAGCAATTCATCATACCTTTCTGTACACAATGATTTGAATGGTTTGTTCCAACTTACGTCGGGCGCCTGTATATATTTGGTACAACCTCCCTGGACAATCACGCGATCGATTTTCTTGGATTTCAGAGAGTCGGTTATACTGTCCACAAGGTGACACTCGTAGGAGTCCCAAGCTAACAGCCTTCGGTTGAAAGAAAACGCTCCTAGAACAGAGTTGATCCAGGTACGAGTTAATTCAGTGTCCATCCATCCATTTACCGAAGTGGACCGCTCTACGTTTGAACTCTTCGTTTAGCGCTGCGGATTCTCGTTTTGCTCCTTTAAAGACTACCATAGGCTTAAGTTTTGTCCCATCGGCCTTGGCAGCTAAACAAACTGATACTCTAGCCTTTTCATGACCCGTCATTTTCAGTGTAATTGTCTTTTTCCCGGTTACGTCAATAGTGGTTTCGGATACCATATCGCACCAAACTGGAGTTTCATCCATTGCAATGATATCAGAGGGGCTGTATTCGTGCTTTTTCTGTAGGCGTCTTACTTGAATTACATATGACACGAGTTTAGCTATCATTCGTTCTGGATCCTGTTGAGCAATAGAGGTTTTTCTTCTCAAAGATAAACCATTTCTCTTCATAAATTTTGCTAACCAGCCTCTTGAAGCTTTAAAGTCGTCGTCAGTCACGTAATTTTGGTTTATATCGTTGAATGTTACTTGTGCTTTCTTCATTATAAGTTTACTGGAAACTCGAAGACCGCGAGATCGTCTGCTTTCAATCCACTCCATTAAAACGTCCTCTAACTTCGTGCTTAGCGGTTTTCGGCCAGCTCCACTTAAAATCTACTTCTTTGTTTGACTTTGTTACCTCTTACCGCAAGAACACCTTCGATATCACTCTTCTTTGCTCTCCATTCTCGTATTCTTCTTTCATCGACTTGAAATTGGCGAGAAGCAGGTCGATTTCCGTGTATTTCAGCATATGCGATTGCTTGTTTTTTTTACTGCAAGGCTGTATTTGTCCTTTGTGCGAAATTTGGTCCCTATTTAAATCTGCCATTCCTCATTTGTTGTAGGTTTTGTGCCATTGCATGTGCTAAAATATAGATCCAGTTGCAATTAGCATGAATACAAACCGCACTTTCTGATTGGACCACGAGCGATGTTTGTAATTTGAGTAAATAAATAAATAAATAAATTAACGGTTTAACTTAATGTCACAAACTTGATGCAAACCTTCTCAAATTTCAAACAAAGTTAACTCGCAAGTCACAACAATGGCAAGGGCAATGCCAGTAGAGTTCAAAATGTATTTCAAGGTAGACTTTGACACGATTATCCGAGGTCACCATGTTTATAAGTCTGTGTGGACTCCCAAAACTCATAAAATACTTGAATGTGAGAAAGATACTCGCGCAGAGGCAAAGGAACACGATGAAAACGCAATTGGTGTTTATAAACCTCCCACTGGCACGAAGCAGCCGAATTCGAAGAAGATGCTTGCTGGCCACGTCCCAATTGAGCTGTCTCGCTTATTAAAGAACTTCCTAGGCGCAAACACTGAGAACAAACTATTCGCGAAAGCCACTGGAAAAAGAAAGAGAGAAATCGGACTAGTTGTACCGACGGAACTGCGCATAGCAGAAGTTTTAGAGAGAGAACTAAGTAGCAAAGCTATGAAGTATAGCCACTTTGAACTAAATAACATTGTAATCGAGAAGAATAAATATCCAAGACTGCTTTAGATTTAATGTTGTCTTATTTTTTAAAGATAAGTACTGAATAAACGCCGCGGCGTTTATTACATTTTTGGCGCTTCAGGTGCGGCGTTTATTCGAGGGCGGCGTTTATTCGAATAATTACGGTATAGGAGTTAGATAGATATGAGATAGATGAGTATAGCCATCCAAGGTTATTGGTAGTGGACCTATCAAATTAATAAGATTCATTAAATAATCGATTGGTTGCCTTTGTATTACATTGACATTGGCATTAAATAATTAGGATCACTTGTGTGGTATTAAAGGACCATTAGTGCATTACTTACCAATAAGGTCTATCGCTACTAACTCAAGTGGTTCATTGACTTTTATTGGATTGAGCTCAGGTGCCTGAGTTTTAATTTTGTTGAGCATTTGGCGTTGGTAACAGGACATTATCTAAAAATAATGAAATATGTAGTTTTATTTAGAATTTCACCCAGCATGGCAAATATATCTTAACAGCAATTGACAACAGCAATTCTATTTTAGAGACTTTTATCCTTGGTAAAATATTCATTTTAAATAAATAAAATGAATTTCAAGGGATTGGTTGCATACCACCTATTGTATTGATACACATGCTTTCAAAAAATTTACTAACATATTCTTGGACATCTTTCATTCCATATGTAAAATATGAGATTTTACTCTGTGGCATTTACACCACTATGTCCTCCCATTGGGTCACTATGGTGAAGTTTCAATATTTCTGCCACTTCCACCACTTATACACTGCCCTCTTTTTAATATTTTCATGTTCTCCTGTGTAACAAAGCTCTTTTCCTGAAAAATGGCAATTTTTAAATTATGATTGAGTATAACTAAGCATAGATGAGTATAGCTGGCCAGCTTAAATATTTTATATATTATTTTATACTGGAGTGTTTATTCTTGTGAAGATTTGTGAGTGCATAACTTGTGACAGTTTTGTTCTCACAGGAGCCAGTTTGTTCGCCCTGATCTCAACAATTCAATCAAACTAAACAAAGCTTTTGCGACGTGACGTGAAACTGTTTGGACGTGCACTGAAGTGCTCCGCAAATTATTTCGATTTCATTTTTTCATGTACGATTTTGAACGGGATACTTCTCAAAGTGGTCGGTAAAGTGTTCTTCTATTGGAATCTGAGAAACTCCAAGTATCCTTTTTGCCATCTAAATAATATTTAGTGTAATACCGGATTGTCTATACCGAGATTTTTAACGTTTGTTTTTCAAGCTCGCGCAAAAACGGTTGGTCTTCACACGCAAGCAAACGAAGCATGCTACGTATGCTGACGACAGTACACGTGCAGTAATTAACGTAGACACACATGCCATGATTTTGGATTTTTGCTCTGAACAATCCACGTTATCCTTTTTGTTTGGTTGGCTCTTCGCGGTATTCGTCATACTGAGGAGAAACTAGTGGCCTTGTTACGTACCGCAACGGATCAACTTCAACCACCTTATTTTTCTCAAACACGTCGTTTGAGATATGTATATGGATTTGTTGTATATATTGTAATGATATTTATAAACCTACCACACCAATTTTCTATTGTTGTTTTTCAATCGGTTTTGGTATTTTACTCAAGACCTCATTCTAAAAGTTGGTGGCGGCATTTGATGATCGACAGGGGAGATTGGGGCTGACTTTACACACATTACAGGTCTTGAATTAGAAATTCAATACCTATACCGGGTCTTGAATTCGTGAATTCAAAACCCTTAAAAAAAAACTCGAGACACTTGTCACAAACTTTTTCTCAACAAAAAGGTTCCTTTAAATAGAGGCTTTCTAATTCATAACAAAATTGAAATTGATATTTATCGCAGCTTTTTCGGAAATTTATTGCACAATCTTCCGTCTTTTTCTTCGTCATTTTGGAACCATACAATATATCGGACACTTGGATCTATTGTTCACATGAAGTCCGTTTATAAGCCATCACAGCATTACTTAGATGACCTAAAATGAAAATTCAATATCATCAGTACACATTCAAAATCAAATTTGAAACGCCAAATCAAATGTGGATTAAAACCGCATATCTTCCCATCGGTTTTTCTTACCTCGCAAATGAATAGTGCCAAGGTGAGATTTAGTTCCTCGTCCGACATTACTTCTAAGAAATTTTGTTTAATCTGTAAACCTAGAACACAATCACTTCCCTCGTCAACATTGTAGACTTTATTTCTTTGCTGTCGCCAATTCTCAAACATGTTCACAGCCCATTTGTCCTTGTATTTCGTCGATTTAGGGACAGAATCACCATGATCTTGGCCTGGATTTCGATGCAGAAACCGGCATTGCAAAGCGATTCACTGCCACTGGTTGCTCTTCGTCTATGTTGATAGCCCACACATCTCGATTTGGTTCAAAATTTGACATTACCTCTCGATAGCAATCATCGCCTACGGCTAAATTGCGTTCTCGCTGTGGACTTTACTGAGTAATATACAATTCTTCGCCAGAATCTTCTGACTTCATTGCTCAACAAAACGGAGAAAAAACAGGCAATGCTATCTCGTTTTGCAATTTATTCATTTATCAAATCCAAAAAATTTATTCATTTATCAAATCCCCAAAGGCGCCGGTAAAATCCGCAAAACAAAAAGTGTAGGATGTTTAAAGCCGCATAAAATTAGGCATGATGTTTTTAAAAGCTTGCCCAACAGTTTACATAGTCAAAAATCGGTTCATTGAAACTTATTGTTCGCTTTGTCAGAAAAAAAATAATTTTCCAAAACCTCTTGGGAACAATAGAAAATGGGTGTGGTACGTTGATAAACAACATAAAAACCTTGTGGTCGGTCTTTCATTATTTCAATGAAAGACCTCCCACTCGGTTTTTATCCTATATGTAATTTATAATGATACATAAGTAACTTTAAGAATGTATTGTTGTAAGAGCATTGAGACTATTGTATAATGCTCCTAAAACGTCTTTATTATTATTATTAAACAGGTGCTTATAGCCGAGTTTAACTGGGCATAGTTGAGTATAGCTGAGCATAACCGAGCATAGCTGAGTATAGCTTAAATAGGTGATCATAGCTGAGTATAGTTGAGCAGTAGTTGTACCTGTAGCAGTAGCTGTACCTGAGCATAGTCGATTTTCCATAGTGAAGATAGTGGCTTATTTTATCACACTTCTCTTTTTGCAGCAACATACAAACACCTCGCGTTTTCGGTTGGACATTCTCATTAACATTACTATCGATGTCTTCAACCATGATCTTTTAGGTTTACACAAAAAAGCGTGTGAATCCACCGAATAAAGAGCTTGACCTGACTACTGTAGTCGACTTCTTTAGAATTATGTGCACCAATGCAAATGATGGAGGACAGGACTCAGACCAGAGGTCACCAGTTGACAAGAGTGCGTTTCTGCTGCGCATGTGTAATGTGAAGACACATCATGGGATACTGATACCCTTACAGAAAACGTCTATGGGCACCTATGTGTCTATAGGCTAATAGGTTTCTCTATAGGTCGCCTATAGAAAATGTGCCAATTGCCTATAGAATTTTTTTGTGAGGGGGACTACCTCATGTATGCCGATTTTTGTGTTTATATATATACCGGTATTTTTATTTGTATATATAATAGATTGTCATATGGTTTATTTTGCAGCAATACCAAAGCTGATGTGACCGAACTTCCAGATGGTCACAAGAACTTTTGGATGATTTAATTGACAACATGCAATACAAAATGAGCAATACAAAAGAAAGCTAATTTTTATGAACACAAAGTTTCAACAAAAAGGACTTATTTATGTTAAGGTGTGCCATTCACTGTTGCTCAAACACGATCAAAATTTAAGAAGTGCATTGGCGAATGCAAAAGAGTTGCATTAATCAAAACTGCAACTGGTATTAAATATGGAGCATTGTTTGACCAACTTTACAGCATAGTTAAGACGAGAGATGGTTGCCAACCAGAGCAAGCAGTAGAGCCTTCAACACACACAGCAGTCCAATATTCAAACCTAACAGGCACTGCAACAGTGCACACCTTATAATTAAGTGATCCAAGGCAAAAAGTAAGTGTGTTTGTGTCAGTTAAGCAACTGAAACGAAAGAGAGATGAACCAATATATGAAGTTGTCCAGCTTACGAGAGTTATTGAGAAAAATTCAACAAAGGAATTCATAGATTTTATGAGAGCATATTTAAATAATGCATGAGAACATGAGCTAAGATTAATGCAAATGATGTCGTTAGGAAACCAACAAGTTCAGAATACTGTGTCCAGAATGGGACATGCTGGTTATCCTTCACACACATGGTGCATATGAGGGCTTTCCTGGTCATCAACCACATACTCACCATAGCCATCCATCAGTATTTCATGTTCAACCAGGACATTCAGGATACTTGGCTCACCCAGTTTCTCCTGGATCAACAGCTCAAACAGATTCAAGTTCATCACCCCATATGTTAAGTAGTATTTAAAACATGAGAAGGAGCGTTTTATCATATTTAAAATGCGAGCGTGCAGCGCGAGCATTTTAGATATGATAAAATGCGAGTTCGAGTGTTTTAAATAGCTTCAAAAACAATTGATTGTAATCACTCGGGAGTGTACTGGTTTTTATTTTCTATTAGAGGTAAATTGGGTTGATGTATGAAATGCAAATTAGCAGAAATTTTATAAAGTTCGTAGAGACTTTATATAATTTTCATGCTGATTAGTATTCATGGTTTTTATCAGGTATAAAAAAGCCTTGCGCGTGACTAAATACGGAAATGTGATTGGACAATTTGGTTAATGAAATTAATGAGTTTTTGAAGTGACATTAATGTTGGTACTGTTTATCATTCTTTTCGACTACCTATTAGTAATTGTTGCTGATACAGTATATACCTTATTCAAAGATTGCAACTGCTTAGATATTCTTTTTTATGCACATAAATTGCTACCTTATAGCCTCGTTCAGGATAGAAATAACAGTAAAGTGCCAAACGAGTCAATTAAAAAAGATTGTCTGGCTTTATTCCACAACTATAGGACACAATTTGTCTGACAACAAGCAAGATTCCTAGTATTTTAAAACAAGTTTTCCCACAGAAAATTGAAAATTGTTTGCCTTTATAGGACAACTGTTCTAGTGAAATTTTTTTAATATTTCTACCCCTGGCCTCATTTCAGAGTAAAAATTATTTTTAATGTCGCACATGATAACAAGCTCTTGAAAGCCAATGATCATTCATGTAAAAGAATACTAAATTGGCTATTATTTTGGAATGAGGTATATGATTTATATACAGTTGAAATTTTATTATGAAGAGTCCTAAGTTTTAGAGTCTCATAATTTTTGTTACTGGTAACCCAACGTCGAGGAGACGTTATATGAACGTTTATGCCGTACGTTAGATCCCAACGTTGCTACAACGTTCTTTCATGGTTTATGACACTATGTAATATATCTACGTGTAAGAAAAACAATGTTGTGGGAAACTTGTCAGAACGTTAGGTCCGACGTAACCAAACCACAACCTTTTGCGAACGTTGTGTGCTAGCTGGGAGGTTTCGTCAGCCAGGCTTGAAAAGGGAATGCAGAGTCGCCGTTCTCATTCTTTGCAATAAGGAATGGTGCCATTTTCTTTAATATCAGCCCACAGATTTGTTGACTGAAATATAATTGAATCGTGGGAATTACCAAGAAAACCACATGTTTCCCAAATAAAGCGATCATGTTTTTAAAATTGTGATATTACTTGCATGATTGAGGACCACTGGGTGGGCACTTTATTGGTATGTGGCAACCATCTATTGCTGACCAACAGCATGGAACCACAGTTCCTCTATGTCTTGCATCTTTTTTTTTAAATCCTCTTCAGTTTTTGGGCATGTGCTTGGTGACACATTCAACCCAATGTTAAGTTTTTTGACGAATGTAGCATTAAACAGCCTTGCGCATCAACGTGGAAATATGGGCATGCCCCGAAAGGCAAAAGAGCACTTGAGTTCCAACGATACTCTGAAACCCCAAATATAACGGTTAATTTGATGGGTTCTTTACCCAGCGTTTGTTATGTAAATACAGTGCACTGAGCAGCTAACACCTTAGACTTTCTGCAATTCTTCGAAGACGCCTACAATTCCTGAGACCCAAGAACAAACCAACCTTGCCTAGAACCTGGAAATATTATTGTGATGGATAATTGTGCAATCCATCACAATGCAGTTGGACGAATTCTTGGTGATTTCTTGACAGATCTTGATATTGAGTTAGTATACTTACCTACCTATTCACCAGATTTTAATCCAGTGGAGTGTGTTTGGGAAACTTCGTGGCTTGATGAAGAATCAGTTTATCCAATTAACTAACAAGAACTTGAAATAATCACTTTATGCAGCAGTTGATTGTATATCGCCAGCAGATATGGCAAGTTTTTACACAGTCACTGGCAAAAGGACATTTAAATAATAACAAACCGCACCCTCCGTTATATTACTAGTTCATTTGTTTACTTGTCTAGTTCGAGAACATGACTGGTATTTTACTGATTAAAAGTTCATATTGCAATTAAATCAATGTCAGATACAAACAGGCTACAACATACTTTAAATATAGCAATATATACACATATAAAAAAGAATCAATGAATGTTGTTTGGAAATTGGGGTGGGGGAGCAGTTCTCTAGCAAATCAGTGTGAATATCAGTAAACGCACATGCATGAAAATGGGTGGGAATCAGGGCCGTCGCGAAGCCGTTTAAGCAGGGGGTGTGAGTATAACATTTGCCGACAAAAGGGTGTGGCAAATGGGTGTGGCTATTTCAAGTTAACTAAACATTACACATACTTTTTGAAACTGCATGATATATATTTACGTTGTCGAGGATTTTGTTGGACAACGCCTTAATTCATATTAAGAATAACATGTTCCCGTGTTTTAACTCGGTACTATGTCAACACTTTATGTATATTAAGTAAAGGTAAAGTGCAGTTAAATTTGGCAATCACTAATTTACCGTGATACAGTAAATGAGGATCGCACAGAAAGAAGCACTAACGAAAATCACACTTTTTGCGAGGATCGAAAATATTCTTCTATAGTCGTCTCCAACTGTCACTCTCCTTTGAATTAAACAAGTCTTTTCGCTTAGCGTTTCGATAAAACTGCAATGAAGGTTTTATTAGTGTTATTTCCGGCTATCATAGCCGACCGTAGGTCCGTTACAGACCTCAAGTTAAATTTATCTGAATGGTACTACAGCCTACAGGTTCGCTCAACTAAACGTAATTCTTCGTGTTTTAAGTTCCACCCATTTAGCTGCAATGGCGTCCATGTTAATGGCATTTGTAATATCTTTCTCGCAAGAGATCAACATTAGCGATTCCAATCGTTGTTCCTTCATTGTCGTTCTTAGGTATGTCTTGATTAGCTTCAGCCTGCTGAATCCTTCATTTGCTGACAACCTGTTTTCACACCCCGCACACCCCCCCCCCCCAATCGCTACGGCCCTGGTGGGAATTATGGATAAGCATCATTGTTTACGTTTCACACCTGATTAACTTTCCCATGCTAAAATTCAGCCTATGTTGAACATTTTGACTTTTGAGCAATTACAATGGAAATTTCGGCCTGGATCGCAACCCATTCATTTTTGCATCCACTGTCCTAATGGATTAGGACAGTGGACTGCTATGTCATGGGCTAAAATTTACGGGGTCAATAAATGTTTGATACAATCACGTGATTGTGTTACGAAGTTAGAGCGAATATTTACGGGTTTTGCCGAGTTCTTTGGAGACAACAACTTTGAATTTTTGGTTTCCTAAATTGCCAGTGGTTTCGATTGTGTTGTTATTCGTTTCCATTTTGTTGATGTTCAAGGTAAGTTACTTTGTCTTTTCGTTGCTCGCTTGGAATTTGTTGAGTTTAAATTTCTTTGCTTGCATCTACAATATCATATTATAACGTCGGCCCAGGGTTTTCTTCTACATCATTAGAAAGTCTTAACAACAGTAGTACATAAACCTGATGGTAGCACAGCATTTTAATAAACAAAACTACTGTTTCTTTCGAACATCTGTATCGTTGATTTAGCTGATCCAAGATCGGTAAATAAAACACATTTATATAAAATATAAACATTAACATTCTATTCCAGAAATTCTGTACCAATTAAGACGACCTGCAATCTCCTCTTGTTTGAGAAAATTAATATGTGAACCCACTCTGGCACGGTATTGTTCAATTATCACTCCCATCTTTGGGTTATAAATACAAATATAAATAGACATGAATAATTAATATATGTAGAGTTGAAGGATATAGTTACATGTAATTCAATCTGTAATCTAATAATAAATATGAATTGAAAAATCAATTGTATAAGTATAACATGTATTTTCTAATCCTGCCTCCACCATTGATGAGAAAAATTGTCTTGCATTAACATCAGTAAAGTTATGAGTACTGGAAATTCGTATGCTACAAATAAATTGTGTGAGACAAAATACTGATGTTTCAAGCAAGATCTTAGATGCCTCTGTAAGATTTAAAGAGATCTTGCTCAAAGCATTAGTATTTTGTTCCAAATAATTTAGCAGTACACCACCTTTTAGGTTGTTAAATTGATAAAGCTGAACTAAAGAGTAGAACTATATTAACTACTGACTTTCTATAAACTAATTCAACGCCTCAGCAATGTTGGTAACCCATGTCAATGGCAAGCCCAAAGTCCACCTCTTCATAATGAGAAAATGTACTAATATGCCTCTGTCAATCTTCTTATTGATGATATCAAGACTTCAATTTATTTGTTCCTGCTGTAATTCCATCTTGAGCAGTTTTTTTTCTTTTTTGGTATATTCACCATATTACATACTGTACATGTACAGTAGCTAGCCAAATACAACAAAGGGCCAAATTCCTGAGATCACAACAATACTAAATTAAATTGACATGGCTGGAGGGTAGTTGCTAAGGCTCTAAGCTGTCTGCAAAATGCAGAAATCAAGCAAGAAATTATAGAGCAAAATTCGTAAATTAAACTACATCATGAAATAATTTCCATCAAACCATAAATTAAGCATAACCAAAACTTAAGTCATACAACTTGTATGAAAGAAAATATTGAAATAAACAAATAACCTCAGGATTAGATATTTATGTTTCTATTATCAGCTTCAATATCAGATAGTAGCTCGTATGAAAGAGTGAAGGAGTCTATATTCCAAAAGTATGGCGATCAATATGTTGTGACAAAGGAAGAGTGTGTGGGCCATGTCCAGAAAAGACTTGGGACTGTCCCTCTTAGGAAGTACAAGGCAAATATGAAGGGTAAGAAACTGTTGGATGGTAAGGGTGTTGGTGGTCGGGAAGACTAACGGACAAACTCATGGATAAAATGCATAATTATTATGGTAAAGCCATTTGGAACAACAGTGGCAATCTGCAGGGAATGAAGGAAAGTATCAAGGCAATTCAGTGCCATATGATTAAAAATGAAAAAATGTCTCTGCAAGAACAGCATGAACATTGCCCTAAAGATGACAACACATGGTGCAAATTCTGGAAAGATCAATTAGATGACACAGACACGTATGATGAGGGTAATCGCTTGCCTGAGGTATTTATGAAAGAGTTGGATCCAATTTTTACCAGGCTGTCCAAAGATGATCTTCTCTCCAGATGCTTGAGAGGGATGACACAGAATCAAAATGAGGCTGTGAATGGAATGCTGTGGCAAAGGTGTCCAAAAACCAAATTTTGTGGAGCCAGAAAAGTAACAATAGCTGTATGCGAGACCATTTCAGTTTTCAATACAGGTGCTGCCAGAAAAGCTGTGAAAAAAGTACCAACAGCGTAGACAGAAACTTCGTTCACTAAATAAGTCGAAAGCTGACAAGACTGCTTATCAAGCTGGTGGATTTAGCCTGATGAACCTGTGAGAAAGAAAAGCAAAAAACAATCCAACCAAAAGCCTAGCCAGTACATGTAATCTGGACCAGGATATGACAGATCATGCATCTGCTATGCCAACAACAGAGGCAAATTGCAAAAACGAGTGTGTTCCAAGTAATGTAAGATTCTGTTAAGATGCTTATTCATTCACTTTATTAACATAAATGTCCAATGTTACCATGTTAAAACTTGTCAGTTGACAAAGTTCTAACTGTTGATGTGATAAACATCAGCTTTGTGTTGCTGGTGTTGATGAATGAGGCAAAGTTTTGCCGAAAATGTTTGTTAACACTTTACCCTTGATATTCTCGAATTAATTAATTTTTAATGAACAAGACTGGTAACAATGATAACTCAAAGAAGATTTGATGGATTGTGATGATTTTTGGACTGAATAACAATCTTATCACAATCTATGCAATTAATGTATTTTACAATTGTTTGCTTGTTACCATGGAAGCAAGCTATTTTTAGCATTTGGCCTCGGTAATTAACTCAAACACACATCTACCCATCAATTGCATAGCGAATGGCCTAACAAATAGTCTTACCAAGTTTGGTGGTGATATCTATTTTCCTCTTTGAGTTATTGCTGTTGGCAGTAAGTACGTATTTAATGTTTATTTGTTGTTACCATGGCAACCACGGCCCATGCAGTGC
Organism: Chrysogorgia sp. JL179-B06; assembly: GCA_035772405.1. Classification (NCBI taxonomy): domain Eukaryota; kingdom Metazoa; phylum Cnidaria; class Anthozoa; order Scleralcyonacea; family Chrysogorgiidae; genus Chrysogorgia; species Chrysogorgia sp. JL179-B06. The sequence goes on along the minus strand of JAYKKM010000350.1, from coordinate 1,639,068 downwards.
TTCAACAAAAGTTAATATATGTGCCATGCTTGGTACTAAGTTTGTGCCAAGTTTTAATGTGATTGGTTAGATATTTTTTGAATTAAAGCCTAAAGATTGTTTTGGTGGACCTTCTGCATCACAAGCTTTGCATGCTCAATATCCTCTCTAGCATATTCATCAATTTGGTATTAAAGCTTTTAATGCCTTTGCTATATGTGATCGTTCGGCTTTTTGATCTGCATGTTTTGCCAAAATGTCACACGAAAAAGATGACCTACACGGACTAAAAGATCAATTTCTAAGGGTATGGGTATGTCCCAACTTGAGATGACATTTTCCACAAACGGCGTATATGCCACCATTTTCTTGACAAGCCAGACGCAATTTTTGCGTCAAATGTCGGTCAACTGAGTACGTTTTAACACAATTTCATCATTTTTCAATTTAATTCTTGATCTTCTTTCTGTGTGTACCTTTCTAGTGAGAGACAAATGCGTCTTGGTTCTTTAAATGTTGCACCTGGCTGCATTGGCTCTGTAACTTTGGCAGATGATGTATTTGTAACCATAGACAAAGTCCTGTTATACTTGCTCTTGGATGGTTGATCATAACTAGGCAACGGCGACTCGCTTTCGATAACTCGCACGTTCAACGCTTTCATACCACGATATCTGATGAACTATGTATTTCGGAAATAAGTCCATCTCATAGCAGCGATTATCCTTCACACAGAATCTCAAAGAGACTTGCATAATCAGCTTTTTCAGGTGAGGTATTTCATTTGATATAAATGAAATAAAATCATATCCCAAAGTCACAAGAACATCATTGGTGACATAGATTGGCGTTATTCTAACAGATGAATAATATAGATATTCTACTTTGATCTTGACAAATTCAGACATTTCAATATTTGGAATGGTTTGATAAGTGACAAACGTATGCGTTACTCCTATAAACACATTTGTTTGGCACTAGCAACGATATCGTTTGATTGGCTAAACAATTAGCGGAAATGGGCGTGCGGAAACAGGCGGGTTTGATCTAATAACTGTGGTGGTGTATGATTTTTACGTGTTTTACGAGTATCCAGCCTGTCGTGATAAAATAAAGTGATTTCATTGGCTAATTGGCTCATGAATTAATGAGTTTGAGAAGTTTACAGTAACATTGCCACATGTACTTTTGCTTCAACAACAATGATTTACAAAAACTTGTGCCACTTCAGTCGTAATTTAATGTTCTAACATTTCATTATCATCATGTTCCATGGATGAATATTAAATTACGTGAAGCAATGCGTGACCGTGATTATTATCATAGGCGAGCAACAAAAACAAGACGAGCCGAAGATTGGGTTAAATATAAGAAGCTGAAATCTTTTGTGACAACTGAAGTTAAACGAAATAAATCTGAATATTATAGAGAGCTTATTGATACAAACAAAGGAAAACCCGATGAACTTTGGAAATGTATAAATAACTGACCGGTCGTAAGAATAAAACAAGCCCCTCATATGCATTGTCAGACGGTGTCTGTTATTCTGAAGCAATGTCAATAGCACAGATTATGAATTCATATTTCTGTACTGTTGGGCAACGTCTCAATAATACCGCCATTAAATGATAGTATTTCCGAAAGATTTTCTTTTGGTATTGTGACTACTGAATATGTTGAACAGAAATCGTCTTCTCTCCAAACAAATAAAGCTACTGGATTAGATCGAATAAGTGCTCGTTTGTTGAAAGATGCTTCATCGGTTATAGCACCATGTATGGCAAAAATTTTCAACTGCTCTCTGTCTACAGCGACCGTTCCCAATTTATGTAAAATTGGACGAATTGCTGCGTTGCATAAACAAGGAAACCGGACTGAAATGAATAATTATAGACCTATTACGATACTTCCTATAATCAGCAAGCTACTTGAACGTGCAGTACATTACCAACTGTATTCTTATCTTAATGAGAAGAAAGTCCTAGCGAAAGAACAGCAACTGATACTGCTCTTATCCATTTTTCCGATAATATATTGGCCTCCATGGACTCAGGTCAGGTTACAGGTGTTGCTTTACTTGACCTAAGTAAAGCTTTTGATACCGTTAACCACGAACTGCTTCTTCGCAAATTATCATGTCTAGGACTCGCCAATAATTCTGTATGCTGGTTTCGGTCCTATTTATCTAACCGATCATCTACTACAGTGGTGGAGAGTAAAAGGTCCTCTATGATGAATGTTCCCATTGGTGTACCTCAGGGGAGTATTTTGGGACCTCTCCTATATGTTTTATATATGATTGATCTACCACAGTGTCTTAAATCTTGTAAAGTGATGTTATATGCCGATGATACGGTATTATATTTTTCTTCAAGAATGGTTAGCGATGTTGAAACTAAACTTAACGAAGATTTGAAAAATATAACAGTTTGGTTTAATAATAATTTCTTAACGTTGAATGCCGAGAAGTCAAAATTTGTTTTGATTGGTAGCTCATACAAGCTCAAGTTTTGTGATGGTATCAACGTAACGTAAGTAACGTAACGTAAGTACAAGAACATCAAGTAAATCAATCTGCAACAGCCAAGTACTTGGGTATTACGATTCACGAAAATTTTACATGGACGGAGCACATTAAAGTTATGAGTGCAAAGATAAATAGACGGATCGGTATATTAAAGCGTTTATGGCACATTCTTTCTATGGAAGAACTTGTTAAGTAGTATGTAGCTCCATCATATTACCCCTATTTGACCATGCGGATTTAGTCTGGGGGGATAAAAACAACAAAGTTTTAATGGATGATTTACAAATTTTACAAAACAAGGCCGCCAAGGTTATTTTGGGATTACCTCGCGCACACTCCGCTACTGATGCCCTTCAGAAATTAAATTGGGGAAAGCTAAATATCAGACGTCTACAACATCGTCGCATTGCAATTCATAAATGTCTTCATGGTATTATGGACACAGAATTAATACTGACTCAGAATTGCAACCGCCATAGCTACTCCACTCGTCAGAGTACAAACCTCTACCTCCCAAAAGCTAAAACAGAATGGGGAAAACAACGTTTCACATACCAGGCAGCATATGATTGGAATGATTTAGATAATAACACTAAGAATATAACTAATTTTAACATTTTTAAAAAAAAATTTTCCTTGAATAGCTTACAAAGTCATTACATGTATTTTATTATATTTTATTTATTTATTGTATTATTGTATTATGTATTATTTATTATGTATTTATGTATTTTTAATCTATGTATTTTAAGGTTTTAATAATCTATTATTTAATAATCTATGTATTTAATAATCCTGTATTTTAAGGTTTATAGTTAGGGCTTCATTGAAAAGCATCTTAAGATGAATGAATTCCCTCATTAAATATTATAATCATCATCATCATCACACACAGCTTACATACCGGAGTCACCTTCACACCTGTAACAGCACTTATTAATAATTCATGAAGAAAATTATTCAAAAGAAATTAATATTTAATCCGTATCTTTAACACAGGATAAAAGATTCATTAATAAAACATCAATGTTTTATCAGTTAATAAATTAAGTTAATAGATACTAGCAGCTTAATCTGGGCAATTTTCGACCTTTCTACGACTTTCAAGCAAAGTATTCATCACTCTAGTCCAACAATTCTATAAGTTAGATAAAATATTCGCGTCCGATTCGCGAAGATCGGCCGCTCATATTTTATCTATAACTTGAACTTTGAATATGTGAATCCACTTTTGTATTGTCAATCAGTGGATTGCTATAAATTATAATAAGACACACCAGTTCCCCTACCATTGAAACATCTTTATCAGTATTGAATACATACAGTTACATATGTAAACAAAGTAGAAAAACAAATAGAACCATTTTTGCATTCAGTACATGTTCATGTATGTATACTGACAAGTTTACAAATTTGATGCAAAAGTCTTCCATGACCATACCGCATTGTCAAGGGGGTGGTTTTTCAACTATTTGCCAGGCCACTGTGCAGACTGACACAACCGAAATAACGAAATTTGGTAAGCGAAAATGAAAGTAAAATTTACTATTTGTATTGTAGTAATAAACGTAACACAGAATTTGTTTCTCATGGTTATTTAATTTGCATGCACGTGAACTACAAGTTATCTTGCCCTCGCCTCAGCAGAAGACCATTCGCAGCTAAGGTAAATTCAGATGTAAAAGTAAGGTAAATTCATTTTTTAAACTTCAAAATAGGAAACAGGATCAGCATAGATGTGTAGCGTTCATGGTTGCATGCTGAATTTACATAAATGGTAATTATCAGATTAGGTGTTGTTATGATGCAGAATGTAAATGACGTAGTTCCTTTTATGGTGAGGTTTGCATGTAATAGTGCACTATATAAGATGAAATTTTACTCTATTAAATTGTTCTCCATTCTGGCTCTGGATTGTCCATGTCTAGTTTTGTGTTCAGGAGCAGTAGCGTCAAGGGCGCTAAGTCTAACGCCTAGCTCGACAAATAACAAATCTGGTGGCAGCGGTAAAATGGAAAATACAAGTTGAGAGTGAGAACACCAAACAACAAAAGTGGTGAGATGGAAAGGACGAATCGACAGTGAAGGCACAGAGCTTGAATGGACAACTAGATCGTCGACATGGTCGATCGGCGATCTTATCAAGGCTGAAAGAATGAGATATGGATATTTGGACAGAGCCTGAATTAACGAACGAGAAGGAAAATAAGAAAGAGAAAAAGAACCGTAGTGGAAAGTAATGGGAACCAGAGACAGACGAAAAATCGAGAAAGTTCGTGAGTTGTGTCTGAGTTTAACGTGTTGTTCCTGCGTATTTTGACTTTTGAGTTTGAAACGAATATGGTACGGAGTACCAGAAGTAAATCGCCTATCCAGTGTCACCTGTAAAGACTCCCGTTGTAACAGCTGTGAAGTCCTGGCGTTTTCTGTGTTGGTTCGAACATAATCGTGACTTTAATGTGACCTTAATATTAAGTGCACGCAAGAGTATATCTAGGGTTCTTACTAACAGTTAAGCGGTGCATAAGAAATAAACAAAAAGAGGATCATTTAGAATAAATGCAGTTATGTTGGTAGAGATAGAGTAAGTTCGGTAGTAACGGCAGACCAACGAATAAACAATAAACATAAACGAGTAAAAATAAACAAGCTAGGTTTATTAGTGTATACGAGGAGTATATTGTTGAACACAAGTGGTGTGAAGTTGCGAGCATGCATGCGATGATGAGTAGTAGGCCTTTTGAGATAGGGACGAAGAGAAGCATGTAGTATAATAATTAAGTAAAATCAATGGTTGGTTACTTCCAGTGGTACAGTAAATCGTAACGTAAGAGCAATAGCCCAAATTTAAGGCGCTCTTTTTATGTTGTACGTAAATTTAAACAAATAATTCAATAAGTAGTAGAAAATATATGCCTGCAAGAAATGTACGGTATATAATTACCAAGAGATTATAAGAGATAGTAAGACATAAGGCGCGATTTATCTGTATCTGTGTATTCTTTTTTTTGTACTGGACTTTAATTCAGTCAGCGTTCATGGATTGCATGCTGAATTTACATAAATGGTAATTATCAGATTAGGTGTTGAAACCTTAAGCGTTGTTATGACGCAGAATGCAAATGACGTAGTTCCTTTTATGGTGAGGTTTGCACGCAATAGTGTACTATATAAAATGATATTTTACTCTATTAAATTGTTCTCCAATTGTTCTCCATTCTGGCTCTGGGTTATCCATGTCTAGTTTTCTATTCAGGAGCAGCTCGGCACGTAACAGATGTAAGAAAAGACACAAAAATGTATTGGCAGTAAAAGTAATTCATTTTTATGTTCAAAATCTAAGAGGAAAGGCAATTTAGGAGGAGAACGCACAATCCTGTTCACCACTTTGGACAAGTCTCCCGCACTCTTTTTCCAAGAGCGTTTGTCCCTGTAAACAGGTATCAAATGATGTTCGAGCCCAGCATCTTGGTCACATTCTATGTAAGTCGTTCCATTTCAGTAAGAGCTGATTCACATTGAACCACTGGCAGAAGACACCAATCAACTTTAGCACAGTTGATAACACGGTAGAACGATTCTACCACTGCCTCCGTTCCAGTCTTTGCATACATTATGTAAAAAAAAAAAACAAGACAAAATTCGGGTCCAGCGATGGAGTAAAAAGATGAGTCATTATTGTACAGTGCCTTGATCACATTTTCTTCCTGGAGAAGGACTTCCATAGTTTCACCACTGCTGTGAGTTCAACTTGGAAGATCTCTGACAGCATTAATTTCTTGGGTGCACATAAGTCAAACTTCGTAAGCGCCACAACTTGACGAAGTGTGGGGATTTCCAACGAATCTTTTCCATTATGACATTATCTGGTTCGCTTTCCTTCATTTTCTTGAAAAATTCCAGAAATGCAACAGGAACATCTCCCAGACAACTTCAATCAATCCTTTTTTGATCTCCAAAAGACTGTGGCAGACAACTTGCTTCCCAATACCATGATCATGTCTGCGACATGAGGCATCTGTGATATACAAATGTAACACAGTGGCGAAACTCTGCTGCTCCATGCACCGAAAACGTCTGCTTGTCCACAGGTGTTCTGCCATCACATCGCATTCCACACAATGCAGTGAAAAGTCTACCAAAATCTAAGCATTCATGGAGTGTCTTGTTGAGATCGGAATAGCTAATTTGGAAACGGCCCTCAGCTCATCAATGACTTTTTGTGACAGACCCTGCAAATCTAACAGGCATTCATCTGGCTCTCGTGCCTCCCATTCCAATGGCTTGCCATTTTCATCTTCCACCACTATCTGCCTTCAACAAGTTTGCAGTGGCGGTAGCGCATCTGCTTTGTCTTTGAGTCGATGTAGTCATGGACAGATGGCAGCATCAGGAATGTCTTTTCTTAACTGCTCGATAAATTTCTCCATCTGACATTTAACCAAAGGCACGTAATTACACAGCTTCCAGCCAGGACACCAGTTTGCTTGACATTGTAACATTAGGAAAACCAGAGCCCACAACAGGTCGAGCACACCCAACAAATCAATGACAAAGTCGTGACCGTACTCAAGTCAGCGCGGTTGTCATGATCTTTAAATGTTTCAATATAAGCTTCCAAACTCTCCAGGTTTTTGACAAGTAGCTGGAGCTCATGAAATGTTGATGGGCATAAGCGTTTGTCATTCGGAAAGGAAGGGAAAGATCTTTGGACGTATGACAAGCTACACTTTTACTCCTAAAATAGTAAGGGCACGAAGTTACAGACGGTTCAACAACAGCATGTTCGCAAAAGAAATCGAGGAAGCACCTGGGGTAGTATGTTCAACGTTTGAAAATCCAGACGATCAATATCAAGCGTGGTTAACCTTGTTTAATGACATCTGTGACAAACATGCTCCTTACAAAGAGATAGAAATAAGAACTCTATCCATGGATCACCCCACAGATACGACATTTGATGAACGACCGGTATAAAACAGACCTAACTTTCTTTCGTTACAATGTTCCTTAATTTACGGTATTTTGTCCATAGTTCGTGGTCGTTCGTTCTCTTAGGGTAAAATAGAAACTTCAGAGCAGGGAAAAGCCGAACTACTGAATATGTATTTCTCCATGGTTGGTGAAAAATTGGCGAATGAATTTCCAGTATTCAACTGCATGGAACCCTTCTCCTACATTTCCATAATAACTCCAACAGTGATGGTTACAGCCATGTCGAATGAAATCATAGCACAGAGTTTGAAGAACTTAAAAGAAGATAAAGCATGTGGTCAAAAAGAAGGTAAAGCATGTGATAAAGTATCACCAAAACTACTAAAATATGCAGGTGAGGGGTTAATTCCATCATTAATGTCCCTGTACACAAGCAGTATTACATCTAATCTTGTCCCAAGCACCTGGAAGACCGCCAATGTGGCACCCAGCTATATTCAAGAAGGACGAAGAAACAGATGGATAAAAATTACCGCCCACTATCCCTACTTTGTGTCCCAGGGAAAATCATGGAATTGGCTGTGAGTTCTACAATGGTATCTCACATCATAGATCACGGACTCAGCAACAATCGGCAATGGGCATACAAAAAACAACACTCAATCGAGTTATTACTTGTCAAGATGACAGAGGACTGGAGAATGGTACTTGATAGACACTAAGTAGTCGGTGTCGTGTTTGTCGATTTTCGGAAGGCATTCGACTCCATATCACACGAAGTACTGCTTTACAAACTGCAAGGTCTTGGCATTTCAGGGGATCTTTGTTATGGATCAAGGACTATCTATCAGATCGTTCACAAATCACGACAGTAAACGGACAGAAATCAAGACCCATGTCAGTTAAATATGGAGTACCTCAAGGATCAGTGTTGGGGCCTATTTTGTTTTCAATTTACTGTAACGATTTGCCTGACATGTAACGAAGAAGGGATACCGAAGAAATTTTTATGTACGCAGACGATACTCCGATCCAGACTTGGTTGTGATCGCCCTTAACAAAGTTTTTAATAAATTATACGAGTGGTGCAGCCGTAATTTTTTAACACCATTCTGGCAAAACGGAATTCATGTTACTAGGTGCAGGTAAATTTGTTGGCCCGCTGCAAGGAATCAAACTAGGAGAAAGTTACATTAGACAAGTCGAGTCCTCAAGATGTTTGGGGCTTGAAATAGACAATCAAATGAAATGGCAGGTTCACATAACAGGACTGGCCAGATCGTATATTCACAGAAGCTTAATCTTTTAAAGTCTCTTCGCTTTTTGCCAACTAAAGCCAAAGTGGATTTCTATTTTAAAGTCATATTACCATCTAACAACGTACGGAATAGTTGTATGGGGCTCTAGTGGAACCAAGACCCGCTAAATGTATTTATAATCTGAATTGGCAAATTCCGACAAGTGAAGTGCTTGCTTACACAAAGTGGAAATCACTTAAGGACATGCACACACAAAAGTTGTTACATTACATAAATGTTATCACGGCTATTCCCCAGCAACATTGCAGATTTTATTTGAAAAGTATAGCAGTTCATATAATTTAAGACGAAAACATACTATTTTACCACCGAAGCATCAATCAAGCATCTATCCTATGGAACTCCTTGGACAATAGTACCAGAGATCTAACCGAAACAAACAATTTCAAACGAGCGATAAAGACGTTTTAGATTAATATTAACTTTTAAATTTGTAAGTAATAACTAAGTTAGGGTAGATAAGATTAAGTTTTAGCTTAACATAAACTTTTTGTAAGTAATGATTAAGTAGGGTTAATTATGTAGGGTAGATAAGACTAAACCATATGTAAATACACGACCACATCAACTTTGCTGTAATACCTATCGTGTTTAAATAAATGTTTTTATTATTATTATTATTATTACACTGTGCATCTTGCTATCCATGGCCAAATAATAGTTGGTGGAAAAGTGCTGTTCTCTTCAGCAGATGGTCGACAAAAATTGTTTCTTTAAATTTGCCAAAGACTTTATCCAACCAATGGGCCCATTGAAATTCTCATTGCACGAGAAGCTGTCATCTAGCTGCTGGAGAATTGGTTCATTCATGGCAGCTATGAACGGAGCGTGGAGGTACTGGCCATCCATAACCTTTCCCATCAACAATAGCGCAAACCATGGTGACCTGGTTGGTAACTTGATGATTGGTTGACTTATCTGCAGTTACATAAAAGTGGGTGGGATACCAGTGCTTGGTAAAGGTTGGAAAGATACTCTGAAGTCTTTCTATCAATGTAGGGGCATGCAACTGATAACATCGATGGAAAGTTTTCACAAATGCCAGCCAAGTCACCTACATCAGCACCCGCTGCTTGAAGCTTGGCTATACAGGCTTTGTACTAAATTGCTGCTGCCATTGATTTTACAATACCCAGAGCCATTCAACATTGGTTTTTTACCACAGCTACCTGCCTCGCTCTTCCTTGACCCAACTGACTTCAAGTATTCTATGGCATGCTGCGGCTGTTCAAAATTCTTCTTTGGGAGGTCCAGCGGGTCGTTCGCAATAAATCTACATTTATTGGAGGAAATTTACCAACAATTGGTTAATGGTAAGTGTGATAAGTGCTACCACCAAAAGGAGCGAGCAAGTGTAGATCTTGCTTCGAATACGCAATAAGTGCCCGTTATCATCCACAATAATCTCAAACTCTGGTATTTGTTCTAAAAGTTCAATTACATTCGCTGCCCGTTGAACAGTTGACTGAGCATTTGGGATGACATTTATCTTTCTTTTACTGTTGAATTCATCCTCTGGGCTACTTTCGCTGCAAATGACTCTACATGAAACGGTATAGGTTCGGTTGCTCTTTCCTACTCGTTTGTGGAAGGAAGCTATTTCCGTCCTGCTCCGAGACTCACTATCTAGTTCACTCTAACAATTGCTAAACTGCTTAAATTTCTAACTATAAAATTTTTCACATTTGTTTTATGGCTATAGCTTGTTTCCAGTTAGTTCTAAAAAATTACATACACAGATATAACAAAGTATAATCATGAAAATATTATCCTGCCCTTGCTTGGTCTTTTCCCTTACATAAAAGATGGCAGACAGGATAATTTTGCAGCAACACCTTACAAGGCTTGTATTAGGTTAAATACAACATGCAACACTCTGAAAACAGCAGAATGTTTGAAAGTTAATGATGATGTTTTTGGGCGTGTTTCATACTTTCTCTTAATTTGAGAGATTTTAGATTTGTCAGATTGTACATGCTATTGTTCATTATTCAGATAAGTGATTATTTAGGTACATTACTTACGTAACAGCTGGATCTTCGAGGAAGTCATCATAGGCTTTGTTGTCACTATATACAAATATATAATGAAACAAATAATGATATAGAACTAGCAACCAAACATAAATGACAATATAGAAAATAATAGATAAACGGTATAGAATACAAAAATTATCTAAATGCCTTTATATGCAGTTTACCCACCTGTCTTCTCTAACTTCTACATTGGCCTCACCAGAACACGATGAAGCAAGAAGCACTCCAGCAACATCAGAATCGCCAATGGTCTCAATGATTTCAATGGGTTCAGTGAATTCTCTGTATGTGAAACAAAATGTATGAAAAAATTGGTAACATTTTTTAATTGTGGTAAAAAGATGTAAACAAATGTGCGAAAAGTACTTTTACAAAATAATCGTACCTTGCAGTTTCTCATGTAAAGCCATCCATATCGACGTCGTTGCCGTTGAAGAATGACCCTCGGTTTCAAGAATATTTCTGAGGAAGTAAAAGTGATATATTTTTTATAATTTTGAGCTGTAATTACAAATAATGTAATGTAATTACAAAGCACTAGTACTTTGACAAATTTTAAATTAAGTTTTGAAAAGTAATCGGACTTTTAAAAAAGGCAGGGCTAAAACACAGGTGGCGGGTGGGTCGTGTCCCTTTAGTATACCCAAAAGGTCGAAATGTGAAGAGATGACTGGAACCAACCCGAAAACAACTAAGATCCTAACCCTAACCTCCCCACCTAACAAGTTTTCGAAGGGTTACGTTTAGAAACCGCCACCTAACCGCGTTTTAGCCTCGCCTCTTAAAAATGTAAATGATGTAATTATTAAGCTGGCCATGCTATGCAAATAGATCTACTTATTCAGAAATCAAGCAAATTATATATCCACCAACGATTTTTTGTTCTAATTAGTGTGTGTAGGAATGTTTAATTGGTGCATTTTTAAATCCTAATAATTTAGATTGCTGATACTGATATTTTTCTAGATATTGGAATATAGTAAAGTAAATGGTTTGAACCTAAGAGTATCCTTAGATGTTTGAAGTTGATCGTCGTGGTTGTTGTAGTCTTGAGAAAGACTATTGTTGGTGACTGACGTTTCGTCGGCCTCTGCGGCTGATCTAATATTGGGATACTGGTCTGCAGAGTTACATCCTACATCGTTCTTGTGTGTGCTGATGAGGCGGGGCTATTATAGGGGGTCGGTCTTTCCGGAAACCGCCGCGTTTTTTTCTCCTTCACCGTTAACCGCTTCCCGTTTCTTCGTAAAACCGTAATGAACGTTCGTAAGCAGTTCAAACGTTCATAACGTGACCACCGCGGCGACCACAATAATTATTTTTCTTGAGTCTTTAGGCCCTCTTTAGAAGGCCTTACAACACAGCTATTTTTCCGATTACGTCCACCGTATTGCCAAGGCTATTACGTGTATTATTAATAACCTCAATAACCTGACATATTGCCGCAGTTTTTGGCACTTCTGCAGGGCATCTGATAGACGGAAACTAGAACGAGTCCAGGAGCGGGCCCTCAGTGATATTCAACTCCAAAGCAGAGCCCTACGAGGAACTTCTACGACGAGCAGGACTAACAAGTCTATATAACAGACGAGTACAAGACATATCTATCACCATGTATAAAGTAAAAAACTGTCTCACGCCACTATATATTACAGAACTTTTTAACGTCTCCAAAAGTCATTACAACTTACGAAATGCTGATTTTAGTCAAGTTAGGTTTAGGTATTTCGGACCACATTTATGGTCTAGTCTGACATCCAATGATAGAGATAAAAATAGCTTAAAAGATTTTAAAAACAATATTAGGAAAAGAGATTTAACTCTCTTACAAGAAAATTGCTCCAATTGTATTTTATGTAGTTCTAGTTAACTCATTTTAATTATTTATAGATTGTAAATAGGATACCTTAGACTTCTATTTTTATCATTGAACTCTTCAATGATACTACTCTTTTAGTATACCATGTAAACATTTTAGTTAAATAGTGTCCCCAATTAGTTGACAATGCTAAACACCTTGACACTTCAATAAAGTATTTCATTTATTCATTCATTCATACTGCTTGTACGAAACACAAATAAGAGCCATATAAATAAAAATGTAAAATAAGATTTAAAGTCGCTATTAATATACTAGTTGACAGTCATGTAGTCATGAAATTATAATTTTGTAATGTTGCCTAGTTGGCCCTATAGTAAAAAACAAACCTAAAGACTCAATTGGCAGTGACACAAGCATCGTTTTATTATAAAACTTATGGCATCAAGCAAAAAATATCTGTGTAGATTGGTGACTAAATGTATCAATCCCTGGTGAATCAAATTGACCTTAAACAGTAACGGCTGAAAATACCTGTAGGCGTTACCACATTTTCTAATGTTTTGCTATATTCATATTTGATAATTTTGCAATATGTCAATACTCCAAGTGAAAGAAACTATCACAGGAAGACAACTATGACATCGACAAATGATGAAGACAACTATGACATCATTCGATCTCTTTAACTCTGCTTTGTCTGACGACCATTGCTGTAAACAGTCAAGAGGATAACATCAGGAGACGTTATTTGCGAAAACTTCGTTTGTGAGCAAGTTAAACCAGTCTATACTATTGTAAGATGGCGTTTGGACGTATGTCCGTTTGCTCTGTCTTCTTGGCGATTGTTCTACAATTTCTGTTGCTTTATTCTCGACTTCACTGTATCTGGCGTTCTTCTGTCCATTTGCCAACAATGTCTATTGAAGAAGGTTTCGACACTTTGGCCTGGAGGATTTTTAAACCTCCTGTCTCATCTGCCTTCGTCATCAGGAGATGTAAACTTGTTGTGATTTCTACACGTAATTTCTCAAATTTCAATGGTTATGTCTCATGACAATTACATGAGCCCGGATAAAGTGTGTAATTTTGCGCTTTGTGCATTGTGGGACATGTACCTCAATAATTGAGGTAACTGTCCCATGATGCCTCGCGGTCAACCTCGGAAAATTAGCTATCGACCAGCCTGCGACAAGATAATCTTTGAGAAATTTAACTCAGATTATTATGTAACTCGGCGCTGAAACAGAGGATATATTCAAGCTTTGTATTCAGGCAAACTATTCTTGGATTTAAAACTATTCATTTTCCTCTTCCAAAATAGAATTCCGTTTAAAATAGATCAAAATATTTATCGCTTGCTTTTAATAAAAACGTGTTCGCTGACAGCAGTCTTGAGTTCAAGTGATTCTCTGACCGTGTAACCATAGAAACAACCTCATTAATCAACCAATCACAGTAAAGTATCTATGAACACATCCCATCACACTTTGCGAGCATAAATTACACACTTTCTCCGGGCGCTTCTAATGTGGGCTCCTACTTCTGTGGGGATATTATAAGTCAACCCGGTCCTTATTGTGGTCGGATCAAATCTAATGTCAAATGCGTTTTGTTGAACGCAAGAAGCTTGAAGTGTACACAAATCTAACATTGGATCATGATGGTTCACAACATGCATCGGTTTCAAGATCTTATCTACACTAATGACTCGGATGTTGTTTGTGTAACCGAAACATGGTTGAATAAAGACATTTTGGCTATAGAAAGGACAGAAGCACGCCGCGCTGGCAGTGTTTTGATTGCAGTCAAGCCAGCCACCTTTAAATGAAGGAGTTTATTTCATCAACAAGCTCAAATTTGGAACTTGTAGCAGTCAAAGTAAAACAAGAAATTCCTCTTGTTCAGTCTATAGACCCCCGGACACTGAGCAAAGTTGGATTATTTTATTTAGTGAATTCCTCGACGAAGCCTGCACTAAGTTCGAAAATATTATAATTCCTGGCGACCTAAACGTGTCTAAAATCCCATGAGAGTCAACAGATAAATTTGTAGGGTGAAATGAACAATTGTTCATTGATATCCTTAACGACCATTTTCATTTTCAATAATATACTTGATCTGGTGATCTCAAGTATGCCTGATCAATTGTGTGTAACCGAAGTGTTGAACTATTTTCCGACCACTAATATATATATTTTTTGAGGTCCGTAACTCAGGTCCGTAACTAAAATAGAGCCTTTTGATTGGCTGAGTACGAGGTCCGTATCACACCAGTACGGACCTCTCGCAACTTTTCGCACCAAAACGTTGCAATTTTTTTGACTTTGCTCAAAAAAAATAAACACGTTATTTACCGTTTTGGTCGGTATGTACTGGGAAAATATTTTCCCTCAGTCTCAGAAGCGGCCTTCGGTCTCGGGCCGCTTCTGAGACTTCGGGAAAATATTTTTCCAGTACGGACCTTCTAGCCGGTAAATAACATATATATATTATTTCAAAATATTATTTTAAAATTTGATAATTGTGCATAACCTGAAGATATCAAGTGTTTAGGTTTTAACATTACTACACGCTACTATATTTTATTTTTTATTCTGTTATGCTAACATCTTACCAGTGGTTAATGCGAGGGGCAACTGTTCAGCTGATGTTAATATAGCTGTAGACGTTGTTGATACTTATGGTAATACCATCTGCATATGTGGCTGTAGTATAGGTGTTAAGGTAGGATGTGTAGATGTGGAACACAGCTTGTTAGGATTTGAATTCAGATAAAAGTCGTATCTGTATTCTTTGTTATACTTGTAGAATAAGATGAAATTGTAGCTGAAGATGTAGAAGGTAGAATTAGGTGGTAGGGCATCGGTTCAATAGATCTTCAGCTTTTAGAACGACGCCTATGATTGGTTGAACTTTAATTAAGTGTAGATTAAGCGTAGCAAGATGTAGCAACCAATCAAGATCAAGAAATTTATCACGTGTTGATAAACTTGTCATCGGAGGCCGCACGGTGCTTGGCGACACAAAACAGCAATGCAAAAAAGGTTGTTAAATTAATGTCGAGTTATTCTACTTCACAACCTCTTCGTTTCGCTATATCAGAAACAGTCCTTTTTCACAATCACAACCTGTTCGCTTCGCTATATCACAAATCACAAAATGTTTCTTCGTATTGAAATCAGAGGTGATGACAGCAAATGTTATAAATGATGATTGATACGAAACAGTTATAGATGACTCACTTCAGTCACTTGCGCACTTCGATTTCTCGTGCACGCTGTCAAAGCAAAGGCAAAATCCGTCCATTTGGTATATAAATCTTACAACCGCTTATGTACAAGATTCACTTCGTAAGTATAAGATTTACTTTTAACTTTTTAAACCCGAAAGAATAACTGAAATACACTTTTTTTTTTTGAGGTCCGTAACTCAGGTCCGTAACTAAAATAGAGCCTTTTGATTGGCTGAGTACGAGGTCCGTATCACACCAGTACGGACCTCTCGCAACTTTTCGCGCCAAAAAATTGCAATTTTTTTGACTTTGCTCGAAAAAAATAAACACGTTATTTACCGTTTTGGTCGGTCCGTACTGGAAAAATATTTTCCCTCAGTCTCAGAAGCGGTCTCGGGCCGCTTCTGAGACTTCGGGAAAATATTTTTCCAGTACGGACCGACCAAAACGGTAAATAACATATATATATTCACTTCATATTCGTTTGTATGTTGTTAGCGGTTAGATAATTTTATTGGTAGTAATTGGATATATCTTGGCTTCCGTTTAGACTTTCGTTTGCTTTTTACTCACGATCGACAAACCCTTGCAGATATTTAAGTTCACCACTTGACTTCTTATCGTCAGATATAATGCTCACATCGGCGGGAAATTACTGGTCGAAATTGCGTACGGCGTTCAACGGTACAAAGCTACAAAGGTTTCTACTAGATCCATTGTTTTTATACAACCTACAAAGTATAACTATCTATATAACTATCAAACTATAACTATCGTATATTCAACGAGACTGTAAAAAAGCAAATGGTACACTAGACGAGTACTGGGGGATTGTAGCATAGATGTGAAAAGCACGGCATATTTAACTCTTGTACGCCCGCGACTGGAATATGCCAGCTCTGTGTGGAATCCGTATAAGAAACGAAATATAAACCAATATTGAAATGGTACAGCACAGAGCTGCCAGATTGGGATACCGTAGGCTACTGTCACAATTATCTATGTTTTATAAGATCCAGCAAGGCTTGGTTTGTATTACACTTCCTCGTGAGGTATGCCCGGTAACACGAGTATACTGTTCTCCTTACCGTCATATATTCAATCAATTTGTAACGTCTACAAGTTTTCTTTTTATCCTAATTCAATTGTTATATGGAACCAACTACCTGTATGTAATTTAGGTGCCTCTAGTCTTACTAGTTTTAGGACTACAATCCTGCCTACCATTAGATCTATGATATAGCATTTTAACTTTTACATTTTATAAATTACTAAACATATTATTATTATCTTTTTTAACTTTTTGCAAATCCCTCCTAGTATAGTGTATACTGTTTTAGGAGTATCTTATTAAAGTATAAGTGGATTGGCTTAGCTAGCGTTTACTAAGGTACATCATCAAGCACATAACATTTATCCCTTTGTTGCTCAGAAATACATATCTTACTTGGATTCTAAACTCGAAATTGAGATTTTTTGTAAATTGAGAAATTTCATATCGCTCGACTTTCTAGCTCGGGTAATTAATGAACTAGTCAATTGAAACTACGGACGGACCCCTGGGACTATGCGGTGATTTTAACATTTCACATGCAGTGTTAAAAACCCGGCTCAAAAATATCGTTCAGTTGTTAAAATACTTGGGCATAAACATTTAGTTTCCCCTGATTTTCACAGTTTTCAATAAGAAAATATTTATAAGTTTAATATTCTTACAACAAACAGAACACAAAAAATGTTAAGGCTTTCTATTTGTTTTGCTTATTTCATCTTTTAATAACTGTTCCAGACCTGCCAACACATCCAAAGCAAAAACAGTGAGATCCAATTTTTTTATCCAAAACAATAGTGAGAAAAGTGCAAAAATAGTGAGATATCAATGTAACGATATATTTTGTATTTTTCCAATGTAACAGCAAGGTTTTAACAAATAGTATAATACAAGATAGGATTTTTTGTTGTTTTTGAGGTTTTGCTGATCGTCATTAATATCAGACGCCATGTTGAAATACTTCGTCGCCACGTTGGTGCATAATCTCGTACCCGAAGACTGGGCGTTCCTCTCAGTCAGTAACATTTTATGCGCACCATATTATTTTGCACTACAGGAGAAGTCCTGTAGTGCAAAATAATATGCAATTTACGTCCATATTTATAAATATTTTGTCGTTAAGTTAAATCGTTAAATATTGAAATCACACCAATAAAGGATGAGGATTTAATATAATTTAAAATTGTGAGATTTTTAACCTTTTAGTTTCTTGCTTTAACCGTGAGAATCGCGTAGAAAATCGTGAGATAGTGTTCAAAACCGTGAGTCGTGAGAGTACGTTTTACGCATAGGCTTGCACTTGGGGCAGAACCACAAACCCTTTGGTGGATCTTTCATACTGACACATCGAAATGTGAAACCAACCATAATAGTCTAATTGTAAAAAGGATAACAAAAGTTTGAATTTAATAGTAGGGTTTCCTTTTTCGTCAGCTTTTTCATCTAAATCGATTAGTTCCCAGACTCTACGGTGTTAGTTAACCCTCAATTTCCCAAATCATTGAAACTACTTTATTTTTAAAAGTATTTATTCAAACACCAAGCAAGGACTTAGTATGATAAGTATTTTAAGCTAACTAAAGAGTGGTCCCACTTAGTGGTTTCCATGTTAACTACAAATTCCTCGGTAATAAATACGAGTGCAGAAATCCTTCACATATCAAAAGGTATGCAACAAGTAGACAGCTTTTCATTTACCCAAAAACAATGGTACGGAATGGAAAAAAACACTTTTTACATGGTAACCGTCAAAGTAATGCAAATTTAGAAAAAGTGTCTACTTATTGTATGAAATACTGGGATATACACTTGCTATCAAAAAATGAAGACAATCCATTAAATTCCCCTCAAATTAGACAGTCCACAAATCTTAGTAATTACGAAATGCTTGTTTTGAGAAAATGGATGTTAAAAATTGACAAGCATTTCTAGTCAACATGCCATTATGTAAATGACCTAAAATTGATTAAAAAATCAATATTCACAATTTGTTGCAGTGATAAAACTATAGTCAAAATGGTTCTTCTATTATACTACATTTTAGAAAAGGTCACACATGCCAACTTGAAAGCAACGTACCGGGAATACACCATGCACTGACCATCTTATTTTCTCCGTTTCTTTGAGCTGACACCTATTACTTCAAATTCGGGCGTTACAAAGGTAACTGGTGGCTCATCACTCTTTGCTCTGTTCTTGTCAGTTCCTTTTCTTTTGGCATTTGCTGTCATCTGGCTTTGAACTAAGGCTAAAGCGCCTCCAGGTTGGTATGCGTTCTTGTCCGATTTGTCCTTTCGCTGTGCACGGAGTTTTCTCCTTTGGGCCCTGTATTTGGCAGTGACTTTCTTGGTAGCAGTCTTGACCCTCACACTGTCCTGTACTCTAAGTGCTTTCATGGTATTTGCACCAGGAGTGATGCCACACAAATCCATAACAGCAGCTTTACTAGCTGCACCAGTGTTGAAGACTGCGACAGTTTCACAAACAGCGATGCACACTCGCCTAGCTCCACATAATCTGGTTTTTGGACACCTAACCACAACATTCCATTGGCAGATTCATTCTGGTTTTGGGTCATCCCTTTGAGACATCTGTTCAACAGATCATCCTTAGAAAGCCTGGAGAAAATTGGATCAAGTTCCTCCATGAAAACCTCTGGCAATCGATTGTCTTCATTATAGGTTGACGTTTTCTCCTGCTTGTCTCTCTGGTATTTACACCATGTATCTTTAGACTTGGGGCAGTGCTGGTGCTGTTCATCTAAAGACAATTTGTTGCTGCTAATCATGTGGTTCTGAATAGCCTTGATGCTTTCTTTCATTCCATCTAAATCACCCAGGTAATCTCGAATTGCTTTCCCATAATAATTTTGCATCTTATCAACCACTTTGTCGGTCAACCGTCCCTTTCCTCCAACTGATTTACCATCAGAAAGTTTCTTTCCCTTCATCTCATTTTTATATCGTCATAACGCACTGCTCAACCTTTTTTGAACATGCCCGACACATTCTTCTTTCTGAATTTCATAGTCAGCGCCAAATTTTTGGTCGAGAGCCTCTTTTACTCGTCCAAAGCTTTTGCTGTCACCATCGCCAACAAAAGTAGTGTACTTCAGATTCCTTTAAGTAATACTTCTACTGAAGATCTCCACAGCAGCAGCAGCCATGATGGTTGATTTCACATTTCGATTGATGTTGTTTCTTCCACTCTTTATATTCAGTAGTGTCCTTATCTTTTGCTTCATGAGTTTTACACTCATGGCAGAGAAGAGATTTTACCGAATAATCAAGAATCTCTCCAGTGTCAACTGAGATAACAAAAATTATTCCTATTTTCGATGAGTGTCCTCGCTTCTGCCAGGTTCCATCGACGGTAACAGCAACCTCGGCAACTCCATTGGTGTCTATGTCATCCGGTCTTTCCACTCGAACCTTTTCTCTTAGCCTCTCAGCAGCTTCTTTCATAATTTCATTGGCATGGCTTGTAGCAACCTTCTTAATTTGGATGAGGTGTTGATTGTATGCTTTTTTGGTGACTGGGGGAGGTGTATTCATTCCTGTGCAAAACTGGGACAGCCCAGCATGACCCATCTGATGTGAAGACAACACTGATCTCCTGTTTACTTCATGGGCACCACCACCTTTGCCACCAAGTCGCTTACTTGTCATCAATGGAGTTTCTGCGTGGCACAAAACAGCGACTCACATAAACCATTTCTTTCAGTATTTTTTTGGAACAGTTGTAGTTTAGAGGCAGGTTTCCGACAGGAACTACATATTGCCGCATCTGATATGCACTCACTCAGTAGAGGAGCGTCTTGCATCTTGAACCCTGTGGCCATTTCAACATCAGCCGTCAAACCAATTCCGACTTCTTTGGCGTTTTTTCGGGTCAAAATGCCTTTGCTGCTCTCCAATTTATGAAAGGAACTGTTCAACAGCTTGTGAGAAGACACATTTTCCCAACTAGCAGATGATCCAACGTTTCCAGCAACGTTGACACTCGATGAAGTACACAGGGATTCATCTACAACCGCGATGCCATCATCCGAAGTACTAGCCACTTCTTGCGGTCTTCGACCAAAAAAATCCCTTTTCTTTCGCTTCACTGAACTAAACTTTCTACTATCTTTCCTGGTCATTTTTACTAGGAAAGACCCTTTAGAAATGGTTTACAAAGCAGTCGATTGAACAGGATTACTAACTTCTCACTCGTATCGCTCAAACAGCAGTCACAGAGTACAACAACAAAATACGCTCACGTTTTGTTTTAGAGGCATGGGATCAAGTAAGGACGGCTCAAATACAGAGGGGGAGGTCTCCTCTAATGTACTGAAGGGGTTCTCGAACAAAAATGCTAAATTTTGGAGGACAAAAGCCCATAACAACCAAAGTAAACAAACTTATTACAAACGGTCGCTAGGGTATTTTTTTCGATACCATTCCAGAAAAATCCATATTTTCACTAAAATATTTAAAATACTACAAAATAAACTTCAGAATATTAAAGAGCAGTAAATTCTGAACTATTTTGAGTAAAAATAAAAAAATTTTGAATTTTTATTTTTGAATAATGTTTAGGGATCACGGTTACACCATCCCCACTTTTTCATGTCAAGTCATGTTAAAATCCCGGCTACCAAAAGATCGATGTTTGTTAAAACCTTGTATTTCCCCAGCAAAGTCCTGTTAAAACCCCGCATAGTCCCGGGTGTTGGGGGTCCGGGTTAGATTAAAATTTTTAAATACAAATTGTGTCAGCCACTAAAACTTCATTTGTGAAACCCGATTGCAATGTAACAAATAACTTTTCATGTACAGGTACTTTAAATACTTGAAGTTCGGCACATGATAAGGTTTAATAGATGAAGTCCACTCTATATTATCTTGCCAAAATTTTAAGCCAAAATTTTAAGCGTAGTTGTTAAATTTGAGATCATTTAACACTAACGTTATGTTTCGTCTAATTTATTTTATTTTAAGTTTCTGTCACTTTGACCGGCTATTCCAAGTCAACCTTGGCATTTGTTTCATGCGCTTGAGATAGCGAAGGACAGTGCTGAACCTCCTTTTGACGTTGCTTGTATAGACCCCAACCACGTTACCGTTTAGCATGGGGAAAATGCGGAAATAGGCCCAGACCCAAAACCCTCTACCACACCAACATACTACATGGAAAGCTCATTGTCAACTGTATTTATTCCATAAATATATTTAACTAAAAACAAATCTCTCTCATAAATTTTAGTTCCCATTTCACTGTTTGATAGTTTATCTTCATTCAAACACTTTTAGAGAAATGGAGAGCTCGAAGTGGACAAGTCGGGGGTGTGGCATTTGTCCAAACTCTTCATGCCAGTTTAAATATGCAAACAGGTCCAAACCAGAAAAGTGTCCCAAGTGCAACTTTCACCTTGGTGGAAATTTTAAAGGTGAAAAAAAGCAGAAGAACAACATCCCCGAAGCAGTCCTCATTGCAGAAAACATATTTTCGCTGGGCACAAGTAACCACGGTGATAGATGTTTTGTTTGCAAGGATAACAACTTGTGGTTTTTTTTACACGATAAATGCAAAGATAGAAGAGCATCATATCATGCTTCAGGAAAATTGGAAAAGTTTTCTTGCGACCACATCAAAAAGGCGTTGGATCCAGTGTCACCATTGGCATCATACTCACCAGAGGAATCAAAACTTTTTTCATATGCATGTAGTGAAAACAAAAGTTGATGAAGGTTGCTAAAGAGAGTCATTCCATGGTCAGTAAAGTTTCAGATTACATGTATGCAGTGTATGGTCCTTCTCAGCCAGCAACACTATCGGCTTTTGCAATGTTAAGCATTTTGAGGGAAAAACTCATTTGTATGCACAGGAAAACTGCCGTGGGGTAGCTTCAAAAGCCAAGCAAGCAAGTGCTAAAGCAATTTGCATTCATTTTTGCACTTTGGATATCAGCAGAGATGTGGGAGCATCAACCAGTGTTGGTCCACCAGAAGATCTTCATGCGAATTCAGATGTAGTACCACTAAGCCGTTCATCAACATTATGCCTTGAAGAAAATGAACTTCAATTTTCATATGTTGTAAATCGGGAACTGCTGCAAAATTTTTTATAACAAGATGCCTATTCATTTACTGGAGCGACTGGTGGTTGGCCTGAGAAATTTTCACCCAAAATTTTACACTGCATGTCCAACCGCGCCGTTAACTGCCATTTGACACGTGTTATAGCCGTTGGCTAAACACGCATGTTATTCAAATCACTCACTTTCACCCCACAATATCCACTATTGTGCATATACAACACCAGCATGGTTCCAATAAGCTACATTCAAACCAAAAAATGCGATATATACCGTAGCGGAAGGGTAGAGCGCATCCAAGCTCGCCATTCACACCTGACAAGACGCACATTCCGCAACATCCGGCACATAAAACCAGGTCCAAAGAGCAACTTTTTGCCAATTGGTACCAATGGTTTATACAGTGTGCCAACCTTTATATTCGTAAACGTAACGTTACTTATGCAATAATCTAATATATAGTCGTACCATACAAATCGAACCTGAACCATGGAATGATCGAGAAGGACCCTTCGATAACCGCCGAAGAAAATCTGCTGCGCGAGGATGACCCGTTTATGAACGTTGATTTTGAACCCATAGACGAGGCCGAACGTTTAAGAATGGACTACACAGAAACTAACGAAACCAACATAAGTAATGCCAACATAGAACAACACACAATATCAAGACCACCTAACGACAACGAGATCAGACATGGACATGATGACAACATATTTTTTGACATGACAAACCTCAATGACAGCATACTTGTCAATGACAGCATACTTGTCTCAATGTCTGACGACATCACCAGGTTTACAAAATGGCGGCTAGTGGCTTGGCAAATGGACTCGCACTTATTTTGATGCTAGCACTTTTTATCACATATTGCTTCACCTGCAAACCAGCCGACAACGTAGTTAATGATGTCTCTTCATTACTTGTGATCAGTAAATTGGATGTAAGATGTTATCCGAGTAGAAACTCAGGATTGCCTCGTATTGGGAAGACAACGTGTTCTATACCTATAAGTTCAAAGATAACGGCATGTATTCATTTGGTCAAGTTTTCCCGTGCTGCTGGATATCTTGTCCTCTTAGCAAACGATGTAAATCTAAACCCTGGACCAACTGCTGGTGCTTTGATCTGTCCATGGTGTGATAAAGTCATTCGAAGAAATCAAGCACGCTTACTGAGCTGGATTTCCATTTGAAGTGTCTTGGAGCCGAATACGACCAGACTGGCTGTTGTCATATATGTCATTTATGAACTGTTTCTCCCTGCTAAGCTGCGGGAAGTCTTGAAGCTATGTGGATTTAAGATTGTCCATCAAAACATTCGAAGTCTCAAGCGTAAAATTGACGAGGTACGTGTTATAGTAAATGAGTTAAAGTCGGGACTACATAATTGCTTTTACTGAAACATGGCTAAGTGATGAGATACTGGATGCTGAGCTTCAAATCCCAGGTTATAATTTGTATAGAAGGGACAGGGGTTCTCATGGTGGTGGAATTGTGGTTTATATTAAGAGTAATATCTCGGCCATTAGAAGAGATGACCTCGAGAATGCAAATGTTGAAGGCCTGTGGCTAGAAATATCTCTGCCTTTATCGTGTGGTTTCTTATTTGGAACCTTTTATAGGCCACCTAACATCGAATTGTTATGACAGAGATTTTATGTTCAAATTGAATAACAACTTGGACATTGCCAGTGCTCAGGGGTAAAGAAGTTTTAATCACAGGTGATCTAAATGCTGATTTGTTGGCCAAGAGATCTGTTATACCAGAGTGTAAACAGCTCAGATCAGTATTAAAATGTCTACAATTCAAGCAAGTGGTTGACAAGCCCACAAGAATTGCCCCAAATTCCTGTAAGCAACGAATCGCCCCCAGAATATAACTGATTCGGGAGTTATAGCTGCAAACTTGAGTGATCATGAAATGGGTTTTTTTGTGCGGAAAATTAATTGGAAAAAGGCTCCTGCTCAAATAAAAACATTCCGAAATTATGCAAAGTACGATCAGAAAGCATTTTGTGACGACTTAAGCGGTATTGAACTAATTCCCAATGGAAACATTAGTACATGCGTGAATGACTTATGGAATTCTTTCAGTACTGCCTTTGTCTCTATTGCTAATCGGCACGCTCCTATGATACAAAAGCGAGTGCGGGGGATTGATAATTGTCCTTGGCTAAATAAGGACATTAAATGTGACATTCGTCAACAAGATTATCTGGTAAAGAAGGCAAGGAAAACAAATCTATCTCAAGATTGGAAAAGATACCGATGTCTTAGAAATCGTGTTACAAATAAAATTAAAGTTGCAAAAGGGCACTACAATAGACAACTTATTGAAGAAAACAGCGGTGATCCGAAGTCATTTTGGAAAACGGTTAAGAAAATCATTCCTGGAGAAACTAAAGAAATGCCTTCGAGGATGAAGATTGCAGAGAATATCTCATCGGATACGAGGGTAATTGCAAATGCGTTGAATACATTTTTTGCTGGAACTGCTCGTCGTCTTTTGGACTCCTTTAATGAAGCTGTGTCTGTTGTATATAATAATGTGAAACGTAATGGAGATTTTACCCATACTAATCAGCACCCGCCTCTTGAATTCAAGGAGGTTTCGGAAACCTTTGTTTTTTTGCCAGCTTCGTCGTATTAAAACTAGTAAAGCAGTAGGATTAGACGATATTCCACCGCGGCTACTCAAAGATGCTGCACGTATTGTTGCAAAGCCTTTGACAATCATCATTAACGCATCTCTGCATCAGGCTAAGATTCCCGTAGAGTGGAAATCAGCCTGTGTCATTCCGCTGTTCAAGAAAGGTGATGCTAACAATACAATTGCCTCCAAGCTGTTGGAGAGAGCTGTACATACACAGCTTGTTAATTATCTTCAAGAACACAAACTTTTAAGTCCATTCCAATGTGGTTTTAGAAAAGGCCATTCCACCGAATTTACAGCCCTTTCCTTTGCAGACACTATCAGGAAGAACATTGACCTTGGTCAAATGACAGGTGCAGTTTTTGTGGACTTGCGGAAGGCATTTGATACCTTGATCATTCGACGTTGCTTGATAAGCTATCTACTATTGGAGTTGTAGGTCGTGAGCACAACTGGTTTAACGACTATTTGACTGGTCGGTCCCAGGTTGTTGGCTTTAATTGTGTGATTGTCGGGGTACCACAGGGATCAATTCTGGGTCCCTTGTTGTTTATTCTGCACGTAAACGATCTACCTGATGTAATTCGCAATTGCAGCATTGTGATGTACACGGACGACACTGTATTATTCTGCTCCGGCTCGGATGTTTCCACGATTGAAAAAAGGCTAAATGAAGAATTAAACCTAATTGGAACCTGGTTGCGTGAGAATAGCTTATTCGTAAATGTAACAGACTGAGTCAATGCTATTTGGAACTGCTGCAAGATTGAAAAACGTTGATCGTTTCCAAATTCAGATTCACGGGCATACCATTCAGCGTGTTTTTGAATTTAGATACCTTGGTATTATATTGGATGAGCATTTTTGCTGGAATGCCCATGTGAAATATATTTTGGGAAAAGCAGGAAAAAGGATCGGGATGCTGGGTCGTATTCGGAAGAATTTAACTGTGCATTGTGCGAATACAATATATGTGTCATTCATAAGCCCAGTTGTTGATTATTGCGATACCGTGTACAACTGTTGTGGCAAAGTGAATGGTGACTCTCTCGAAAGGCTTCAAAGACGTGCGGCACGGGTAGTTTGCAAATAAAAAAACAGTGATAATGCGATGGATTCTCTGAAGTGGGGAACTCTTTTAAGTAGACGTGAATGCCACACTTTTAATATAGTCAAGAAATGTATTAGTGGCAATTGCCCACAATTTTTTGACAATTACTTTAATTTTAATAAAAGTATATCTCGACATGCAACCAGACAAAGTGAACATCTGCATCTACCCAGAGTTAGAACAGAAATTGCCAAGCGAAGTTTATACTATAATGGTTGTATAATATATAATAATAAACTTAAGCAATATGTCAATGACTTTAAAGTAATATATAACTTTTAGCTTTTTTTTAAAAACTTAATAGTATACGTATTGAACTGAACATCTATTATAGAACTCTTAGACTATAAATTGTTGTATAATATCTTTTAAATGAAGATATGTATTTTATATATCAGAGCTCCTGTTGATAGCAGTGACATTTTATGTCGCTGATAGGGCTACTCTGTATAAATAAAGGTGTCTAACTAACTTGAATCACACAATTTGAACACTTAACAAGAACCAAGAACCAACGAAAATACAACCGGACAGAACACAACAAACAACAGCGAAACACACTCACAGGACTTAACAAATCACCAAGAACGAAACGGATCAGAGACAACAACAACCCACCTAAATAGAAATTACATTGACAATACAAACATCCAAATACCAATAGTTGACACTAATGATAATGATCTAGAAAATACATCAGCCCCAACACTGACTAATGACTCAAACGACCCAAAATAAAACACTACCTAACATTCATGATATCCCCTCAAACCTCCGTGAAACCTTTAAGAGTCCTTTACACTATCAAACAACAAGCCACAATTGACAACCTGAATGAACACAACATGATGAACACAACTCCCATTGGACTATATTTATATTATTTTAGTATAAAGTCCTAATGTACGTTTGTTTTTGTTGTTGTTCCTATTTGCAGTCAAACCATGTTTTCATGAACATCCGGTTTGACATTTCTCCATGGCAGCTAGCACTCTGTGTGATACATTTTGATCGGCTGTTCAATAATGCACTAGTCAATTGAAACCCCCACCTCCCCGGTCCTGGGACATAGTGGGGGTTTTGACCTAGACTCCAAGCAAATTATATGTAAACTAGGGTAAATCCCCCTCCCATTCGGAAGACAATTCACAAGAGACCATTAAATATAAACAATTTATTAACACAAATGTTGGCAAAACAACAACAGCATGCTGTAACATATAATCACTGACATTCTGTGCAAATCCATTCCCCACTGGGTGCATCTGTGATGCCAACACACTCAAAATGAAACCACTCTATAGGACAGTGGTCACCGTCACAGGCAATCATGTTTCCAGATTCTGGGCCTCCACAAATGCACCAGGATTCGTTAGTGACTGGAACGGCAGCTTTTCCACTGGATTTTCTTGTGGACGACTTCAGTTTCCTTGTTGCAGCAGCTTTACGGGCATCTTCTTGTCGTCGCTTCTTTACCAAAGACAAATGCTTGTCCACATTTCAATCTCTTCAGTACTAAGGAGGGTTTGCTTTGCAAGTTGCTCCACCTCTACTGGGATCAGTTCTCGTTTTCAGCTTTGTTGAAGGCTTTCTTTATCACTGTACTAGGAGGGTAAGTATGACATGTCGGCACGTCACCGCCATTCTTTGCTAAAAGAACCTGCTCCAATCCCATGAAATGGCCTGTACAAAATCCACTGCATTTCTCACAGTTCTTAGACCCCCAAGATCGCTCTGGGTCAGGTACTGGGAAGGGCAGGAACTGCAGAGTCGGCCCGCCAGGGTACCACACCAACTCATCTGAGGCACTGGGTTTCCCTTTCTTGCACACAGGATGACTGCATATTGCCTTGTAACATGCCTTAAGAGCAAAGACACATTCACTTGGTAGATTTTTTCTTTGCAGATTTCTTACCCTGCAAAAATACCAGCAAATCCTCTCTCTCTTCTTTCATTTCTGACGCTCGCTGATCAGTTGCACCTCTGTACATTTTAATTACAGTTGAACCGAAGGGTATATCGTTGACTCTGTCCAGGTACACTTGCAGTGCAGCTTCCATGTTTTCCTGTAACTTTTCCTGGGAAACTCCTGTTTATGATTCAGCCTGTCCACACAAAGTTGAAGGTATAAAGAGGTTTGCATGTGCACGGCCAACAACACCATTCTGAAGTTCAACAAGATTGAAACAGCTTGATCCACTGCTCCTTGTTGTCACTATTGTAAATTCCTTCTGTTCTTTGAGATGCCACTCCGTCCATCTAAATTGCACCTCCACGTGACCAGGTAATTCGTCGCTCCCACCGTCAACTCTAATGCAATCAATACACTTTCTTTCAAAACATACACCCATTTCTGGTTTTTCTTTCAGACTGTACAGGTCGGAAAGGTGCTGAGTTGGTGACTTTTCATGAAGGACACCAGGAACTTTCACAACTCCGGCTGAGACTTGGCCAGTGTTTTCTGTCTTCATGAACAAGTAGGAAGACGTCTGAATTTGACCGCCATGCTTGCTCACATAGTCACAATGTGTAGTCAGTTCAGGGTTCCCCTCAATGCAAACTGACTTGTGGTTTTTATGGGTGTATGTGCTGTCCAGGCGGAAGCCTGCTTGGTCATCTCTGTTCAGAATGAGTTTATCTGTGCCATCCTTTAACTGGAGTGCATCAAGTCCTTTATAAAAGCTGCTTGACCAGTGGCTATCGGGATTGAATTTAACGTCAAAACCTTTCCGAGCTCTTCGACAAGTAATAGCCGCGATGCCTTTGTATCGCTGAGCTGATATTCTTCTCTTGTTCCTGACAGCACATAATTGGACCACAGTACCATATGATATTGCTGTGTTTTACTCCTGCTGTAGATGCTCTTGTAGCCTCTTGTATGTAACTTTTGGTCCTTTAGTGTTTTTGTTGCTTGTTAAAGTGAAAACACCTGTCCTCCGCCATTGATCTGCACCATCCCTGTCCTTACGAACAAAATTTTCCATTTTCTCTCCTTGTCAGGATATCTTGTCAAAAGTGTGGACACCTTTGGAATCTTGCGTTGTAACAGAGCTTCTTGTGCTATCTTCTTGGAAATTTGTCTCGTAGCAGCTTTTTTGATTTTTACCCGTTCCTTCTGCAACTGTGATTTTGCTTCCTCTGACAAGATGTCTTTAATTCCAACCCAATCCCCGTCTTCCGATTCCGAGTCCGTCTCAAACATGTCATCACTCGTTGACTGCTTGCGTAGGTCTTCCAAATACGCTTGTCTGCTAACTTCCACCAATTGTTCCTCTCCAACAGTAAGGTCACTGCAAGAGATATATTCAGTAAAGTCGAGGAGTATTTGATTAAGAACGTCTTTGTTTCCAAAGGGTAATATGCTCTGCAGTTCGCTTACAAAACTGAACCAGTTAAGATTGTTTTCACGCAACATTCGGAGAAATTTTTCTCTTGAAAGTGCTGGATCTTTTGCACTTTTCAGCAAGTCTGAGTCACTTGGATCTAAAATCTGGGATCCTTCTTCAGATGGTCCTTTGTTCGTTGATGTATTGGGCTCATGTAGCGTCGTATTAGCAACACTGTCACAGGCTGATGCATTGCAATCATATTGATCTTGGCCAATGTCATCTTCTGGCGAAGAAATCCACTCGACATCTTCAGCTTCTTCAAGGTCACATTCATCCTCTGAGTCACTAGAGGTGCAATCAATATCATAGCCAAGGGTGTTTCACATTTGCCAGCTCTAAAATTACTTTCCTGATTTCAGTTGCTTCTTTAAAGGCATTGTTAATCTTCTGTCGCTTTGAGTTGAGATTTTGTACTCCATACCGTCTCTGTGCTTCTTTCCCACTAAGCTCAGAACAAACAGCCATTTTGAGAAGCAAACGATCAGACTCACTGCTTGCTAGTTGACATAAGGCAGCTAGTTTCTGTTTAGATGGCAGCTTTTCCTTAAAGTGCCTATATCACTTGTGGGATCTTTACATATTTATAGTAATTGGAACATTTTAAGAAGATTTGTACTATATCTTCTCAGGCGAAAATTTCAGCTTCATGGACTTTTTTGCAGTTAAAGTTACCGGATATGACATCAAAGGAGGAATTGCAAATCAGTTTTCTTTTGTTTCTTGCTTCAAAAATTCCTCCTTTGATGTCATATCCGGTAACTTTAACTGCAAAAAAGTCCATGAAGATGAAATTTTCGCCTGAGAAGATATATTACAAATCTTCTTAGAATGTTCCAATTACTATAAATATGTAAAGATCCCACAAGTGATATAGGCACTTTAAGCTGTGACTTCTTTGACTGCAAAAAATGTTTCATAATGAAGACAAGCTTCTGGGCATCAATCCCTGGTTTCAATTCTGTTGCATAAAGCCTCTGAGATCCAGGACCATTCAGTGTAATTTCTATTATAATCACTGGTAGTTGCATAAGAAGCCTTACTGCCTTTGAACTTGTGTACTTGATGTGAGGGAAATCCTTAGTAAAAGCCAACTTTAACTCAACTATCCCATCCTTAAGGACATGACTGGCAAATCGGATAAATGCAGAGCAATTTAAACAGCTTTCATAATCAGCCTGATCATGTTTCTTTTGACAATATTCCTTCCGTGCATCAATGAATTCTTGCAATGTCAAGTCATTAATCAAGGAAACATAAACACCATCAACTTTATATTTGGAAATGTCAGATAGACAAGAAGAAAGATGTGAAACATAACGTCCATAATTATCACCCCATCTGGGAGCGTCCTCAGTTATAAAAAATTAGACTTGTCATTGTCAACATCCTGTATAGCTTCAGCTGAAGGAGTTACAGGAGTAGGTTGAACATCAGAAGCACTTGTAGTTGATTCATCCTTCTCTCCATCATTTATAACAATGGCTTCATCCTTCCTGGCCCAGAAAGTAAACAATGAATGACTTTTGGACTTCTCATCAGAAGATGTCGAAGAGGATGAAGAATTTGAGGAATGCTTTTCCTTGTACCACAATGCCTTCGCTTGCTTTTTCTTGATCAGCATAACTTCTTCCTTTTTTCTATGCGGATCTTCGCAATTTCTTCTTCCATTGCAGATGCCCTCAAATACTGCTTCAACTGCTCATCTCTCACTCTTTGCTTCTGAAGGAGCTTCATTCTGTCTTCAAGACTAGTAATATTTTCAGTAAGTTCAGCAGACATTTTTTTCTTTTTGGAATCACTGCTCACTTCTCTTGATTCAGTACCAAACACCTTAGATCTTGACCTCTTTTTGCTGTAGTTGTAACCTTCTTTATCCAGTTTATGTCGACACATCTCTATGAGCTGTTGTTTGTTATTACGCAATGCTGGGTTATTCAGGCACAGTTCAAATGAAGCTTCATTCATTTTGCTGTGGTAACTCTGAACTATTGCAGTAAATCACACTTTTTTCCTTTATTTCATCTACACTCATCTCAACAACCACTTTTGCATCTTCTTTTGATGTCTCAATGTGAATAAAAACATAATTAGGGCTCAAGTTAATAACTCTAAAGTTTAACATTTGCATTACCAGACTTTCATTTCCTTTTACTCCCAGACTCAGAGCAAATTGGCAAGCCATGTATACTACACGAGACTGTCTGGAAATTGATCTGGAAAGAACGCACAGTACTACTACTAAAACATTTATTTTAACATGATAAGATTACAGCTGAACTGATGTGGTCGTGTATTTACAAGAATAATTTAAGCTATATTATAATAAAAACTTATTACCCCAGTCCCAGTCAATAATTACCTAAATTTAAATTGATCTGTCTTTAAAATCTTTTTAAAACTAGCCATATTATTTGAAGCCCTTTGCTCATTCGTTAAAGAGTTCCACAGACTAGCTGCTTGATAAGATATTGAATTCCTAACATAATTAGATTTAGGCACAGGTAAGGCTAAACTTAAATTCCTTCTAAAATCATATGTGTAATTACTTTTTCGAACAATAGATTGTAATTGTTCTGGAACATGACCATAGTAACACTTATATGCAAAGCATAGCAAACGTTTTGAGTTCATTTCTCTGATAGTGTTCCAATTAGCCTTCACCAGCACTTGGTCGCTGGGAGTACTCCAGTCCAGTTTGTAGATGATCTTTGCAGCTCGAACATGAATTCTTTCTATTTCATCCATGAGGGTCTTGCCACACGAGCTCCAAATCATTAGTCCGTAGGTTACGGATGGAAGTATAACCTTGAAGTAAAAATCCTCTCGACCTTTTTTCGGTAAGAAGTATAATGATTTTAACAAATTCAACTTCTGAGTAAATGCTTTAATGACTTCAGAAACATGATAGTTCCAATTTAATTGATAATCAATCTCCAATCCCAAACATCTAGAAACCAGCACATGTTTAATACTATTGTTTCCAAGTCTGATGTCCTGGAGTGGACCAATAAAGTTCCCTCGACCTAAAAGCATGTACTCAGTCTTACCCGGGTGAGGAGACAGTCCATTTAGACAGCACCATTCATATAACCTCTTTAGAGTTTTGTTCAGCAAATTGGCAACTTCATCGTAAGTCTTAGCTACTACGTACAATGTTGTGTCATCCGCATACACCTCAATATCCTCATCTTCCTCATCTACAACGTCCGGTAAGTCGTTACAGAATATTGAAAAAAGTATGGGACCAAGAACTGATCCTTGAGGTACTGCAAACCTAACCGGCATAGATTCTGATATGGCGATCAGTAAGGTAATCTCTTATCCAGCACCATAGGTCACCTCCAATTCCCAAACCTTGAAGTTTGTAGAGCAGAATATCGTGAGGTAGAGAGTCGAAAGCTTTACGGAAATCAATAAAGACAACACCGACGACTAACTTTCGATGCAGTGCACTCCTCCAATCTTCGTCATCTTAGCTAAGAGTAGCTGCGTAGAATGTCCCTTCTTATAGGCCCACTGGTGGTTATTTCTTAAATTATGGTGCTCAACATGGTTTGTGATGGTAGAAACAGCCTGAGTTTCCATGAGTTTACCAGGGACACATAATAAAGAAATTGGGCTATAATTTTGCTTATCGGTTTCATCATCCTTCTTGAACAAGGCAGAAACTCTTGCAAACTTCCATGTGCTTGGGACAGTATTGCACGACGCACTCGTTGAATATAGAGAAAACAACGATGGAATTAAAGCATGACCAGCACTTTTAAGTAATCTTGGTGCGACGTTATCCGGTCCACAAGTTTTGTTGTTCTTTAGTTTCATTAAACCTTGCATAATCGAATCATAAGTAAGGTCAATCAATGTTCATTACTGTTGGTGTAACACGAGTAATGTGGAAAAAAGGATTTTCCAGACTTTGACCCAAATTTAATTCACTAGCTAATTTCTCTCCAATAGTAGAGAAATGTTCATTAAGGATTTCTGCTTTCCGCGAGTCAGATGTTTCGATGATTTGGTCGTTTCCCCTTATACCTAAAATTGGCTGGACAAATCGACTACCTGAAGCATTTTTCACAAGTCTCCAATAGGATCTGCAATCTTTAACTTCATCAAACAGTACCTCTAAAACTGGTCCAATTGCAACCGAGTCTTCCTTCACCAATAAGGTTGTTTTCCGAGCTTTTTGGGCTGGCTGGGAGAGGATATCTGTGCAACAGAATTAATATAAATACAAGTTCAAGTGCATTAATTAAATACAGAATATCACAAATTCATCACTTTAAAGGGACACTCCAGCCAAAATACAAATGTAGTTCATATGAAAGATCTTACTGACTTTAGATTATTTCCAAAGTTTCAGCATTCCTATCAATTTAGTTAAGAAGATGTGGCCAGTTGAAGTTGGAGAATTTGTCCAATTTCGACGCCATATTTGTTTCTCAAATATGACATCACTGAGTGATTCTATCTCGTATTAGGCCTACGAAGGTCCCCTACTTTCCTGCATGAGGAACTAGATTGTTTATTTCGATTAATATTCGTCCAAAGAGCATTCACAACTGCTACCACTATGTGATCGCCATCAAAACAACTCCACTGACGATAAAGAATCACGCAATGACGTCATATTTTCAAAACCAATATAGCGTCAAAATCCACACATTTTCAACTTCAACTAGCCATATCTTCTTAACTAAATTGATAGGAATGCTGAAACTTTGGAAATAAACTAAAGTCAGTAAGATCTTTCATATGAACTACATTTGTATTTTGGCTGGAGTGTCCCTTTAATAATATAATGTTGGTTACAAACTTACATGTAGCTATGTGAAAGCGTAGCTATATTAAATACCCATGAATAATTGTTTACTATTCCTTTGACAAGTCTATTTTTTATTAAAAACGTGGAAGTACATGGAACCAAAAATTAATCAAGCATATGTACCTACCTGTGGCCGTGGCCTGTTCTTTATTAAGTGAATCTTTTGCCTGTCAAAAAGAAACAGGTGTATATAAAATAATTCAAAATTGGCAAAGTATAAATTGAAAGGTGAAATAAATATAAATTAATATAAAACAATGCAAAATATACCTTTAGACTTTCTTGGCTGTTTGGTGGTTTGCCATTAAGATTCTCTAGTACTATAATGTTAACTTTATCTTTGTCACAAATCTCATCTACCTTTATATCAACCCATTCACTCCATGTTTCTGAGTATTTTTGAAAGATGATGGTGCCAAAGTCGTCAGAATTATTAAGGTTGTATAAATAGTCCTTTACTTTCTGGGCGACATTGTCACCACTTTGCAGAACAACTGGCCATCGGCTGTCCTTGTATTGAAATAACACCTTGTAAAACCAGCCAAAATATTCATATTAATCAAGGAAATATTTAACTATGCAAATTTTATAAATATTGATTACAAATGTAAATTTGTCTGATTCTATTTTTATTGGATGGCTCGATAGAAGTATGAAATCGATGGATTAAAAACATTCCTACCTTTCGTTCGTCTGCCGCCATTTTCGTTGACATAGCATGTCCATTCTCTTCCCCCAGGTGGGGACTGGATCGTGAAGCAAAAGTTATATAACCCACCACCCCCAGGGGACAAATTATTGTTCAAAAGTGATCCCATGGGTTTCAATTGACTAGTGCATAAGTTCAGACAACGTCAATAATACTGATTTCTGACAAAACTATTAGATGCTAAATCTACAGGATATAAGGAAAAAATGTTTTTGTCATGTAGTATTGATAGCTAAGATGTATAGCAATCACAAAGGAAAGCTGCCGTGACTAAAGATCTATTCTAGCTAGCTGATAATTTTATAAAAATTAAATTGGTTATTTGCAGGTTACTCGCTGCAATTAATCGTTGTTGTTCCATACCTATTAATGTTAAGTCAGAGGGGGAGGGAGCCTGCAAGGGGTGATGTGACCAGATTTGGTGTACGTTGGCACAAAGTGACACGGCACAAATAAGAAGTTCACGGCATGAACAAATAAGTTCCCGGCACAAGAGCAAACGTTACATAGGACTGGGAACTAGTTGGACGAATCCCCGCATGGCCGACCCGAAAGTGATCAAGTTTTGCTAACATTTCGGCACAGAAATTTATATTACAACAGCAAACTATTGCATTAAATGTGGAGTAAGTTCTGTTTTTGTATATATAAATAAAAGAAAATGAAGTAAAAGCACGATCAGACACAGGGCTTAACCCTTTAAGCCCCAAGAGTGCCATATGGCACTCTCTTGTAACTAGCTTGTATTCCCAAGAGTGCCATATGGCACTGTGACGGCCTTGCCTAGTTTAGCCAATAAAATCATTGTTAGAGTGTTGCTATGACTTCAGTCTAGTTTTAACCAATAGAAGAAGGTTTTCTAATGCTATTGATATGAAATAAGTCATGTGGTCTAGTTTGACAAATTGTTGAAAATCGCAATAGAAAATAATGGCGTCGTCCATGAGCGCATTCGAAGTTGAAGACGAAGAAATGGAGGAATTCAGTGGTTTCGAAGAAGTAGATATAGATGAACCTGAAGCTTTACAAAACGAAGATTCAGAGTCAGATATTTCCGTTTCTTCTGTGGACACTGCAGACCTTTCAGAATTGTCAGACCCAGAGGTTGACGAAGTTGAAGAGGACGAAGAGTGGTGCACGAGAGAAGATCCAGTTCATGTGTCGCCATACACTGCGGTATCTGGTCCTATTTCTTGCATTCCTGGTGACAAATCAGCAATAGATTTCTTCTTTTTAATGTTCCCGGAGAATCTTATTGAAACTATTGTCATTGAAACGAATCGCTATGCAAGGCAATGTACCGCTGTAAAGCCCGATGCAAAATGGTACGACAACGCTTGATGAAATGAAAGCGTATTTTGGGCTTCACTTGATTTTCGGCATAAAGCAATTGCCTGCACAACGCCTATATTGGAGCAAAGATCCCATACTTGGGGTTCAAGCTGTCCAAAAAGTTATGCCACGAAATCGCTTTGACAAGTTGACGCAGTATTTGCATGTAAACGACAACTCAAATCAAGTAGCGCGAGAAGATCCTGCCTTCGACAAGCTGTTCAAAGTGCGACCATTACTTGATCGTGTTTTAGAATGTTTTCAACGCGAATATCGTCCAGGGCAGATGAGGCTATGGTGAAATTTAAAGGGAGGCTTGGCATGAAACAATACATGCCACAAAAGCCTATAAAGCGAGGCATAAAGGTATGGGAATGCGCTGACTCGTCGAATGGTTTCGTGTGTGAATTTCAGGTCTACACCAGAAAACAACAAGATGGCGCTCCCGAAGAAGGTTTAAGCTATCGTGTTGTTCGCGACTTGACAAGAAACTTTACAGGGAAAAATCATCATGTCTTCTTCGACAATTTCTTTTCAAGCGTCAAACTTTCTGAAGATTTGTTGAAAGATGGTATTTACTCGTGTGGAACTGCGCGATCAAACAGACAAGGTTTCCCCAAAGAATTGGCCAAGAAGGGTGTTGCTGCCAAGCGTTTGAAACAAGGCGAGCATTTATTTCAAAGAAGAAGCAATCTTGTCGCAACCGCATGGAAGGACAAGAAAGTTGTAAACTTTCTAAACACACAGAGCAACCCAGTGGGCAATGAAACTGTGCCAAGAAAGCAACGCGATGGAACTATTATTCAAGTACCAAGCGCACCAGTTGTGAGCAGTTACAACAAAAACATGGGTGGCGTCGACCTCAGTGATCAGATGCGTTGCTACTACGCTGTTGGCCGTAAATCGAGAAAGTGGTGGCGTTATCTTTTCTGGTTCTTTGTTGATTTGTCCATTGTGAACGCTCATATTTTGGAAACACTTGCACCAAATCACTCAACCAGAAAGCAACTTGCCTTTCGTTTGTAACTAGCCAAGAAACTTATTGGGAATTTTCAAAACCGTGGTTTATCTGCAAGCTCTGGAAGCTTGGAAGGTGGTCACTGGCCTATTGCCTTTTTGAAAGGGCGCTGCAAGCGTTGTTTGCGAAACAAGCGAAACACATTTTGCCGAATGGGCTTTGTATCGTGCAACATGCGTTGTTGTTTGGCATGCTTCCCAAATCATCAAGGACATCTGTGACGATTATGAGAAGACGCGAAAGCGCGAAATTCAAAATGAACATTTTACTTCATTTGTTTTGTAAATATTGTAACTAGACATTGGCGATGGATTAATCTACATGATTTATTTTATTGATATTTTGGACTGAATTTCTATTCTGTTGTATACAAGTTCCCAATTTTCACTTTCTTTCTTGGCAAGTATGGTAACAAAGTCATGATAGTGCATCTGTATCTGTGTAGTACAACATTAGATTGTATCATTTGTTTTATTCTATGCACCATTACCAGTAATTTTATATGCAATCAAAAGATTGATGTTTCCTTTACATTTTTTACTTTGGGTGTTCTGGCTTTTGCTGTATACTTTTTATGATATAAAGAGAAATTATATGCCTGGTGAAAATATGTCATAAATGTGTTCATAGTCTTGGGAATAGAGGGTAATGTTACAAGAGATCCCCGTGGGGCTTAAAGGGTTAAGATAATGCTGTATGCAATGCCGGTCAAGGTGGCTGGTCAGACGCATTATGACTGGTCAACAGGGATTATGTATTAACGTTATTCGCACTCATAATATAAATGAAAACAGACAGAACCAGTTTATATTGTGGCGAAATCAAACCGTACTAAAATTATAGCCAAACGTCTTATCCCTATATATGCCTCTCCCACAACATTGAACTCTAAAATACCTCCATTTAAGATCATCGAAAGTAAATTCTAGTAACATTGATTTACTGATCAACAATGTTACACTGTCAGACACTGTATAAATAAAATGTTTCATACTATTGAAGAAAGTAGTATAGAAAGGCCGATTCTGGGACAGAATTGGTGTTTTCGAGATTTGTCCCAGTATCGGCCTACCTTTCTTGACAAATCTGGTGCGGCAAAAAAACAAACCTTCCCCCAACCACTTTCGCGCTACGCTCGGTCCAACAAACGTCGTAAAAAAAACAAACCAGATTTCCAGTTTTGTTTTCCGTTCGGGTCTAGGTTGACCACACTTGTTCGCTTAGACATCCTAACTTATTTGATATATCGTTTTCAGAGAACGACTTTGAGATCGATTCTTATAGATAGAGATAAAAATGGGATGTCTATCTAGCAAAGACGAGAGTCAAGACCAACCAGTTCGAACCAACCAACCACCACGTAACATGACTATGAACACACATCGAAGAGTGAAACTTGGAGTGAAGTTTGGGAAGGAGGACGGTACGGTAGAGTTAGACGTCCTAGCTGGGTACGAGCGACATGTAGACAAAAAGTACGAGGACCCAACGCAAGACTTGTCAACACAAGAGTCGTAGTATGGCGAAATATTTTGTAATCTCTCAAGATTACAAAACGTCCTCTCTATGTCGACTGACCGATCCACTCTGACGCGAAGCACCAATCTAAATATTTCACATACCTTCCTCTCCAATACTCATCCTCTTCTACTCTTTCATAGTTGTTTTGTAGTCGAACTCTTCTTCGTGCTTGCTCGTCTACGTAGTCTCTATCACGTTGAGCTATTTGCTCAAGTCTGTATCTCTTACCTCTACCTTGTTGGTAGTGGAACTCCTCCCACTTTCTACGATGTATGTCGACCTTGTTTTTGTTAGTCTTGTCTATCTTTCTCCACTCCCACTCTTCGTAGTTCTCACACTCTTCACAGTGGTGTCCTAGTGTCTCACACTCTTCGCACTGTAGACTATCTCTAACCAAGTTGTTGAACTCAAACACACAGTTCTTTTTTGGAACTCTAAGACCAGTCTCTTTGTTAGCGTGTACACCATGTCGTTCAAGTAGTTTGGAGAGTACAAAGTGTAGGTTGAAGAAAGACTTTTTAACACGTGGAGAGGTACTAGTGAAA
The DNA here is from genome assembly GCA_035772405.1 of Chrysogorgia sp. JL179-B06. Taxonomy (NCBI): domain Eukaryota; kingdom Metazoa; phylum Cnidaria; class Anthozoa; order Scleralcyonacea; family Chrysogorgiidae; genus Chrysogorgia; species Chrysogorgia sp. JL179-B06. The sequence continues at coordinate 1,598,986 of JAYKKM010000350.1, read as the reverse complement.
CCACTCTCTAGAGATTTGAAGTTTTCCTCTAGTCTCTCGATGTGTTTTTCTATGTTTACTCTCCTTCTCACTTTCTTAACTAGTCTCACGAAACTTTTAAAACGGGTGTTCACGTTCTTTTTGAGAGACCCTGTGTTTGATACTCTTGTTAGTATATGTTCAAGTTCCTCACCACATGACACACAAAACAAAGACGCTTGAACTTCATCTACATGTTCATGACCACATCCACTACGCTCTTTTTTCTCTCCCTCTAACTCTTAACATTTTTTTGAACAACTCCATCCTCTCGTTAACGTCAACCTCATACTCAGCTTCGCTGTCTTCGCTGTCGTTGTTGTTATCAGCTTCGCTGTCTTCGACGTCACTATCACTGTAGGCTTCGCTATACTCTTCTTCGCTATCTTCTTCGTCGAAGTCGTCGTCATACATATCTTCACTATATTCTCCCATTTCTTTATTACGCTACAGAGTGGTTAGATTTAGACATCTTTTTCTTCTTTTTTCTCTTGTTTGTCGCTCTTAGTGTGACTATACACGTGTTTCCCTACAGTGAGACCACCAGAGAGTAGTCCAAGGAATGGAATCATTGCTGTTAGTTTTGACATGAGACTTTTCAAATCTTTGTTAAGATACGGGTCTCTTTTGAGTTCTTTCTCCATCTCATCAGGTTTTTCCACTGCGTCGAGACCACCCATCATCATTGCGAACATCGCTAAAAACATGTCACACAAAAAGATTGTGCTTTTCTCTCGAACTTCGGCTTCGTACTCGGCGAACATTTTTAGTAAAGTTTTCGAGTTTGCTTTTCTAATGTACACTTCACTTTTTTTTATTTCGCCATCACTCGCTAAAAGTAAAAGTTCTTCTCTTTTTCTATCGACATCTTTTCGCATATCTTCCGCTAGATTATCGTCGTCGAATCCTTCTCCTGTGTTCTTGTTCACGTCTTTCGCACTAGTTTTTTTCTTTGTTCGCTGAAGTTATAAAGTCTTCTGGATTCATTCTTTATTTAGTAAATTTTGTTCAGGAGAAATGACTTCGTATCCGTATGGGTGTCTAAGATTTATTTCTAAACATGCATGTTTCTTTTCCCTTAATTCTTTTGTGATACATATCACATCTTCTTTGGAAACACCATTCAAATAGTCGTTGATAAGTTCTATCATATCTTTTTTGTTTGTGTTATGAAAACTTGTTATTCTTGAAATGTTCTCTCGATAAGGTTTTGCAATACTTGTCATCTGTTGTGTTAGAACAATAGTAGACAACCCGTAGTGTCTACCAGAGTAGCCTAACTTGACAAGTTCACTAGTTCTGTTTTTTACATCTTGTCCACTCGCACAATCATCTAGAATAATAAGTGTGTTCGTGTTGGTGTATACGTCAACAACGTATTTCATCATTGTGTTCACATTGTCCTGTTCGACAGGTAGAACAATGAAGTTTGTGTCGTGAAAATATTTCCATTTATGATACGTCGTGTTCCAGAGTATGGTAGGACAAAGAAGAACAATGTAGTCAAATGTTCCTTTGAAATGTTTTTCTAACATCTCTAAGAGATAGAAAGTTTTTCCACAATAGGTTGGTCCTACTACCAGCATGTTAAACGGGATATCCATCTTTTATTTTTGGTTTTTCTTATATTACGATATAAGAAAAAAAACATGCGTTAGTTCTAGTCTAGTACTGGATACTTTGTAGATTTCCTGATGCAATGCTTAACAACGCGTCTGATAACACAAATATGTGACATATCAAGTCGGTGGTTGTGACACGTTTTGTGATTTCGAGCAAGATCCCACTCTGCGTGTTCATAATTTTCTTTCCTGATCCGTGTACTTTTTGATCTTTAGTACTCCGCAAGTCTATCGCCAATGCAAAGCTATCTTTGTAGAACTCCCTATGTGTAACACTTTGATCGACTTGACCAAATAGACGTTCAGCTTCAGAGTAGTACCTTGACTTTGGAATTCCTTGACTGTAGACTTCGTTAGGAACTCCTTCGATAGTGACTTTTACACTGTCGATGTTAGGGTATACGAACTCTTCGGAGTCAGTAATTGCAGCTTTGGTGAATAACAACACCACAGCTTTCATACTCTTTCGTGGTAAATTAATGTTTTCATTAATTAGGGTTTCACCTTTCCCCCATGGACTCTTTTTCATGAGTGTAACATGTTCGTACGGTAGTGACTTTCCAACCATGTAGAGACTTGTAATCTCACTCGCGAGGTCCAAGTTGTCTATTGTTTCATACTCAAGTTCTAGATTCTCTAGAGAGTACCCTCCAACAGCACTGCCAGATTGTGCGACCATGATGTCAGTAGCACTTGGTAACTTGATAGCGAACTGTAGGTTGTTACTCATGGAGTACGGAGCGTACAATCCAGAGTCTCCCAAAATTTTGTCAAGAGATATTTTTTGTTTTGTACCAAAAACACCAAACACCAACGCGTCGGAGAGCTTTGAAGCATTTCCACTCGCGGCTCCACTGTCGTCTTTAGACACTAGCTTTCGCAAGTTCTCTCCAGCAACACCGAACTCCATCATCTCATCTCGTTCACTCTCAGGTTTCCAGAGATCTTTGTAAACAGCGATGGTAGTAGACTCACCAACGTTGTCGTACGCAACTTCTCCAGCCATTTTAATAGTCAGTTGGCTTTGTAAAAGTTTAGACAAGTTGTTCAAAAACCAACTCTTAGCGTTTACATTTTTAAAGTCAAGCAGGATGTGTAGACTTCCTGGGACTAAACACGAGTCTGGTTTGAGTTTTGGCATGTTAATGTAGAGTGTTTCGTTAGGGTTAGCTTTGTTAGGATTCAAAGTCACGACATGTCGTGTACGTGGTCCTTTGATTGTAGACATGCTAGACTTCTTCGCATGCGGTGATAAGTCTTTGTTACTATTCATTTATTATAGTGTTTTTTTTTTTGTATTTCTCAAAAATACAAAAATTCGTGAACCCACTACTTTTTTCTTCGCATTTCTACTAACAACCACACTAACCCTACAACGACAAGCCAAAGATTTTTAGCTAAGAAAGCTAACCCCTGAGCACCTGCTTTGAGTACGGTGTACACAAAATTCGCTACTCCCACCGCCCACGGACCAATCTTCGCTATAATGTTTTTAACTGCTTTTGCGAACGACAAAGTTGCGTTCGCTCCTTTCGTAATTACAGTCCTCGCTCCAACTATAATAGTTGTGACTAGACCTGCGACAGCAATACCTAGTGCAGAAACACCTACCCAGTTCTCTTTGAACCATTCTTTTACTTTTTCTAGTCGTGTCACGTCTTTCTCCTGCTCACCACGTGTCTCTTCTACAACTCTCTGTCGCTCAAAGGCGTCTGCCACCACGTCTTCGTCAAATGACTTTTGAAAAAGTTCTCTCGCAGTGGCTAGGTCACTTTCTTTTGCTAGTTCAAGATTATTATTACTTCTCTCTCTAAACTCGTCTATCATGAGTTGCATTGCTCCTCGGTCACCAACTCTACTCTCTGGTAAGATTGTGTTCGACGGGTTTAACACACCACTAACTACGCGCTGATCCTCTACACTAAGTCTATCAAGAACGTCGTCTGGTACTAGTACCTGGTCTACGACAGGAATCATTGGTAGGTTAGAGGACGTGTTTGTCTCACTTACTGCTTCGTCAATGAGTTTCTCAAATTGTGATACGGCGGTTGAGTTTCTTTTTGCTGAGTTTTTCACGTAAGAGTCATTCACGTTGTTGAGAACTATTTTTTCAATGGAGGAGAACCCACCATTCTTAAGTCTTTCTTTGAAAAAGACTTTACCATCTCTAACAGTGGTTCTGTTTCTAAGTTCTATCACACTCTCTGAGTAAGGATTAAGTTTTTGTCCCTCGCGAGAGTCTTGAACGTACTTGTCTACTTGTGCAAACACGTCGTTCGCTACACGTGAGTCACCCCCTGTTGCTATGTCACCACCAAAACTTGTTTCGGCTAAAAGAAGACGGTTGATATATGTGATCCTCTCGGTGAGTAGTGGATCCTCGTTGACTAGTAATCTATCATTAAGATCGTCAAGAGTTGTGTCAAGTTCTTCGATGTCTAGATTATCGTATTCTGGAAACACTTCTTCCATCTCAAAAATATCTTCACCACCTTCCATTTTATTTGTAGACTTTTTATCGAGTTTTTGAAAAAAATATTTTTTTCGAGACCGGGCGCGCTAGAACGATGGGAGATTTTTATAGATATATCGTTAAACGACACAACATATATTTTTTCTCACTACAGAGACGTTAGGAGTAACACTAGCGGTGTTAGTAAACTTTTTTTTTCAAAAAGAGCGGTATTTTCCTAGAAAACTCGAAAACCTCGAAATTTCAACATCCCACAAGCCTATCGCAAACTACTCACAAAGTGTATAGATGAAACACTATAACATATAGTTTTAGGGTTAGCGAGAGACTACGAGTTGTTTTCGGGAAGGACCCGTTTTTTTCCTTGTCTTTCAAGCGTAGTGTGCTTCATATCATCTAGCACACTACTAGCACGTTACTAACACACTACTAGTACACCACAAAGACTATCAACAAGACACGGCATCAATACGAGTGAACATACACTAGTCATAACAAACGACTGAGTTTGCTCGTGAGGTTTAACGTCTCAATATATTTTTTCAAAACAAATTTACAAACGTCTTTGAAAACAAAGTGTATAACAGTTTGTTTGTATTCACTACACCATGAGTGTGTAGTTCAAGGTGACGGGTTTCTCCTTATCTCTTCTTCAAACATGGAGACTCTCCTATCGTGCTCCCCTCCGCCTCCGCTGTTGCCAGCCTCTCGCTTAGCTCCCTAACTTTCTGGGCTAGGTTTCTCCTCCTCTTCATAGTCACTCTCCTCGCTTTTCTCTCTTTGAAGAGAACCTCAAGTCTTTCTCTCGACAATGGTGTGACTTGGTTCTCCATTGTTTGTCAAGTGGAGGGACTGGGTCGAGGATGTCAATAGATCGTCACGTGACGCGTTGCTAACAACAACATTCCTGAGTGCCCACCAACCACAGCTTTGAAATTTTTTTGAAAAATTAAAAATTTTAAAATCTTTAGGGTGTTTTCTTAGAGCGTTTTTCCTAGAGAAAATTTTTTTAGAGTGTTTTTTTTTCGAAAATTTTTTAGTCTTTTTTTCAAGATTTTTTTTTTACAAGTTTTTTATATCACTCTCCGTAATCCAAGAGTTGTGTTTAGCATCATAACCAGCCCACTTGACTAAAACCATCTTTTTCTTGTTTACCACACGTCTCTTTAGAACTTTCTCTACACGATATGTAGCATCTTCTGTCTTTTGTACGGCGGACATCTCTTCCTCATAAAACTTTCCAATGACGTCCTCCCCACTTTCGTCACTAAGAACGTAGACATTTGGATATCCACGAACTACCTTACTCACAGAGAAGATCTCCTCTGTGAAATTTGCTTCGTACCCTTTAGTGAATATACTTTTGTACTTACTTATTCTCACCTTTTGTCCAAGTTTATATTTTGGATGTGGAAACTCACCTGACTCTCAGTGTCCTTTGTTACGTCTACTGGTTTCATGAGAGTACTACTATGCTTAGTGTTGTTGTAGTTTTTCACAAGATCGTCCAGAATGTCTATCCACTCGTAAGTTCCCTTGCTGTAGAAATATTTCCACATGCTAGTCTTTAGAGTTCTGTTAAATCTCTCAACCACAGCTGCTTTCTTGTCAGAGTTTGTAGAGAAGTACTCTATGTCGTGTTTTTTCAATAAGTCTTTAACACCTACGTTGTAAAATTCTAGTCCATCGTCGAACTGTGCGAATTTTGGATATATCTTAAATCTTTCGTGGAACTGTTGTAGTAACTCACCTACAGCTTTTGTCATGTTCTTCGTGTCTTTACGATACACAGGGATACTGAATGCGTAACGGCTAAGAATCTCAACACATGTGAGAATCCAATAGTAACCTTTGTTCTTGTTTTTGTACTTTCCCATATCGACGAGATCTAGTTGAATTTGTTCTCCAAGGTACGAGACCCACGTCTTTCGAAATTTGTGACGTTTCACTATAGACTTATATCGTGTGTAAGTGTCTTGAGTTTTTAACCATTCTTTCACAGACTTTCTACTTACATTCAGACCTTCCTCTAATGCTTTTTGATATAATCTCTCCATGCTTTGATAACCAGTCACAGGATTGTAGTACAAATCTCTTAGACTCTGTTCTGTTATAATATCACTGTCCATCTTTTTTATTGAAAAGTATGTTAATATCGATCAAAACACTCCCTACCTCGTCTATACCACTCACGTTTGTTTTAGTGTGAAAAGACAGGTTATTGTATGTACCACTACGAGTAGGAACACTAGACTCGACGGTTGGAAAATGTAATACACTACCACTTAGTGTAGACTCTGACGTGATAGGAAGAACTGTGACAACACTACTTTGTTTACCTGACGAGTTTATAGTTTCGTCCACAAGAGTGTCACAATGAATCTCTACAAACCTTAAACCTCTGTTGATGTCTATTCTGTTAGGACTAACCACCACTTTTGCTCCCATTGATGCGTTCGTTGGGAAACCAAGTAACTCTCCAAACTTGTACAACTTAGTAGGGCGAAGTGTCTTTAACGTGCATGTATGATCATGTAAGTTATGAGATATTGTTATCCCGATGTCTTTTTCATCTGAGAAGTATGTCACTAGACTCTCGAAAGACGAGTAACCTTCGGGTATCACATGTTTTTTTGAGTTATACTGAATAACGTCGTTGTAGTCTTTGATCACATTCTTATAGTCCCAAAACATACTCACCGACTTCACGACTAGAGTTGAGTTCTTTGGGAGTATCAAACTCTTGTCCAACGTGATTGTTTTCCTACTATTCTCGATAAAGATTGATAGTTTCTTCATTTATTTACTATAATAAAATGATACGAGCATACTATGGTGAGAACTATGATAAGGCGATTAAGAATTCTAAGATTTCAATTCAAAAGGCTAAGCTAGATCTTTTGAAAAAGTATCCTCATGCAACGCTAAGTAAATTTGAGTTTGATCCAGTTCAAACTCAACAAGGTGACGTGACAAGAGTAGATATTTACTTTCGAAATACTGACATAATCTCGACTGATATCACTAGTACAACATTCAAGAAAGATCAAAGTATGTGGAAATGGTTACACAACAACACCCCTTTCCCAAGAATATGGAGTAGTGGTGGTACAGTACAAAAACTGTTGTTGACAGAGAGAGCTGGGACGTCGGATGTGATATTTCCTCCGTACGTGTTCAACTATCAAGTCAACGACTTTTATGTGTACGTTGACGATAAGAATTACTTTAGCTCTAACCTACCCAAGATAGTGATAGACACGAAAAAGTACTATCAGGATGGACCTGACGGGAGTATGATCAGTACAGTGTGGACTTTATCAAAAAGTTACTACCAAGCCATTAGTGCCATGTACATTGCCACGTACAAGTCAGGAGTGTCTTTACAAAACCTAACACCTAGTCCTGACATTCCAAAACAAATAACGAGTCTCATGAAATTCCACGTTTACTTTACAATGAGAAGGATTATGTTTCGTCTTGACAAAAGTGGGACTGACATTGCAGACATTTTGAGATTGTACATTCCAGATTGGAGAGTGTTAAAAAGTCATCTCCCTCTTGGTGGTAATTGGGTGACTATTATTAGAGATGTTCAAGGGGATTACAAACGCTATTGTTCAAGAGTGAGCAATGGAATCACAGAGTTGGGACAAGAACTTCTAAATCAGTCAATAGAAGTATACGTCTACGCATTGTTAGGAGCGCAAGCGAAAAGTAAGCAAAGTATTGTAGGTGGTCGCGCTAGTGCACGTGAAGTACAACAAGTTTTTAGAAACATCGTAGAAGACGCAGTGGTACAATATTCACCAAGTACATGGATTAATTTGATGAATAGGGCGATCAAAGACACGAACGTAAAACTAGACATGGCAGTGACACCAAACACATGGCTCATTCCACGAAGTATGGTGCTACTAAAAACTCCTATCCCAGGTTACAACAATCTACTAAGAGAGTCGTCAGAGACGAATATGGTATTTGGATTCAATAGTGAACTTAACTTTAAAAGTGTGAGTAAAAACGTGAAAACTCACTCTAATGGTGGAGAACATTTGGAAACACTAGGTGATATTGAAAACAAAAAAGAGGAAACAGTCTCGTCTACACCATCACCATCACCATCATCCAGTTTGTTACCATTTGTAGCGTTAGTGGTAGGAGTAATAGTGAGTAAGTTTGTGATATAAATAAATGAGTTTACACCTTGGATATAGTCAATCAAAAAAGGTAACAATACCAACACAAAAGACACCACTACCTTACAAGACTATCTTCAACGTTAACGTTAAAGACGCAAAGGTTATTTACCAACACGCTGGAAGTAGTAACAAAGTGGAGAGAATAGAAGACGGGAAATCTCGTCTTCATCAAAACGTATATCGTAAAAGTCCTACTGTAGATGTCGGCACCGACTTTCTAAAAAATTTGAGTTCTAATAGAATGGTTTTTGATTGTCCACAATTAACTCGCGTTAATGTTTCTATATTTGTGGTTTTCAAGTTATTAACTGCTCCGTCAGTAGATAGTTACGGATACATTGTTGGTAATGATAATGGTTCTTACGATAAATTTATAGGTTACAAAACAGGATCAAACGACCAACTATCATACGGTGGTGGATGGCCTGTACAAGAATATAATTGTACAATACCAAGTGGTGTTATAAGAACTAATAAACATTTAATATCCTGTCACTGGATGATGAAAGGTAGTCATGTACGTGTGAATAACATAAAGTCGTCTGACTCGTACTTCAACGCGAATTGGAAAAACATTGGTGCTCCGTTCTCTTCGATATTCTTTAACGAACGTCTAGAGAGTTTCGATAGTACAACAGGTATATCAGGTGAGATATATGGTTTGAAGATCGTGAGTGGTTTTCTAGAACCAAACGACATCTCGAGTCTGAACAAGAGTATGATGCTAGAGTACGATATAGTATAAGAGGTAAACGTCGATGTGTAGTTATAAAGTGATATGGGACTAAAGAAGAAAAGTGTTATAAATTTTAACCATATTTGTGTCGAGTTGGGGGAAGAGAAGATTATAGAGTTAAAAGAGTTGTACATATACTATCACAAGTATAGTACATGTCTCAAGTGGCAATGGAAATGTTTAAAGAGACTACAATCACTCTTGAACGTGACAAGTATTGGACTAACATCTATTGGAGCAGTGGTTGGAATTGTAACACTAAACCCAATAGTTCTTGGAACACTGACTGGACTTGGAGTGTGTCTACAAGCCTTCATATCAAAGAAAAAGTTAGACGCTAGGGTTAAAGACTACAAGACTGCGTTCATTACGTACGACAAAATTCTCAACCAACTAAAGTCTTTTTTGCATGGTGTGTCGTACGACAAGGTGATGTTTCTAACAGATGTCAAAGTTATCGATGACTTCGTCACAGATCTTGGACTAACAATAGAAAAGACGTCTAGAAAACACGAGAGAACATACGAGTAAGTTCTACAAGCGTTGGTAAACAAGTTTTGTAATGAGTGATCATTACAAAAAATACTAGGTGTTAACAAAAATACTAGGTGTTAACAAAAATGGAACTCGAACCACATCTCTCACTTGAAAGGGTCGTCAGGGATAAGTTTCTTCTGTTGTGCATATTTTACAGCGACTGTTCCAGCACTCACTGCAGCCACAAGTTTCAACGTTCCAACTAGACTACTTGGCGTACCTAGAGACTCTCCAAAAACTTTCTTTGACGCCATACTAATACCAACTCCAGCTGCGATGTAGAGTAAAGTGTCGTACACTTCGTTCATGATTACTTTACGATCTGTCATTCTTTTATTATAGTGTTTTTTTTTTTTTGTTTGGTTTACCTAAACTTAGTCAAAAGCCTCGATGGCTGGGTTTGAGGTAGAGGTCGTGGATATGGTAGGTGTATGTGTTGTCAACGATGGTTGTGTAGATGACGGAGTTGAGGACTTGTCTTGAGACTTGTCTTGTTTGTACGCGAAGTATAGCGCACCAACACCAATCGTTCCGATAACGTACCCAAAACTAAAACCGCTTTCGCTTCGCTCACGTTCATCACATTGTTCTCCCTCCTCAAGTCTCTCACGAGCTTTTCTCTCTTTCGCCTCTTTACTAATTTCGGCGAGTCTTTTCCCTGAGGCCACTCGTCGTGGATCTTTTATCTTCACTGGATTGTTATTTGTTATGGTTTCCATCTTTATCTATATAGTTAGTTTCTCTAGATCTAACCATTTCTAGTTAGATCTAGTCAAATCTAGTCAAAATCTAGTCAAAACCTAGTGAAGCATGTGTTTAGCATGTGTTTAGCATGTGTTTAGCATGTATTTAGCATATGCTAAACTTTAGTCAAAAGCTAGTCACACATATGTTAAATTCTAGTCAAAGTTCACTTCTTTTTAGCAAACGCGTCACCTTGTTGACTTTTTAACTGCTTGTTCTCAAACTCCAGAGTACTTATCTTCTTCACACGAAACTTTGCGTAGTCCTCTAACTCTATGATATTTTTCTCGAGTTTGAGTACTTTAATTGCGTACTCTTCTAGATGTGATTGTCGTGATCGTGCTCCTGCAAACATTTATTATAGTACTCTCAAACATATAAACTCATAAAATAAAGAGATGACAACCATGATGGCAGGAGGACTATTTAACGCGTTTGCAGGTGCTGGTTTTCTATTCAAAAGTTTAGATGGAAACAAGTATGGTGAGGAGATGAAACGTCACAATCTTGCAGTGGAGAGACTTGCGCGAGAGAAAGAAAAGTGGAACGAAGAAGAGGTCAAACATAGAGACAAACTTGCGAGACTACGACTTGCTTTGTCGGACGCTAACCGCAACATAAACGACACGAACGCAGCTCTTGACTTACTCCACGACTACTACACACCATCACCAGAGATGCAAGACTATCTGTCGATAACAGAGGGAGTGATGTACGTGAGTGTGGGATGGGTTGGGTACAAGACTCTAACGTACGTTACCTAAAATCGACATTTGTTTTTAAACAGAAGAAAAATATAGTATAATAAAGGAGAGAGATGAATTTAAATAACTACAAGTCTAACGAGAAGTACGGTAACGCAACAATGAATGTTGAGATGAAACCCATTTTGTTCAAGGACGTGTTTACATTTGGAATACAAGTGAGTAAGTTCGACAAGAGTAAGTACACAACAACATTGTGTTTGAGTGACGAACAACAAGAGTTGTTAAAAAAGATCAAAGAAGACTGTTTGAAGAGTCTTGTAAGTCAAGACGTTGCAGTCAAGGGAATTAAAAGTCCATTGTACGGTGATAAGGTCTATGTAAAAGTCAACCCAGACACGTTCTCAACATACAAAGAGGACGACGAAGAGATAGAGTTTGGGAAAGTGACCACAATGAAGAACTACAAAGTGAATGCAGCTGTAGACTTGTGTAGTGTTTTCATCAAAGATGAGATCGCTCACTTACAACTGTACCTCCACGAGTTAGTGATCTTAGACCAAAAGGAGGACACCAAGACAAAGGTCAAACGTAAACGTGTAGTCTTCTAAGTTAGAGTTATAGTTCCCAAACATCTCTGTTTATGAACACTGTTATTTACATGGTTAGTGAACTTGTGAACTACTACTTCCCTATAGAACCTGAGCTCACTCTTGAAGAAGAGTGGGAGAGAATTCTCAACCTCCTAGCCGAAAGAGTCTAAAACGAATTTAAAGAAAGAAAGATAACACGCTATAATAAAGAGATGACACAACCAAAAAGTTCACTCAACAAAATTCAGAGACCAAAAGTTAAGAGAGTAAGAAAACCAAAACCAAAAAAAGAGAAGGATGACTACCAAACTCTTAAAGATCTAAAAGCTATCGCAATAGAGCGAGGAGTCAAACTAAAATGTAACGCAAGTCATAGTGAAATTAGAGAAACACTAGAGATGGAACCTATAGAAACACCAAAGAGGTATGATCACTGTAAGGGTGGAAAACCTGCTCAAATTGTAATTAAAACAAACATGAACACTGGAGAAGAAACAAAGTACAAAAGCTTATTTGAGCTAGCAAACAGTTTGAAAATGTTTGCGGGGTCTATCACCTATCGTATAAAAGTGGGAAAGAGTCTTGTGATCGATGGAGTTACGTACACGTTTCGTAAAGAGATAGTGTAAAATCGACCTCCTTTTGTTTAAAATTACACTATAATAAAGAGACAATGAACTTTTCAAGAGAAGAACTTGTTGAAGAGGTGTATGGTATCTGGATGAGTGAAGACGTAAGGATGTTGAGACTTGTACTCTTGTTTGAGTTTCTCGGACAAGGACAAAATGTGTCAAACTCTAGACTTGAAGAGTTCAACAGACTCTACACCAACGAAGATGGTGAGATCACTTTAGATCTACTTCTGAGAATGGTTGTTGAACACTACGAGAACTCATCGAATGTAATATTCTACTTTCTCCTTGGTCTTTTAGACGACGACGAGTACGATCAGTTTTTGAATCGAGATAACGAAGAAGACTCAGGTTACGAGTCAGACTAGAATAAAAAAAAGAACGTTTTTCAAAAGATTTGTTTTTTTTGAAAAATAATAACTAGTTTAAAGGAATCGATTTTTTATTTAAAAACGACACTATATAATAAAGAGACGATGAACTATTTGAGAACAAAACTTAGCGAATGGTCTAATTGGATTGTTGGTACACCAGAACCAACTGGTACCCCTCCAAAGTCGTACATGAGAGAAAAACTTAACGAGTGGACTGATTGGTTTGTTGGTCACACACCAGAACCAATTAAAAAAAGAGTCACAACTGCTTTCACAACTCTCAAGAATAGGGTGAGCTCTCTACTCAATCATGAGGAGTCTGAACCAGAAGAAGTGTTCTATGACGCACAAGACCAGACTGTAGAAAGATCAAAGACGTCTCTACACGGGTTCTCAGAGACTTATACAATAGGAGCTCCAGAAAAAGTAGACCCAAAAACGTTCCTAGCAAATACAAAAGTGTTAGTACTTGATCTTTGGACTAGTGAGGTAGAGAAGAGGAAGGGACTAAAGACAAAACTTATCTTAGAGTGTAAGATGGTAAGGACAACAGACGAGGGGAATGTAGAGTCTGTAGCGATGTTTCACTCTCTCACGAGTATAGTATTACTTGGAACTGACTTGGACGAGTTGTACCACACAATGGTAGGAAAAATTTTAGAGAGTCTCTCAACATACTTGAAAAGAGGAAGTAGTTGGCGAGTACACCACGTCGTGAAGTTAGACATATTCATCGACACATACAAACCAATGAGTGGATCATCTTATATTCCTACTCCAGCGGTCTTGGCTAAAAAGAAAGCTATAGTCAATGTTCAAAACAAAAAATGACGACAAGTGTCTACTATGGTCTATAGCTATTTGTAAGTTACTCGAGAAAACATCAAAACTCGACCATCCAGAGAGACTCAACAAGAGGCTGATATACTTTGCGAAAACCTTCGACTGTACAAACATTGAGTTTCCCACACCTTTGAAAGACGTCAAGAAATTCAGTGTGAAAAACAACACACCTGTAAACGTATTCGGGAGTGAGGGTGAAGAAGTCTACCCTCTTCTCATTCAGGGAAACTCGAGAGACACTGTGAACTTGTTGTACATCACAGAACAAAGTGAAGACAACGAGGTTAAGTCACACTACGCACTAATTCATGATATGAGTAGACTACTATCCACAAAAACAAATAACCACCAACACAAAAGACACTTTTGCTATCGTTGTCTAAACAGTTTCAAAACCATGGAGAGTCTTGACAAGCACGAGGAATATTGCTCTAACGTAGAGAATGTTAAGACAACAATGCCTGAAGAGGGTAGTACCATAAAGTTTAAAAACTCTTTCAAGACACAAGACGTTCCTTTCGTGATTTACGCAGACTTCGAGTCTTTCATAGAACCTATATCTACCTGTACGAACAACTCAGAACATAGCTCTACTACACAATACCAACACCATACTCCGTCTGGGTTCTGCTTTCATCTTAAATGTTATGACGACAACATTCATTGGGAAGAACCCTATCTTTACACGAAGACAAAACCAGACGAAAATTTAGGTGAAAAGTTTGTGTTAGAAGTGGAGAAAGCTGTGACTAGTGTGTATGAAAAGTTTAAGGTCGCTAAAAAAATGGTGTACGGACTAGAAGACAAGCAGGTGTACAAGAACACTAACACATGTTGGTTGTGTGGAGAAGACTGGTCTAAGAAAAATAAGAAAGGTGAACTAGATCACAAAGTTCGAGACCACTGTCACTTGACAGGAAAATTTAGAGGAGCTGCCCACAACACTTGTAATCTTAAGTACAAGTTACCTAAGTTTGTACCGGTTATTTTTCATAATCTCTCTGGATATGACGCACACTTGTTCGTGAAGAATTTGGGAGTCACAGAGGGTGAGGTGAAGTGTATTCCTAATAACGAGGAGAAGTACATCTCCTTCAGTAAAGATGTTGTGGTGGACCACTACACTGATAAGGAAGGTGTGGAGAAGAACATCACAAGGGAGATTAGGTTTCTAGATAGTTTTAAATTCATGGCCTCTAGCCTAGACAAACTAGTGAGGGACTTGACTGATAAGTCAAAAGATAAACTCATAGCCACTCGAAGACAGTTTCCTATCAACGAAGATTTCGAACTTGTTTCACAAAAAGGAGTCTATCCTTATGAGTACATGAGTGGACTAGACAAATTTAACGAAACACAACTCCCACCACAAAAGTCATTCTACTCCAAACTCACAGACACTAATATTAGTGATGAGGACTACACACATGCACAAAATGTATGGAACCACTTTAACATGACATCACTACATGACTATCATAATCTCTATCTCAAAACTGATGTTCTCTTACTCGAAGATGTTTTTGAAGAGTTTCGAAAAATGTGTAAAACAAACTATCAACTAGACCCTGCGTTTTACTACACATCACCTGGACTAAGTTGGGATGCGCTACTCAAAACTACAAAGATAGAGCTAGACTTGTTGACTGACATTGACATGTTATTGATGATTGAAAAAGGTATTCGTGGTGGTGTGAGTACCATTACAAAAAGACATGCCGAGGCTAACAACAAGTATATGGATTACCAACAAGGAGTACCATTTACTAAGTCAACAACACACGATCCTACAAAACCTAGTACCTACTTACCTTACTTGGACGCAAACAATCTCTATGGAGCTGCTATGAGTATGCCACTTCCTACTTCTAACTTCAAATGGATGAGTGAGTTAGAGAACTGGCGAGACGTCCCATGTATTCTTGAAGTAAACTTGGAGTACCCACAACATTTACATGACACACATAACGACTATCCACTAGCACCAGAACGAGTAACAGTGAATGGAATAGAAAAACTTATTCCTAATTTGAATCACAAAACTAACTACGTACTCCACAAAAAGAACTTAGAGCAATACCTCAAGTTAGGATTAGCGCTGACTAAAATACACCGTGGTATTACATTCACTGAAAAACCATGGATGCAACAATATATTGACTTGAACACTAACTTAAGGACAAAAGCTAAAAACAGTTTCGAAAAAGATTTCTTTAAACTTATGAACAATAGTGTATTTGGAAAAACTATGGAAAATATTCGGAATAGGGTTGACATCCAATTGGTAACAAAAGAAGAGAAGATGAGAAAACTGGTGGCTAAACCTAACTACCATCATCACACTATTTTCGACGAGAATCTTATAGCAGTTCACATGAAAAGGACAAGTGTCAAGTTTAACAAACCCGTCTATCTTGGTATGAGCATCCTAGATTTGAGTAAAACTATTATGTACGACTTTCATTATGATTACATTAAGCCCAAATACGGAGACAAAGCTACACTACTCTTTACAGACACAGATTCGCTCATGTATGAGATCTGCACAGAAGACTTTTACAAAGACATTTCAGGAGACGTTGAGAAGATGTTTGACACGTCTGGGTACTCTAAAGACCATCCCTCTTGTATACCAACTGGACTGAACAAGAAAGTAGTAGGACTTTTCAAAGACGAAAACAATGGAGGACAAATCCATGAGTTTGTTGGACTACTAGCGAAGTCTTACGCTTGTAGAGAACTTGAGAAAACTCAAAAGAAGTGTAAAGGAGTGAAAAAGGGAGTGGCAGAAAAGTCTATTACATTCGACGACTACAAAGATTGTTTGTTCTCAAAACAAAACCAACTACGGACTATGAACACCTTTCGATCAAGAAAACATGAAATCTACACTGAGTCGGTCAACAAGACGGCGTTGAGTAGTGATGACGATAAACGGTATATTCTACCCGACGGGGTTCACACTTTAGCACTAGGACACTACAAAATCAACACACTCTCTAAAACAAAGTAAACATCAGTCGAGAATGAGTGTAAACGTGAAACCAATAAATGTATACAAAAGTTTTGTGTTTGGAAACATCGACGTGCTAGTGTTGAGTTTGGAAGAGAAGAGAGTAGTGGTAAACGTACTTCACATACCAAAGTGGAGAGAGTTCAAATACCAAGTGAAAACAGCGTTCAACGACGTGGGAGAAGGAGAACTATTTCGTAAACTCGACGACCACCCATCTAATGTGAGAGACACTATAAAAGACGTGATAAACATCGTACGGAGAAACCTTGGGGTTGAGAAAGAAATAAGTGAGTATAAGGGTGACAAACATGAGTGGGAGACTGAGGTGAGAGAAAGTATAAAAAGACACCACTTGGAAGACTTTTTGGTCAAGGTAAGAGAGGAGATGGTGTACACGGAGTCTTGTGGAAGAATGTGGTGTACAGTACCTGATTGTGAAAGATGTTGAAGATTTGACATTTCACACCAAGTTTAATTCTTTGGTGTGTATTCACAGTCATGTTGTGTAGTGGTTGGGGTTGGTTGGGGAAGTAGTTGGGGAAGTGGTTGGTTCGAAAACAAAACTGGAAATCTAGTTTTGTTTTCTTACGAAGTTTGTTGGACCGAGCGTAGCGCGAAAGTGGTTGGGGAAGGTTGGGAAGGTTGTTTTTTTGCCGCACCAGATTTGTCAAGAAAGGTAGGCCGATACTGGGACAAATCTCGAAAACACCAATTCTGTCCCAGAATCGGCCTTTCTATACTACTGCAGAAGTTTATACCATGACTGTTTTGTCTGAAGAATACTTAAGGTTATCTTTCACGTTACTCTTGTGCATATTTTTCGCATCATGATAATACAACTTGTAAAAGTAAAGTTCTTTACACTTTTAGACAATTCTTTATTTTCTTTAATAAATTTATAATGGCACTACTGAAAATCATCCAAGAATGAGATAGGACATCATTATAACATAAGAAACAACACAAAAACCTTAAATTGTAAACCAAATATAGAAAAATATGGATCTTGAAATTTCACAACTTGCTTAAATAACGTTTTTCATAGCATTCATGCATGGTTAATAGGTATGGCGTCATGTCATGTGAGCATGCGTTTTTCCTCTCCAAAGTTTTTTTTCATATTTCTCAGCTTTTCTAGAGTATGGTTAGGATGCCATTGATTACAGTAAAATTACACCTTGTCTTTTATTATGGGTCAAATATCCTTGACAGCAGTGAGACTGGTGACCAGTAATTTAAATACCACATAATGCAATTGAATTAACTTAGAAGTTTATTGAAAAATTATATTGATTGCTCCTCGATTGATAAATTCAACATTAACTAATTTTAAATGTACTGTATGTAAATGCTGACTTGAACCATGCTCATTTAGTTATCCAGCTGCTGATCCACAGATTTCATGTTTATCCTGGATCCTTAGGAACACCAGATCTTCAATAGAAAACTCCATAGCAACACCAGTTTACAATGATATTTCAGTGAAGTCATCATATGGGTCGTACATGTATCTCATGGCGTTTTGAGCATTTAAATGAAAATTTTCATATTTCAATTTCCTAAGCAATGGGACAGAAATACAGTCATTAATGTTACAACACCCTTATCAAACATAATTGAAAAGTAATACAATTTTTTCAGGCACAAACAATTCCACTCAGGCACAAAAAACACCAATGAGATCTGTCAAGTATGGTATAGTTTTCCTTTATGGGCGTACACTACACAAACAAATTTCTGTTCCTTGTCACTAGCATATTAAACTTGTCACCAGCGGGAACATTTTTTTGTGGCCGTTCTCGCTGCTACACATGCCCTTTTCTCAATCCCACTACAGTTATTACTGCCCCCAAATTCGACCACACAATCCGTCATACTTTTTCATGCACGTCTACCAACATCATTTATTGCATTTCTTGCGATAAATGCCCTAAAATCTACATCGGTGAAACTGGGCGACGCCTTTCAGACAGGTTTGCTGAACATCTTCGTTCTGTGAGGAAGAATGATGTTGACAAACCTGTAGCCCACCATTTCAACTGCTCTAACCATTTGGTTTCAGACATGAAAGTCTGTGCCATCCTTCCCATCTCAGGTGGTAATGATAACCGCAAACGACAAGAGAAGCGTCTCATTTTTAAACTTGGCGCCACACATCCTCTTGGTCTTAATGAACATTTTTCCTTTATTTAATTTCCTACAAGTTTTTTGTTATTTTAGTTTGCTTGGAACTTTTTTTTATTATTAGCTCATATTTTATTACCGCTTTACTATCGCCTAATCCCCTTGAATATTGGACCTGTCATTTCTCCCTCCCCCTCAGCCTGTTTGCTGATCGACTGTAAAAATAGTAAATGATTTAACTTTTCGCATCTCATTAATTATTAGTTTGTTTATCACCCGTGCATTTGATTGGCTACTTTCTGCTTGTGACACCCTTTTGGCATATATATATATAAGCCCTGTTTATTTTATTTCATCTCGTCTTACTCTGATGAAGGGCTCTGCTCGAAACGTCAGTATTTCGTCACTCAAAATTCTTAGCAGTTTACCACCTTTTCACTTTGCTATATAAACAGTAACTCAGTCGTCTGGCTTTATCCTGCATATTTTGTTTTTCTTTGCTGTACATTTATCACTGCACTGCATGGTTACAGTAAAAATATTGCTCACACTGAAAACACCTAAAAGTATTATTTATGCTGGTGGACCATTATACATTGTTAAAACACTTCAAAATTCTACGTATATAGGACAGCGTCTTTTCTCTTGTTTTCGATACAGGCTGTTTATTTTCAACTACATCTTTTGTTTTTCGTTTTGGAAAAGGATTGTTGCATTCTGTAAAATAATTCCTACACACATGGTTGTAAAATCCATGGGAAATCCTTCCGATTTGTTTGCGTAGTTGCGGTTAAATATATGTCATTCTTCGGCAAATCGGCGGCGAGCTTCACTGAAGAAAAATAGTTATCACAAAACACATGGTGATTTTTCTCAGTGAATGTCCGTGCAAGGTCCTTCACAACATGAGAACTCAGGTCGGTCTCGACAACGCCATCCTTCTTCTTGCCCGTATAAACCTACAGTGCACTGATGAAGCCGTTTTCTGAACTAGCGCAGCACCACATTTTAATTCCACGTTTTATGGGTTTCTGTTGCATATATTGCTTGACGCTCAAACGGCCTTTGAAAGCAATCATCGCTTGATCAATTGATAAATTCTGCGCAGGGTTGTATACATCACGAAATTGCTTAGTAATGGCATCAAGAAGAGGACAGACTTTGAACAACTTATCATAATTTGCGTCCTTGTGAGGCAAAGCATTCGAGTTATCATTCAAATGCAAGTACTGGTTTAATTTGTCGAACCCGTTTCTTGGCATCACATTCTTTACTTTCAGAACACCAAGCCAAGGATCGTCTGACCAGTACAGGTTAGCTTGTAGCATGTAGGCCCAAGAATGCCTTCATCCCTTCGACGGTGGTTGCAAACCATTTTACGTCTGGTTTCATTGCAATCTTATGTTGAGCGTATAAATTCGTTTGATCGACCATATGGCTCACAATATCTTCAGTAAAAATCAAATTGAAGATATCCAAAGCTGATTGATTCGGGGTCAACAGGAATACCGGACCAGAAGGTGAATTGAAAAGTTGACATTCAACGGTCGTGAATTTGAAGACCAAGCTTCCTCGGTTTCATCTTCACTAAACAGACTCTCTAGATCAGAAATATCTTCAGAATTCACCGTTGAAATCGAAATATCTGATTCAGACTCGTAGCCGTTTAGGTCGTCGTCGTTAAAACCTTCGAAAGTTTCCAATTCTTTGTCTGACTCAATGAAATCCGCCATTTCCGCAAAATATTGAAAAATATATTGCGCGCTCGCCGTTTGGGGTAAATACAAGGATAATATTATATGACACCTCTGGTTCTTTGACTCAAACTAAACCTACAACTCTATTCTATTCGTCCATACAACAATCAAAGACATACAGGGTACATAACAAAGAATATCATTGGTTAAAAACTGATCAGGACTGAGCGTCTTTTGGCACTCTTCGGGAAGAGGGGGCTTTTCCCTTGTGTGACATATGGCACTCTTGGGGAGTAAAGGGTTAAAAAATTACCTTAGTTTTGTTTGATTTTTTACATCGAGTTTTGTTTGATTTTTGTTTGATTTTTTACATCTCGAACGTGATTCCAATGATGGAACAATTTGACCGATTGAAAGGAAGCTATCTCAGGGGAGGGTCATAATTTTCTGGGCTGGTGTTTTGGGGAGGGCCAAGATATTTTTTTTTCGACCCAAATTTGAGGTAGGGCCAACATTTTTGAGCCCTCGTTTTAGACATTTTACTGGCCCTCCCCAATAATTAATGACAACTCCCTAAGAATCCCTGGGTTATCTTTCACGTTACTATTATGCACATATTTCGCATCATCATAATACAAGTTGTTAACATCTTCGTTCACCTTACTTACCCGTTTGGTCGGTTAGGTGCAAGCTGTTGACCGAGGGGGCCTTGGAGCGAGTAGTGGTACTTGGATTCGGGTCAAGATCCAATCATGTGGTATCTTGAGCTGACCACCAAGGGTGATGCAGTGCATCACCAGTGGCGGATCAAGGGGGGGCAGTATGGGCAGGTGCCAGGGGCCCCGCGGTTTGAGGGGCCCCGCGCTTCGCAAAGCCAATTTTTTTAGTTCTAAAGCAGAGATTTGATAGAGTCATAGAGACTAGAGTATTGCACGTGATAATATACACCTACCTTTGGCTTTAAGATATAAAAACTAATTACGGTCCTACCAATACTCTAGTACATGTATGATGTAGCTGAAACGCCATATGGAGCTCTCTAACTCCGAATAATATTTGTATTTAATTCATCCTGCTTTCATAAACTTTGGGAAAGATAATCTCGATATTATTCAGGCTCTTCGCTCCAATCATATTGATAGTTTCGTGTCACAAACGTCACTGTTGTTCTAATCAAGATGTTTACGACTTTTCAACTTACACTTGTCTGGCTTCCTAGAGGTCGTTTGCGAGAAATATCCGCAAAACGTGTCGGCGCGTTCAATGTGTTATATGTAATCCGAGCTGCTGGACAGGAGCACCGAAAGCAGTTCTCCCCAGTCCCCCGAGGCCGAACTGATATGTTTCGCCTCGGGTTGTAGCACAAATACAACTCCGGTTGTATTTGTCAATCGCCATTCGCCATGAGTGGTCGCAAAAGAGACAGTGGCCGCACTGACTATGTGTCTGGCCACCAAAAACGCAAGAAGAAACAACAGCGAGAAGAACAAGAGAAGAAGGAGCAAGCGCAAATGCGCCGTCTTGATCAATTTTACTTGACAAGCTCTAATCCAGGTAGTGGCGATGCCTTCTCTCCTTCCACTTCCAGAACCAATGCCATAAATGAAGATCATTCGGACTCGGTCAGTGAAAGCTCCATGGCCGTTGAGGGCATTGTTATGGCTGCTGATGAAGATGTTAGTGAAACCGGAGCCGAATGCATTCGGGATGAGGCCAAGGATAACAAAGAGTCGAAAGAACAGTCTGAACAAGCTCCGTTAGCATCTGACTGCCACTGGCACAATTTCCCAAACGATCTTGGTGCTTGGCCCGATATATTACCTGATGATATGCGTAAGTTCGGGATTGCACGTGGAAGTGATGACTGTCGACATATTGACAATATTGGTAAATTTCGCGAGTCAGCCAAAATGTGTGGAAGCGAAAAGATTGATCGCTACTGTCAGCTTTCATATTTCACAAAAATTCCACGCACAGGTGAGAAAATTGATCGCAAATGGTTGTGCTACTCGAAGATAACTGGACTGATATACTGTTTTGCATGCAAAGTAATGTCTACGAAATTCAGTTCCCAGTTTGTCGTCGGATACAACGACTGGAAACATGCGGGTGAACAGATCTCCAGTCATGAAAACAGCGCAGGCCATTGCGAAGCTATGATTGCCCTGCGCACACGGAAGTTGAGAGGGGGCACCGTTGATACAGCATTGGTTAAGCAATACGAGGATGAAGTGTCTTATGGTCGAGAGCTGCTGAAGCGACTGGTTAGCGTTATTAAGTTTTTGTGCGAACGTGGTCTAGCCTTTCGCAGTAAAGATGAGCTGGTTGGCTCGGTACACAACGGCAATTACTTGGGGATTGTTGAGCTTTTGGCTGAATATGACCCCTTTCTGGCCCAGCACATCCAAATGCATGGCAACCAAGGCAAAGGACATGCTTCCTATTTGTCTTCGTCGATTTGCGAAGAAGTTATAGAACTCATGGGCAAAGAAGTTCTTTCCACCATTGTAGAAGAGGTCAAATCGTTGATCCACTATTCTATATCTGTTGATTCCACCCCGGATGTAACACACGTACCAACTAACAGTAACAATCCGATATGTTAAATCTACTGGTCCTGTCGAGCGATTCCTTACATTTCTACCCATGTATGGTCACACTGGAGCACAAATTGCCGATCACTTGCTGAAGTTTCTGGCTGAGCAAGGCATTCCTATTGAACTGTGTTGTGGACAGTCGTACGACAACGCGTCGAACATGAGCGGAAAGTACAATGGAGTGCAAGCTGTCGTTCGAAAAAGTTCACCATATGCCGAATATGTTCTGCCCATTCGCTCAATTTGGTTGGAAAACACGCTGCAGAAGCTTGTTCAGAGGGCAGTGAAATGTTTAACCTGATTCAGAGTCTCTACAATTTCTTTTCCGGATCCACTCATCGCTGGGCAATTCTAAAGAAGCATCTCGAGGGACTGCCTGTTGACAAATATTTGTCGGAGACATGCTGGTCAGCACGAGGTGATGCGGTGAAAGCACTGAGCAATGGCTACGAGCAAAACAAGAATGCCTTGGAAGAAATTGGAGCTGACTTGGAACAATCTGCAGAAACAAGAAACGAAGTGTCCGGGCTTCTCAAACGTCTTGAAAAGCTTGAAACTGCAATTTTACTTGAATTGTGGAATGACATACTGCAACAGTTCCAGAAAACAAGTTGTTCGCTTCAGAAAGCCGGTTTACCCTTGAATTGTGCTGTAAATTTGCTGGATTCGCTTTTGATATTTGTGGAGCAACTCCGGGAGAAATTCAACGATTATGAGAAGAAAGTTGTAGAAAGGTGCGGCCATAGGGAGTACGCAGATGCTTCAAGGCGTACCCGCAAACGAAATCGACGAATCTTCCAGGGCGACGAAGGTGCAGCGGAGGATACAGTTTTGCAGGGCGGAGTCAAATTTCGTGTGGAAGTGTTTTTCGCAATTATCGACCACGTCTGTGCTGCTTTGAAACAAAGAATCGCTGGCTACAAGACCGTTTCTGAGAGATTTGGCTTCCTTTCGCAGCTTAGCAGTATGTGCGACGAGGATGTGAAGGCTGGTGCCCGAAAGCTTGTTGAAGCCTATCCAGACGATTTAGAAGAAACCTTCCCTAACGAACTCGTCCAGTTTGTTTATTACTTCTTTGAGCCGTTGCAACCTGGAGCAAAAGTTCGAAAGATGAGAGTTCCACAAGAGGAGGACAAGAAGAGGTCCATTGAATTATTGATGTTCCTCAATCTCAAACAGAATGAGCTAAGTGAAACCTTCACAAATGTGGAAATTGCTTTGCGTATTTATCTCACCATGATGGTCAGCAATTGCACGGGGGAGCGCTCATTCTCGAAACTGAAACGTGTAAAGAGTGTTTCGCGTAGCACGATGGGACAGACACGCTTAAGTGCTCTATCACTGATGAGTATGGAATCAGACATTTTACGTTCGCTTGACTTCTCAAAGCTGGCAAATGATTTTGCTTCTGCAAAGGCCAGAAAAGTTCCTTTTTTGTAAAACATTTTGCAGAAACATTGTTTGTAAATAGTACTATTTTGGTTATAAAATTTCTCTGATATCTTCCTGTGCATAGTCTTTTTTTTTGGGGGGGGGGCATTAATCGGCCAAGTAATGTTTGTGCCAGGGGCCCCGCGCAAGCTTGATCCGCCACTGCATCACCCTTCCAAGTACCACAGGATCTACCTGGCTGGGTAGATCAGATAAAAGGGAGCGCTACCCAACGTTGCTCCGATTTATCTGGGTGTGCTACCCAACGTTGCTCCGATTTATCTAGCATCGGTGGGGTAAGCATACCCAGATAAATTGCCGCATCAGTGGGTAGCATACCCAGATAAATTGGAGTATCGTTGGGTAGCATACCCATATTAATTGGAGCATCATTGGGTAGCATACCCAGATAAATTGGCACGTCGTCAGGTAGCGTACCCAGATAAATTGGAGCATCGTTGTGTAGAATATAGCACACCCAGATAAATTGGCGGCGCCCTAGTATGCCATGTTAGCAACGCTCATGCAGAGCCGCGATATACTTTACAACCTTAAAATTTCCGTGCTTTGTTGTATCTGCGCAACGTGCAGATATATTGCTATTGTGTTGTGGTTCTGTTAACTTTTTGGTGTAACTGCTGACCTGCAATGTGTGCAGTAGTGACTGTTTATATTTTCTCACTATTTTCGAAGAAAGTCAATTGCAATACTGATATAAATGGGAACTATTTTAAACATGACTTATAGTAAACTACCACAATTTTTGTGCATTATATTGACAAAAGGTTTTCAAATCGTTGGACGCAGTGACCGTCTTCAAAGGACATACATTCCACCTCTTCGGAAGACAAAAACAACGAGTAATCGAAGTAAATTAACCGTCTGGCGCTCTCGCTCAAATGAGGTGCAAGAAAACATGAAATTTGACAGTTGGTTTATAGTAATAATATATATTTTCGTCGCCACAATTCATAAAGACCAAGCTTGAAGACCAAGGGCATTTCAAATTCCTTTCTTGACAAGATTCCCACAGTGCTGACATTGACACAGATACATGTACGCATAGCGGACCTTTTGTTTGTGTTTATTGTGAATTACTGAATACTCGTTTGTGGTAGGTCAGTGTCAAATTGTTTACCACGCCTTCCAATATGATCGGAAGTGGTCGAATGTATACTTGATAAAGCCCTAGTGTCTTCAGTGGTCCGGGATACCAGCTGTGGCCGCCGTCGTCACACTGCAAATGATTGTCGAATGTGAGCAACAGCTAGCGACTGAAGGCAACAAGTTACAATAACCAAAGAATATTGAATTCGGCGACATTGGTCAAGCAATAGCAAATGAGTATCGATTTAAGTGCCAGAGCGACAGCTATATATAGCGACTGAAGGCTAGCATACACTGCGAGATACGTCGTTATTATTCTATGATAGAAACGGAAAGGTAGACCCTAGATGAGCCACTACTAATTCAGTTTGTGCTTCCTGTGAATCAGGCCAAAGTAAATAATTTGCATATTAGGAACTGTGGTGTTTTTTGATTGCCAAGAACTTTGACTCTGTTTCTATTTCGTGCGCGAGTACTCGTCTATCACCTCGGGCAGCTTACAGCTTACCATTGGATTGTCCCTGTGTGGAAGCCGACTCTAAACACCTTCGCATATTCCGGTGATCACATAATTACAAATCAAATATCTAAAAAGGTTGGAGTGCTGCCGAAATAGCGTGTAAGTTGCCCAACGTTTCGAGCGAGGGCCCCTCGTCCAAGAGTGAAACGTGAAGGGAAATAAAAATCCAGTGAGAGCTTTATAGAATGGATAATCGTGTGAGAGAAAAATAAGCCAATCAGGTGCTAGAAACATAATTAGCTTTGGCGCGGTCCGGATTTGCGAGTAATTGCGTTTCTCGATTGTTGAGGTTAACTGGTGTGTGCACTAAGAGTGTGTGGAGAGTGCCAATTGAGCACTATAAGTAATGTTAGTGTTAATTTTTTCGGGTGATTGTTCCGTTGACCGTTTACTGGCGTACCGGTGACTTTTTTGTTTGAAGGTTGAACCGACGTGGAATGGACCTGGACTGGAGATGGTCTCTGATTCGGGTCAGACTTAACCATGTTCTGCAGTAAACCACTGCATTTGTCCGAGCATTTGACCAGCGTCGCCGATGCTGCGTCGGACGGTGAAAATGCTGGGCCATCACCCGTAGTTGCGCAAAACCTCGGGGCAAACAGCCTACCTGAATGTGCGCCGGAAGTTCCTGTTGTATGTCTTGTCGCGAATGCGCTATGTTTGTTTTGTCCTTGCTTGGTTGTGACTCGGTTCTCCCAGCTGTTCCAATTGGGAAACTTGGGATTACTGAGGATGCTGGCGCAGTAGTGCACTAACTCTTCCAAACATCTGAACCATAGGAATTCATAGGGAATATGAATTTCGTAGAGCTCCTGAACTTGCATGTTATCGCTAACCAGGCAAGTGCGCTAATGTTAACTTTCGGCCGATCCAGTCTCTTCACCTGCCCCTCATTCTATGTGCTTGCACCAATCACGTACGACGTACGGTTACCTATCTGTTAACCTGGTTATTGTATAACCTCACTAAAAGTAAAGTTCTTTACACTTTTGGACAATTTATTTTCTTTAATACATTTCTAATGGCACACAACTGAAAATCATCCAAGAATGAGAGAGAACATAATGTAAGAAACAACCCAAAAAACGTATTGTAAACCAAATATAGAAATATATGGAAATTTCACAACTTGCTTAAACAACCTTTTTATCTAGGTATGGCGTATGTCACATGTGAGCATGCGTTTTTCCTCAGGTTTTTCTTTCGTTTTTCTTTCGTTGTTCTCAGCATTGATTACAGTAAAATTACACCTTGTCTTTTTTACTATGGGTCAAATATCCTTGACAGTAGTGAGATTGGTGACCGTAACTTAAATACCAAGTAATGTAATTGAATTAACTTAGAAGTTTAATATATTTTTATTGCAAAATTATATTGATCGCTCCTCGATTGATAAATTCAACATTAACTAATTTTAAATGTATGTAAATACTTGAACCATGCTCCACAGATTTCACGTTTATCCTGGATCCTCCATAGCAACACCAGATTTTTAATAGAAAACTCCATAGGAACACCGGTTTCCAATGATATTTCAGTGAAGTCATCATATGACCTAATCGATAAATATGACATAGTCTAAATGTATCTATCACCTGCAAGATATCCAGGTCGTACATGTTCTCATGGCTTTTTGAGCATTTAAATGAAAATTTTCATATTTCAATTTCCTAAGAAACGGGACAGAAAGCAATGCCCTTATTAAACATACTTGAAAAGTAATACAATTTTTTTCAGGCACAAACATTTCCACTCAGGCACAAAAAAACACCAATGAAGTCTCAAGTATGGTACAGTTTTCCTTTATGGGATACACTACACAAACAAATTCCTGTTCCTCACTAGCATATTAAACTTGGCAGGGAAACAGTAACTCAGTCGCCCAGCTTTATCCTGCATATTTTGTTTTTCTTTGCTGTACATTATCACTGCACTGCATGGTTACAGTAAAAATCTTTCTCGCACTGAAAACACCTAAAAGTATTATATATGCTGGTGGACCCATCATTATACATTACTAAAACACTACATACATAAAATTATATATATATATATATATATAGGACAGCATCTTTTCTCTTGTTTTCAATGCAGGCTGTTTATTTTCAACTACATCTTTTGTTTTTCGTTTTGGAAAAGGATTGTTGCATTCTGTATAATAATTCCCACACACATGGTTGTTAAATCCACATTCCCCACAGCATTTGTTACAATTGCTACCTGCTATGCAAAAGAATATAGAAACAAACTATTGTTAGTTACACATGCTCATTGGTTGTTACTTGTATATTATATTTAACAAACAAACAAACAATATGTTCTTATATAAACAAATTCTTAATTTCAGCCTGCGGTTCTTAGGCCCTGTTTACAAGGAGGTAGGCTCTAGCACCCGGGTTAACCTAGCTCTCGTACATTTCTTGTTTTTTCGTTTGTCGTGTTTACAAGGCCGCTAGGGTAACCCTATCACGCTACTAGGGTTGCCCTAGTAGCCGGGTTATGTTTTGTCCTTGTAAACACGTTTGGTAGGGTAACTCGCCTAGCCGTGACAACTTTTTATTAGTTCCAGGCTCCTTGTGCTGCTTATGGTTCACCAATATGGCCGACCTTTCATGCTGCATAAATAGTACTCATGGGCAAAAACGGAAATTAACTGAATCAGAATCAAACAACAACAACAAAAAGCGTACAGGGAATAAAAAGTGGTCATGGTCGTGGTACAAGGTAGACAGGGGCGTACCGTACAGGGGGTGTGACACCCCCCACTTTTCACTGAATTGGTCGGTAAAACGCGGATTCGGTCGGTAAAGCCTGGTATCGTCGGTAAAGCCTGGTATCGTCAGTAAAACCGATTGGTCAGACCGGAAGTTGGGAAAACCTTGTAATAGTTAAGGCTGTCGGTAAACTGTTCGTCATATTAGATCGTTGGTAAAATTGACTTAATCGACTGTCTAAACTTTGTCGGTTGTATAAAATTCGATTTAATTGCATGGGTTAATGTTAAATTAATATTCCTGAGCTTACAAATCTCTGAAGGAGCGCCGAGTGAAGGTGACTGTTACCGGTACATACAAGGCAATGGAAGAAAATCTGCGCCCACGTGTTCGTAGGTAAAACTAAGACGATACACCCCCATCCAAAATGGTCACGGTACGCCACTGAAGGTTGAGGAGATGTTGACGTATGTTCGAGAATATAAATCTCAATGCGACTTTAAAGGTATAGACTTTGAGGTAGATTTGCAGTCACTTTACACCGAAGTACGACAATGCATGGCAAATTTGTATCCTGAAGAGTTTGGACCGCCAACTCTCACCGGACCAGAGATTAGCATTAAGGATATGGGAAAAGAGGAATTCGAAAATTTTAAATCTCAGAATGACAAGGAGAAATGTGGAATCAAGAAAGGATATGAAAGAGTAAAAGAAAAGTTAAAAAATATCCGACAAGATTATAGGACCGCTGTGAATAAAAATTGTAAAAGAAAATTTTGATGAAATTTGGGGAGGCTCTCCCGCTACAAATACAATACCTTTTGGTATCGATGGTGACCTTGTGAATGAATCACTTGAGGATGAAAGTAATGATGCAGTTGGAGGTATGTATACAGCAATACATATTTTCTTGAACAATTGTATATGAATTAAAAAAAAAGACTGTTTAAAAATTGTACAGCATACTATGTTTATTATATTACAGTTGTTTTACAAAACTCTTGAATTCAGGTTATTGCAATAGGCAGTATCTACTTAAATGTTTTGAGAAGCACACAAAAGAAAACAATATAATTGGCATCTTCCCATCTTTATGTAATATTTATTATTTGTTTCACTTTTTTTTTTAATTACTGTACTCAGCAAACTGTGAAATATATTAGTTGATCATATTGTTACAATTCTATGATCTGAAAACAAACTTATATCCATTTTATTGATTTGGTCTGTTTAATTTCCATGCCCTTTAGATTCTTCCTATTCCCCATCAACTCTTGGTAATGATGGTGATCATGATACTGATGGCCTATCAAGTGTCAGCCAAAATGATGTGGAAGAAACCAGAAGCTCAGATGATTCCTCAAAACAACATACGAAGGTCAATGGTAAAATAAATTCAGCTAAAATAGCTGGACTAGTGGACAACCAAGAGGAAACACATGGAAAGAAATTTGTCCCAATCCCAAAGAGATAAAGTCCTATTGCAAACTGCTGAAGATGATGTAGACATGAAGAAGAGTCTACTTGAAGCATTTGTTAAGTCCAATGAAAGATTGGAGGTTTCTATGACAAAGATGGCTGATTGCCTAAATTCCCTTGGTGGTGGTATTGCATCTGCTATGCAAATGGTTGCAATGTCTTTATCAAGCCAACAACAACCTTATCATCCTACTCATATGCAGTACATGAATCAGACACCAAAACCTGTTATATTTGGTTCTGCTGTTGGTAATAACTATAGTGCTGGAGCTCAGCCTTCATTTAGACACGGTAGTGTCAGTATAGTTCTAGTAATCAGAGTTCTTCTAACAATACGTCTGACAATGATGGAGAAGATCCTAACACATATTTTCGATTGTGATTTTATATAAATATTATATGAACAGTAATTTTGTTGCTTACACATTCTGTTTAAACTTTTGAATCTGGTAATCTTGTTGTTAAAATTGTTAAAAAGTTTGTTAATTTTGTTTGTATCACAATATCAGTATGGGGCAATCTAAAAACTTAGATGTATTTTTATATTGACATTTAAAAATATTTAAAAATCTCTATCATGATTTATGAGCAGGTCATCAAAAAGGTGCCGAAAACCTTGCGGCTAGAACCTGAGCCTAGACCGAATACTTGTGGTTGGGAACATCTCACTTGTTCCAGAATTGTTGATACTACTGAATTAATTTTTACTTCTTTCATAAGGCACGCCACATGTTGTACTTTTCTACATGTGAAATTCTCTTTTACAAACTAACAAATACTAGGTCTTAATAGAGGAAATACCAGTCCTGCATTTTATTATATTTGCCAAAAAAACAACTTTTCATTTATTAAAATACAAAAAGCATGACTGTTAATTTATTAAACTAATGAGGAATATGTTCTTTGAACATTAAAGTGATAAGATCGCGAACATATGTTCCTTCTGCAGTATTGAATGCATACAACCGGTCTGGCTGAGTGTCGGTTGCATTGTACTATCATTAGCTATCTGTCTGGCCACATCATCATGTTCCATTGTAATGCCATTAATTTCGCAAATGTTGTGCAAAACAAAATAAGCATATATAACAGTGGGCACATATTCCAGTTTCAAGTTAACATGCTTATTCAGGATTTGCCATCTAGCTTTCAGTCTCCCAAATGCACATTCTATTGGGTTTCTTCCACTTCTCAGCATGTTGAATATTACTTCTTCGTTAGATCTTGGATTTGGGAACTCCTTCATACAATATGGCAATAATGGTATGCTGGATCACCAAGTAATAATACTGGTACTTTATCATAACCTGTCAAAATTTCCTTATATAACATGGGTAGTTTCTCTTTGCTTAGCATTCTATTCATTCTAGAATTTGAAAACACTCAACCATCATGGACTGAACCAGGCCACCTTACATCAACGTCTAAGAATTTTCTATTACAGTCACATACCGCTTGCACATTTAAAGTGTACTTCATTTTATAACAGAAGTAATCATGTGGATTCTCATTAGGTGACTAGAAATACGTATACGCAACAACCCCTCGCCCTTTATAGCGTAGTTGCTTACAGGGTACTTCTTTTACTTGAATTAGATAATAGCCCATTCATTTGTCAGACTGAATAAATAATTTCCAGTAGACAATATTGCTGAAATCTTTGTATTGTCTGAATTTAATTGTTTCATAGAACATCAAACTAAATACAAGAAGCCCAATCTTTTTTAATTTTTGGGTGCAGCAACAGAATAGTGGGAAAGTCTACTGCTGTTTCTACTTTCTACCATCAATAACTAAGAAAGAAATTACTTTTTTTACACTGTTGGTGATTCATGAAACAGACACCAAAGGCTGCTGAAACTTGAAGGAAGAATGTGCATCTTTATCATACAATGGCTGTGCCCTTAAATCAAATAGGTGGTACATATAGTGCAAATCTATAGGGTCCATTCAAATTGGATCTACAATTTGGACTACTGTGATGTCGAGCTGGCATGGATGTGGATATAACTTAATATTTGATGCTCTTGAGGTCTCAAACTGATCATTCCTAACTCAGGACTTGAAACTGATCAGTTAATAGAAATCCTAGGATTGGTACCTTTTGTAATTAGAAGAAAGATACATTGTGTAATGCTAGTTAAGAAATTCTGTGCAGGCATTTTAACATCATATCTAAAGAACTATTTTCCATATCTCAATGAGTCTGTTCATCATATATGTTGTAGCACCATTGTCGCGTTCTCAGCATACCACGAGTAGTTGCTAGTATACCAGGTTCGCATGTATAAACCACTGTGTTGTGCGATTCACTCCAAGATCCAGTTATTATTTTATAGCTTTTATTTGAACAAAATACACGTAAACACAAGCGGTAAAAACTAGGAATAATACATAGAAAATATATGTAAATAAGAGCTATGACTAAGAGTAAACAATAAGAAAGACACACAAAATATATACAACTTGACTTACATCTGATTTCGGCTATAAGACCAAAAAGGAACGGCCTAAATGTGTAAACTAGAAACTTTCTCCAACATGATTTAAAGTCATCAAAAAACGTGTCTTGTACGTTTTGTGAACATACGCGCAGTTTGTCAGCGGTCACAACTCGCTGGCTACAGTACGTGGTGTAACCACAATGTCTATTTAACAATGTAATGTGAGTAAACGTCACAACCATTATCAATTGCCTTAATTGACAATATGTGCAGGATATATAACTTTTGAGTTAAAATGAGTTTTTGTAACATATTGTACTGTACATATATGAATGTATGTTTATATTTGTAATAACTTTAGTTTGTTAGGAAACAATTAAGACCACCATATATTGATACCAGTGTTAGCTGAAGGGGCTATCCTGTATAAATATTATTGTATTATTATTGTTAATAATAATAACAATAATGCCTGGCTAATGCAGATTGCAGATACCATATTTTGATGGTTATTAATACAAAAGCCATGTAACAAAGCACATGGCATTGTACTTGTACTATAGTATCTAAATTATATATCACCATGCATGCACAGATATAACAACCTATATTCAGGATGACATGCCAATTTGATACTAACTTGTTGACAATGATCTAGCTGACACAGCACTTGTTCAATCCCTAACATATATAAGCTGTATTTTACATTACAAGCGTTAAGGACCAGCATTGTCCAAGCTTATTAACAGATACAATAAGTTGTGGCGCAGCAGGCCATATACTATAGTCCTAACATGTTCTGTAATGGATGGAGTAAACAAAGATTATTTCTGTATATTGTTATTTTTGTATTGTATACCAGTATACAATACATGGACGTTTTATTTTGTTTTTAATTTTATATTGTATACCAGTATACAATACATGGACGTCATGAATTAAGCTATTAACTATGATTAAGCTCATATCCTCAGAAAAACTATTCCCGGTTGAAAAACTTATAACCTGATTACCAGTGACTGCCTCTAACCATTGAGGCATCAAGAGTCAGATGGAGTGAGAAAGTTACAATGATGTACTGATTTGAATGATATATATACTGCCTATGCGGCAGTCACTATATATCAGTATTATATGCACATAGGAAGTATACATATTTCAATTGAATCAGTACATCATTGTAACCTTCACTCTCCATCTCGGGTAGCTCAATGGTTAGAGGGTCTCACCTGCAATCAGAAAGTTACAAGTTCAATTCCTGTCTGGGACTAAGAATAATTTTTCTGGGAATATCAGCTTGCATAACAATCATCCATGTATCGTCTGTCTCATACTCCGAGCTCTCCCTTATTCACTGCAGCAGTGTATATATTAACACTTACAAGTATAGTACAATACTGTAATGCTTGTTTATGCTACAAAATTGTAGGCAAAGCCAAGGTTGTATAAACCCCAGTATAGTCTGCATGTTTTTGCACCCTAAACTACCAGTACTGTATAGGCTAATTCAAATTTTTAAATTGTTCCATGATAGATACAAACTTTAAACTTGCACTACGATTGTGATTTTTCGTTGGCTTTCTAATGGTATATAGCATAAATCTCTCTGTTAGTGCTAAGTATTTCAAAATGTATATATTATACAGTACAACACTTACTACTAACAATATAAACAAATTGTTAACATGACTAACATGTATTGTATATGGTTGTTTTATTGAAGAGTACGATAAAAATGTTGTTCTGCGTACTGTGTAGGCACTAGGTAGTGTTAGAAATACATGTAAGAAATCGTGTGTAAGAGGACTATACAATTTCGAGCGAAAGGCCTTCAAAGACTGATTTCGTGATGTCTGATCGGTCAGTATAATCTGCAGACTGCAGACCAAGTATAAAATGCAGAATTGGTGTAAAATGCAGACTGCGATAAAAAGTCACCTTGAGTTTCACAACACGGAGGTTCAGCAGATTTTTCGACAAGGATTCCAATCGACTGACATTTTGTTGATTATGAAAATGACCGCTGTCCAGTGGTACCGTAACAAGACCATGTGACACATGGTTGTCCTTATACAGACTGTTGACTTATTCTACTTCGGAGTCAACATATCCAGATATAATCTTACTTAAACTAACAAGACTGGTTAAAATGGTTGTCATGGTAACCAAATTGCCATATATAGAACACAATTTTAAAAAATTACAAAAATATTGTGTATGTATAAACTATAACTATAAGGTCTGTAACAACTAAAATGTCTATATCAACTAATATATACCGATTGACCATATAAACTAATGGTGAGTATGGTTACCATGGCAACCACCACTTTGCCAATATAAATATCACTAATTGTTTCAGCATATGTCATTACCCATTTGTGCCAAGTTTTATTGTGTTTCAAATGGTAATTGCTAAAATAAGTATTTTGATACTAGTGATTGACCACATGATTTGATGGTGAGTATGGTTACCACAAAATTATAAATACACCAATGGATTTGTTTATGTTTTTACCCATGTATACCAAGTTTTATTGTGTTTTGATTAGTGATTGCTAAAATAACCTAAAATAAGTATATATTTTGTGTTAAAATGTTTGTATTTGGTGCCATATTGCTGCTATATGGTTTTATGTACCAAATTATTCTCTATAACTTTGGCTATAGTGGATCAATTTTGAAAATTTAAACACCAAAATGATCTTCTCATTGAGCTCTATCTAAATAGCACTTTAAATAGCATTTGACTGTCTTCCCTGCATGAAATCTTTTGTTGGTCTATAATCGTCAGAATTTTGTCACTTACGAATAACCACTGACCCCAAAATAACCATGCAAATAACCACTAACCCCCAAACAACTTAGATCCTAACCCCCCGCCAAATGAGTTTTCTAACCCTAACCCCCGCCTTATTAAAGTGTACCTCGATTCCCTTGATGATCAAGTGAATGTGACTGCTGACCAACAAGATTTCATGCTCATCCTCGATCATCGCCCGGGAAAACCATAATCAACAAAATGTCAGTGATTGGAAGTCTTCGTTGGAAAGGCTCTACTGTATTCCTTGTCGAATTTTCTGAACTTCCATGTTGTGAAACTCAAGGTGAGTCTTTATATCGCAGTCTGCATTTTACACCAAGTCTGCAGTTTTAGTCTGCCTTTTATACCTATTCTGCATTTTATACTTGGTCTGCAGTCTGCAGATTATACTGACCGGATATCTGATTGAGTCGCCATGACGCCATGCCAAAAGTGAAATGTTCCAACCACGATATATTTTGAAGTACTAACTCTAAGAACTCATTCTACATATTATCTAATGAAAGCTTGATTAACAGCCTCTGACATACCTACAAAAATATTTTTGTAACTGATAGCTAACAGCTTGAAAAAAGCGATGACGCTTGGATTGGATTGACAAACTCTGAATAAATATGTTTTAGATATTCAGACGACGATATCTTTTGAACTACTAACTCTAGAAAATCATGCTATATATCAAATAAAAGCCTGAATAACATACTCGGATATGTTTGCAAAACTATCTTTGTAACTGATTAACAGGTTTAAAAAACCGAAAACGGGTTTACCTTTAGTTTTGACGCCACGTATAAAACTTGATTTACGAACTTGACATCTTCCGACGACGATATATTGCATTTTCACTGCCTTTTCACGATCTTTTTGAACACAAATCTTCATTCACCGTATAACCCGACAAAACACGCACTTTTCTTTTACGGTTTCAATTTAAATATTAATTCAAATGCAGATATTTACCATATCTAGTTACCAGGGCCAAATTTTCCGATGCCGCGCATGATCGACGACGTTTATCCTGAATATATATAAATAAACTCTATTCTATTTAGCCCACCCTGCCAAGCATCCCCATGATAAGGGACTAAACGCCGGTCGATATTAGCGCCCTCAGGCCTTCGGCCGGCGCTTTGCGCCCAGATAAAATGGGAATATGAGTTCCATCGACGCATCCAAAGGCTTGCGGAAAGCCAAATTTATTTTCCATTTCAGTAACAATCTTCATCATCTCCTGTTCTGAGGTTGGTAATTTGATATAATGTCCACACTTGTTAACCAAAACATGGCAAACTTTTCTGATCACAACGGACACTGTGCATATTGCTACGCCAAAAGCATTAGCGGTCATGCTAATTGACCCCTGGTCTGTCAGGTAATATAAAGTCATCGCCAATTGCTTATTCATCAGTAATCATAAGATTTATCACTAGTAGTCCTGGTATTTATTTGAAGAACAGATCATCAGAATTATTGTTCCTCAGCCAAGTCTCCGTAGGCTGTGGCATATTTGTGTTTAGCCGGAACACGTTAATTGTATCCATTTTCTTCATTGAATATATAATACAGTAATATCCTTATTAACCCAAGAATTTGGTCAGAAGAAGTACAGTGGTCCTGTGAAATATATTATTACAACCACTGCCTTCGATCGCTCGATATGTGTGATTAAGCATAGCTTAACAGTTGTATAGGATCAAATTTTGGCGTTTTCTGATTGGCTTAAGCAGACACGGACCTCTGCGAAGACAGTCCTGCTTGTTTGTAGCTTAATTAATCGCCTGATTGGTTAAAAATTCATAAAATTGATAAATGAGAATATATTGCGGCAACAAATAATTGCTAGTTATTACCACATTTTAAACAATATATATACTTATTAGCCATGCATAAGATCTTTTGTTGAAATTGTTGTGACGCTAATGCAAGCATAATTCGACGTTGAATCAACATGTATTTCTTACGTTTAATACACCGCGGTGGATAAAGCTACATATATTGGCATTGTTGTGAAACATGAAGACGCTATATATGCAATAACAATTCAACGTCGAATCGACATATATTTATGACATTGGTATAACCATGGATAGTAAATAGACTGGATAGGAAACTAAGATCACGTGCGACGTTTCCAGCATGCTGATTGGTTTAGGCACCAGTTGGTCGCGTGAAAACCTAGTTGCAAATCGTGATGTCACAAAATCACCATAAATCGCAACGTTTAGCAATAATACAGCTAAAAATGATAGTCAAACCACCAAAAAATATCACAATGCCACTTTACGATGGAATATCCGACTACCATTACTCATTTTAGGCGAAAAGATCCAACTTTAGAAGGTGAAAAACGCGTCGCAAATTTCAACTAAAACAACGGTAGTTTTGCGACGCCAGTTTCTTCACCACAAAACGAAAACAGCTGAAACAAAGACGAACAACGTTTACCTCGATCATTTGGTCGTGGCTTAGGCAGGTTTGTAAGACGATGAAACATTTTGGAATCTCAATATAGCTACTTGAATACGAAAATATGGAGAAGTCGAAGAGAAACTCAGCAAAATCTGTGTACTCGTGACATCATGAATTTCAACTAGGTTTTCACGCTGACGTCAACCAGTTTCCTATCCAGTCTATTTACTATCCATGGTATAACGTCGATAAAGCGACGTCGATTCCATGTTGCGGTTTGGTCGAAAAATATATAACGGTAAATTCGACCAAAATTCAACGCCGAATTGAAGTCTATTCCTGACGTTAGTACAACGTCAATAAAGCGACAACGACGTACTTTGATTCTAACGTTCAGTTTGGTCGTAATATATGTTGTGTAAAGCAATGTTGTGACAAGGTTGATTATGTGTTCAGTATAGCTGCCTTGTATATACGCAGATAACTGGTACAACATTCTAATATTAACGTTCTTAGAACGTGTTGTCAGCACCTGAATATAACGTTGGTTTGTGACGTCGATACAACGTCCTGACAACGTAATGTCAACACGTTCACACAACGTTCGGTTATGGTGTCGTTACAACGTTCTGACAACGTTGGGTTATGATGTCGCTACAACGTTCTGACAACGTTACACCGACACGGTCACACAACGTTTGATTGTGAACGTCGTTACAACTTCAACACAACGTTATGATACAATATCCAAGCGACAAACGTCCTGTGAACGTTGTCTGAAGGTTAGGTCCGACCTAACCAAATTAGAACCTTCCTTATGTGTTAAGCTGGGTAACAATCTATGCTATTGGTTTTGAATTTGCAAGTTTGGTTTAGAATTGACTGTTGGTAAAGCCCGGCGCACACTAGTGCAAGTTGCACGCACAGATGTCATTCGTGACCAATTGCGTGCGACGAAAATCCTAGTGTGCGGGGAAAATATGCAGGATTTGTCATTCGTGTCGTGAACAACAAATATCAAACATGTTTGATATTTTCTGTCATTCACTCGCAACTCTTCGCAGCAAAGAAGTGCACATGCGTGTTATTCCTCAAAACAACATGGCGGATAGTGAACAAGATGATTTGTCAGACGACGAAGATATCTTGCTATTTATTTTGCTGATACGGAGACGTCAAAGACGTCTGAGGGCGGCTAATCGCCAGTTATGGATTATCATAGACTCCTTGCCTTTGTCTTTACCAAAGGCATGGTAAAGTATAGAAGACAAAGCCAATGACTGCATAGGTTTTTTTGTTTTTAAATACATGTTTCTCATTCGTTTGGTGCCTTTTAGGTATAACTAAAATAATTCCCTGTTATATGTTATTCTGTTTTTAAATATTTTTACGGTATTTTACGCATGTTTAGTTACGGTGTACGGTAAACGTTCATCATATCCATATGCGAGACATTTTGGAATTTCGATTTCTTTGTTATATTTTACGATATGCACAGAGAACACAGTACTTGACCATTAGGCCTCGAGCAATAACTATATCACAATCATGCAGTATTCAAAGATAGCTATTGGCTAAACTTAACAAACGTTGACAAGTAAAACACACAACCAAGACCGAACCCTAAAGGCTTGTTACACAAACTAGCAACTAAACGAATTAGCACAAACATAAATCAATCAACACATATATACACATATTGCTTCAGTCAAAATAAATGTACATAATTAATGTGCAGGCAGAACACAAAAACTGCAGTAGTTTATATTAGGAGCAAAATTAGGAACAAAATTTAAAACGAGAATTACGTATTCTACAACATCAAAGAAAAGTAATATACTGATGTATACGAACTTACCAAACAAAAAGCTGACTAGAACGGCAACATCCCTGGGGTTCCCTGCTTTTTCTGTAACTTCTCTTTACTCTTCAACAGGATATAATTAATAAGAAATTCAAATTATAGATATTTATGTTTATTCCTGCCATAAAGTATACAAAAGTTACCCTGACTTTAATAATTTAATGTCTACAGCTCACATAGCAAAAATAAGAAAATAAAACCAAAATATATTTACTTACCTAACAATTAAAACGTCTTCATTGCTTCGTTTGGTTCTTGAACGCTAGTTTCATACGCACGTAAAAACAATGAAAAAAGTTTTCACACCATTTTATCTTAGTTGGCTTTGACC
This sequence comes from Chrysogorgia sp. JL179-B06, assembly GCA_035772405.1. Classification (NCBI taxonomy): domain Eukaryota; kingdom Metazoa; phylum Cnidaria; class Anthozoa; order Scleralcyonacea; family Chrysogorgiidae; genus Chrysogorgia; species Chrysogorgia sp. JL179-B06. The sequence continues at coordinate 1,558,951 of JAYKKM010000350.1, read as the reverse complement.
TTTATGTTATGTCAATACATTTTTTATCCACCTGCTGTTCGTATTTTATCTCTAAAACGTGATAGTTTGTTTATTTCTGATCTCCAATGAGATTGCATTACAAAATCTCAGATCGGTGTTAGGTGGATCCCACATTGAGAATGAAACAATTTCGGCCAAAAACCTGTAAACATTTGCTAATTTCTTGTCAATCCAAAGTATTCATAACCCAACTAGTTTGTGATAAGGTAGTTGTGAGAAATTGTACTGTTAGATTTATGATTCATTTCCGGTCACTGCCTATTCACGTGAACAGAATGTGATGTGGGGGCGGGGAAAATTACTTGTTGATATTCGAAGCGATAGAGCGAGCAAGTGAGAGCAGTACTGAGTATAAACCGTGATTAAAACGAACCTTTAAACTTGTGACTATTGTCGTGATTAATCTATTTCCGACAAAGTGGCGTCGCGCAACCGGTAGCTCTGGCAGGAGATCTGAAACAGGCGTTCCTACAAGTGCGCATAAGAGAACAGGATCGAGACGCAATACGGTTCCACTGGCTGAAGGATTTAACAACCAGGGAGGTGGAGACCTTGAGGTTCACCCGAGCGTTCTTCAGATTGTCTACATCACCGTTCCTGTTAGGCGGAGTAATCATGCAACACCTTCAGAATATGCAGTCAGCATATCCAGAACAAGTGCAAGAGATAAGACGCAGCTTGTATGTTGATGATCTCATCACCCGGAGGCGAAACCATCCCCAAGACACAGCTTCTAAAGGAATCATGCCAGACCATCTTTGGATAAGCAAAATTCAAGCTACACAAGTGGCATTCCAACATACCGATGCTGGAAGAGGAAAGCATGCCCTTAGAAGAAACATTCCCAAGTTATGCCAAGGAGCAGTTGGGAGTCATGACGGGAGAAACGAAGCTATTGGGAGTCCCTTGGAATAAAGCAAAAGACACCATTGAAGTGAACTTTCCTAAACCGTTAATCGAGATAACAAAACGAGAAGTCTTAGGAAAGATTGCAAGAATGTATAACCCTCTGGGGTTAGCATCACCCATAACGCTGGCTGGAAAGGTGTTGTATCGCGAAACCTGTGATACTCGAGTCTCGAAACCCATGGGATAAATAACTACCCAGAGAATTAATGGCCAGTTGGAACAGTTGGGAAAGAACTCTCCCAGAACGAGTAGAAGTACCAAGAAGTTTGGCCAAATACCACGAAGAAATCAACGCCATTGATCTTCATGCTTTCGGCGATGCCAGCAGTAAGGGAGTGTCGACAGCAGTCTATGCCATTACATATCAACCATCAGGAAGAAACCAAGGCCTGGTAGCTGGCCAAGAAAGGCTTAACCATACCAAGGCTCGAACTAGTCGCAGGTCACATGTCAGCCAACCTACTCGATAATGTGAAGGAGTCATTGCAAGGTTTTCCAATATGGAATGTATACAGCTGGCTAGATAGTACCGTTGCTCTCCACTGGATTCGTGGACAAGGAGAATACAAGCAGTTTGTACACCATCGAGTTAGAAAGATCCAAGACAAGGCTTATATCCGGTGGAGGCATGTCAGTTCAACCGAGAATCCTGCGGACCTGGGAAGTCGAGGAGGCCAAGTCGATGAATCATCCAAGCTTTGGTTGAATGGACCGCCATGGTTAGCCAAGGATGACGAGTGGCCAGCGGACATTGTAACAAGTTCAACCAAAGAAACACAGGCAGAAGCGAAATTAATCAAGGATGTACTAGCAGTGGCCGTGGAAGCGGAGGATGAACTAGACGACTTGATGACGAAATGGGAATTCTGGAAGGCACTCAGAATCACCGCGTGGATAGCACGGTTTCACCGAAACTGTACAACCTGCAAGGGCGAGGAGAGATTCGTTTGCCCACTTACAACCCACGACCTGAATGCACAGATCGAGTTCTGGGTGAAGAGAGTCCAATCCAGATGCCAAGACCTAGAGACGTTCGAAGACCAGAAATTACAGCTCAACCTTCAGAGGAACGAAAGTGTTATATTTGAATGCAGAGGTTGTGTACAAGGTGACTACCCGATCTACCTACCTGACCAAGATATGTTTACCGAAAAGTTGGAGCGCATGACCATCTGGAAACTCTTCATGGGGGAGTTGGTCTGACGATGACCAAGGTCAGGCAGAAGTATTGGATACCCGTTTAAGAAGATTAGCAAGGCGGGTGATAAAGATGCCATGGATGTAAACGGTTCCAAGTCACTGCACTTGCCAATCCTACCACGAGAAAGGACAACGGGATCGATTCCATTCAAGGTGATCGGAGTTGATTATGCCGGCCCGATAAGATACCACAGCAAGCTGAAGAAAGAAAAGAAAGCCTACATTCTGTTGTACACCTGTAGTCTCACAAGGGCAGTGTATTTGGACTTGTTGCCAGACCAAAGCATGCATACACAGCCTAAAGCGGTTCATAGCAAGAAGGGGTCGTCCTGAGAAGATCTTCTCAGATAATGGTAAAACCTTTGTGGCCACAGCCAAATGGGTGAAGAAGATAAGGAACGACGAGCATTTCAACGATTGGTTGGCGAAACAAGAGATCAAGTGACAATTCAATTTGAGCCGCGCTCCTTGGTGGGGCGGGCAGTTAGAGAGGCTCGTTGGATTGACGAAGCAAGCTCTATACAAATCTATTGGAAAAGGAAACTCGAGATGGCAGGAGTTGGAGGAAGTTCTTCTAGACATCGAGACAACACTCAACAACCGACCGCTCAGTAATGTCGAAGATGATGTACAGATGCCAATACTAACTCCAAGTGCGATGCTGTTCGGACAACCAAACCAAATCCAAGAAGAAGACGTTGACGCTGTTGAAGATGTTGATCTGAGGAAACGAGTCAGATATATGCGAAGGTGCAAAGATGGGTTGTGGTCAAGATGGACGTCAGAGTACCTTAAGTCCCTGAGAGAACGTCACAACCTCAAACACAAGACAAAGGAAATGACGGTGACACCTGGAGACATTGTTCTTATTAAGGGCGATGAACGAAACAGAGGGAAATGGAGAATTGGCATAGTGGACAATCTAATAAAGGGGAGAGGGGAGTGCGGTTGAGAGCGGGAAAATCCTATCTTGAAAGGCCTATACAGCACCTCTATCCACTTGAACTGTCATGTGACAGATCACGACCTCCGGATGGTACCAAACTAGATGTCCATGCAGAAGAATTCAGACCGAGAGCTGCAGCAACGATCGCACGTCAACGCATAGCGAAAATCGCGCAGGATGAGCTGGAAGAGGACTAGAACTGATCAGACAAATTTATGAACTTGTTATGTTTACACCATGTTATGTTTACATTGATTATTTGAATATTTGACACGACACGAGTCAAAGAGGGGGAGAGCGTGAGAAATTGTACTGTTAGATTTATGATTCATTTCCGCTCACTGCCTATTCATGTGAACAGAGTGTGATGCGGGGGTGGGGAAAATTACTTGTTGATATTCGAAGCGATAGAGCGAGCAAGTGAGAGCAATACTGAGTATAAACCGTGATTAAAACGAACCTTTAAACTTGTGACTATTGTCGTGATTAATCTATTTCCGACATAGTAAAATTATCAGTGTTTAATGTGTTATTTTTTATAGTTCTTCTGGTAGTTATTTAGTATTTTGAGTGTTTTTGATGTGTTTAGTGTGTGAAGTTGAATTTAGTTGCCAACCTTTCCATATTATATGTACTTCCATATTATATGTACAACCTCTAGAAACCGCATCGCACAAAGATAAGAGTGGGGCGAGTTTTCATTTCTATCATAGATTCTTTGCCTGTTGCAATATGAGTTGGCTATTAAATTAGTTCAGTATATTGGTATGCATCATAAGAAAGACAGAGCAGCAGTTTGATAATCAGGAATTGGCTGCAACAGCAGGTCACAGTTGAAATCACCCAAAACAATAGACTCGCAATCTCTAGAGTCAATAAATTGGATAAATTTCTAAAAAAGCAATAGAATCAGGTGGTCTATACCATGTGCTAACCAAAGATGGCTTGTTAAATGGTTTTGAAATTTCAATACAAAGTAATTAAGCTCTCCTGCTGAAACTGGAATATCACATTTGGAGAAATATACATTGTTTATAAATAGGGCAACTCTACCACATACCTATTTCTTTATAAATAGAGTTGTCAAGCCTGGTTTCATTCAATACTAAAACATCAAATGCCTGTTCATAAAGAATTACTCTAAGCTCATCAATATACTTGTTATATTTAGATGCCCTAATTTAAAGCCTTTTAAATGAGAAGGGGGAAACCAGGCAATAGATATTTTTCCAAAGAATGAGACATTTGATTATTAACTGTAAATTCACTGCAGCTTATACAGACAGACTGCCGAGGAACGCTAATATACTGCTAAATGCTTGATGACATTTCCAGCGAGGATTGCCATACCCTTCTTGTGAGTTTGTTTGTGGAGTGATACGTCATTGGCGCTATTTGATTGGACGAGATAATCATGTGCATAGATAATTTGTTGTCGAATTCTATAGACTATCGAAGTCGATAATCTATTTTTAAATGATTGTTTATTGAAGTAATATTTAAACTGGCAGTGTGGAATAACAAATCGAACTAACATCGAGTTTCTATATTTCATTGCTGCACTTTCGTGATGATATGGATCTGATCATCAAACTCATATCATTCCCATATTGTATGGCAATGATATGGAAATTTACGAAATACGTACCATTCCCATACAGCTCAACAATGGGATTTCATATATGGAACTGGTATGGGGCATATAGTTCCATGTTAAACCCATACATTTCCCATATATGGATCATATTTAAAAAAAATCATTCCAGAGTCAGTTAGAAACCATTCTAGAACTAAAAGTCCAAATTGCAAGAATTGCAAGGCGATTTTCAGTGTCAAGACAGCATGTTTACACAACCATTCAAGAATATGGAATTGAATATCAAAAGTTATCTGCCATGTCCCAATCTGAAGTAGAAAGAGCTGTGGTAGCTACGAAACAGCAACACCCTGCTGGTAGATAAATTATGGTACAGGAACACCTGACCTCTAAGTGGCTGCACATTCCAAGAAAAAAGTCTGGGAAGCGGATCCATGCAGTTGACCCAGAAGACGTTCAACAAAGAAAACAGAAACCGATCAGAAGGTGAGTTTACTCAGTTCTATGTCCAATTATGTGTGGCGTATTGATGGGAACAACAAACTGGTGCATTGGCAGTTCGTGGGATTGATCGTTTTAGTCCGGTGGTTGTTTTTATCCATTGTTCTACAAACAAGAAACAGTCTGTTCCTTGTTTTGTGAGGAACTTGCAAAGTATCATGGAGGTGAAAACGTTGAGAAATGGCAAGATATATTGCCGCTATAGGACAAAAAGTGAGCCTGTGCTGGTTGGAAAGTCAGTCCACAATAAGCGAATAAATAATAATAATTATCTGTAATAACAACAAGCGGTTGTCACTGGCAATCGTTTGTGTATAATTAGTTCTCATGCCCATATCTAGATTGTACCAAGCTACACTGATGAGCTGTGGAACAGCGGTTTCGCTGTCTGTAGATATTGTACTATATATATATATATATATTTGTATGTATGGTAAACGATCCTTTGTTGCCATGGTAACAAAGGAAAATGGGGGTTAAGTTAGGGCTAGGAATTGTGATTGGGACGTACGTACTATAAACGGCGTTTAAATTTAAATTGACGCCAGCGCGACAAACCGCCTTTCCGGTCCCAGAGGTTCTACGCCGCCGCCCACTGCCCCCCAAAAACCGAAAGCGTTTTTTGCTGACCAAAGACCTTGCGTGTATATATATATATTAGTTTTGGCTGAATAAACATGAACTGAATATTCTCACCTTTGCTGGTATTTCCTGTATTAAGAACCCAAACATGGTTACTTGGAGGGACTCTAATCTATCTTTTGGGCCTGCAGAAGGAGATTAAAAAGTTATCTAGCAAATAATGACCAATATCTAAATGAGACTCGTGCATGTTGAACCTTTGATCACGAAGTCTGTAGGTATACCGACGTCTTGAGAATCAGCAGCCTGCTTTACAGCATCAGATTTCTTGGCAGGCAACATGTCAAGAATACTGAAATTTTTATTTTTCTCAACTTTTCGCCCGGTGTTGTCTCTTTGGAATCTTTTTTCGTAAGGTATCTTTTTTATTTGGCCTCTTTTTTCTTTAGTGCAGTGAGCCTGCCACTCAAAATCTGCTTTTTTCAGCAACAATGTCTTTATGGCTGCATACTAGTAGGGGGAACAAGGCAAAATTATTCACACTTTTGGCTCTTTGAAGCCTTTGTCACTTGATAACAATCTGATCTGTGGTGCTCTTTACAACTTCTGTTAAGTTATTAATTTCTTGCAACCTTTCAGCTGTCAATCTTTTTCCGCTTCTCCAGTGGTTCCATGTCTTCTCTTCAGAATCTGTACTACGTCTTGATTATAGAATAAAATATAAAAGAGAGAAGCGGTGAGGAAGCCAAACTGGAAGCCATAGGCTTATATGTATGTTTGGACTACCCCATGAATTGTTCAATTATATTATTACATAACGAGCAGCATAATGATGAAGAACACTAATACAACAGATTTGTAGATAAGAAAAAGTAATGTTTCAGTTTGGACAAAAAAGAATAAATAGAAGTGGGATTACGAATGTCTGAGCACAACGTCATTAGTAAATAAAGGGCCTTGATAACTGACAGAAAATTGCCTTATATTTTTCTACAAAACGGAACATGCAATAGGTTTGAACTTTGGTATTATAGCTATGTACGAGATTAACTGGTAAAAATAAATTATTCAAAAACGAATACATAAATTTTCCTAAATAAAATGAATAAATATCTTCAAATTTTAGGATCAAATTGTTCTTAAATAAAAGAACAGTATGTGCATGAAATGCCTCATTAATTTTTCTAATCGCACGTTTCTGAAGAAAAATAATGCGATTAAGATTAGACGGATACGTTGTGCCCCAGACAACAATACAATATTGCAGATATGAATAAGAATACAAAGTTCGTAAGGCAGGCTTAGAAAGACAAAAACTTGATTTATAAATTATTCCAATTGATTTCGAGATCTTACGAGCGACATGTGCCATTTTACAAGAAGATTAATAAACAAAAACAACGTTCGTTTTAACCATGGATAACGGACGGAGCTGCATGCCTACATGTTATGACTTCTCATTATCACTATGGTGGATAAAAGATTTTTTTTTTTTAAAAATCTTTATTCTTTTATTCATTAAAGTGCCTATGTCACAAAAAATATAAAAAGAAAAAGAAAAATTAGTCAGTTTCGGTTAAATGCGGTAAAAAAGTCCCGGTTCGGGCAAAAACATTCGTAATGACATAATGTTATAACATAACGTAATAACATTTGCCTTTTGTCTTTGCTTAAAGATCGTACAATTTGATTTATAATTGTACAAAATAAATAAATCTGTCGTTTATGTATTCAAATCCATGGCATGCACAATTAAGGATGTACACTATTGGAGTTCATATAAAATAAAGCCATTAAAATGTGGCTGCAATTATTAGTCGCATTTGTGCAATTGAAGTTGGATGGACTCACTAAATTTTGATTATTGTATGTGCAAGAATTCAACACCAAACTACCATGCATATGTTTACAATAGTGTACTATTATTATTGTTATAAAAAATGTATGATTAGTTGAGGGTACCTCTATGTGCAAGAATGCCAGGGTTTTGAAGGGCTAGTTTTCCTGCTACTTCTTTGATAGCCTTCTGGTATTTGATAAGATTTGCTGGTGATCCTTCTCTTCCAAATATTTTTGCTTCAGCAATTTTCAGTGCTTCAGCAATTGACTGCTCATATTGTGGTTCTTGTAACAAAAATAATTTGCCATTTAGATGTAAGGGATATTCACTGTTTACAAACATCCAGCAAACAATATAATTGTGTTAAAAGTATGTATATTATACACGCACAGCCACTAGGCCTCTGTATTCTTGGTTACAAGGGCTCAGGCATCTTTTGGGGTCTGAAACGAGAAACAGAAGGCCTAGCCAAATTCCTAACAAACAACCCAAAACGCACAGGAACTACCCAGGTCAACGATATCGACTTACAGTAATATCACATTTAAAATTATTGGTACATAAATATAACCATTTAACAACCCAGGTTTGAACCACGTTTTTACCTTACTTGTTTTTATATCACAGAATAATTAAAATTATCGAAATTGTGAGAAACATGATCGTGTGATACCACTCAACTGTATGTCACGTTTCTTGACATGGACCGTTTTGATATGTTCAAACATTTGATATGTTCGTATTGGCAATTCAGCTAGGCCATATGTTACACACCAGGTTCCAGACCTCAGAAAATAAAAAATCCAGTGTGAACAGAAGGCCTAGTGTCTAGGCTGACACATGCAGTATAGTATAGTAAATAATATACCATTAGAATAATGAAGTTTCAACGAATTAAAAAATACAATAATTATCTACACTTATTGCATGCCAAGCCAATAGCCCTAATTTTTGTATGTTAGTCATACATTCAATATATAGAGAAAACAATCCCAAATCAACTGTTAATATAGAACCTAATATTGTTGAAACAAAATGTCTTTGGAATTGTCTATATTTCATAGCAATAAAAGTTAACACAGTCTGTCTATATCATTTCCCTGTAAATGGCTTTCTCCCTATAAATTAAACACAGTGAGAATTTGTACACCACTATTAGTCAAATATGGCAAACGTTTATAATTCTCTTATTAACCCAAACAAAAAAGTCTATAGGCCTGCCTATATGCATGTCTATAGGCAACCTATAGGATCCTATAGAGAAACCGATTAGCCTATAGACGCCTATACGTACCTCTAGGGTTTTTCTGTAAGGGATCTAGTATCAGGTAAAGTTAAATGTTAAGTCCACCTGCATGGGAAATTTCAACTGCTCAACCTAGTAAACTTGTCAAGTGTTTACATATCCTTTCTTATTCACATCATTACATGTTTACTCAGTAAACTGATCAGGATGTAATGCATTTTGCAGTACTTTAATATTTATGTTCTCAACATTTGCTTGTCAAAGTGTTTACATATCCTTTCTTATTCACATCATTACATGTTTACTCAGTAAACTGATCAGGATGTAATGCATTTTGCAGTACTTTAATATTTATGTTCTCAACATTTGCTTGTCAAAGTGTTTACATATCCTTTCTTATTCACATCATTACATGTTTACTCAGTAAACTGATCAGGATGTAATGCATTTTGCAGTACTTTAATATTTATGTTCTCAACATTTGCTTGTCAAAGTGTTTACATATCCTTTCTTATTCACATCATTACATGTTTACTCGGTAAACTGATCAGGATGCAATGATTGGGAATAAAAGTTAACTGCAGCTTTTGTATACGTACAATTCACATTGAGACACAATTGCCCATGGTTATCACTGACAACATCTTGTGCACTCTTTGTCCTCATCTACAGTGGATTTGCATAGTGGGCATTTGGACAATTCAATGTATTGCAAACCTGAACATTTTTTCAGGCATGAGCTGCCACAGATTTGGTCATAAATACCAAACCACATTGAATTTTGATTGTGTGATCAAGTGCGTGGTTTCTTCTGCACAAATTGTTATGCATACCAGCAAACAAGTACTCCACAGCTACTGAGGTTTGTAGGGTGTGGCAATCTCGTACCCAAGGTCGGCGAAAATGGCCCTGGGATCGGCTGGTCCATTCTATAATGCGATTGGCTTGTCATAAAACTCAAAACGACCGGTTGAGGACGTTCTGACCAGCGGACACGGGGACGTTTTGACCAGCGGACACGGGGACGTTTTGACCAGCGGACACGGGGACGTTTTGACTTGGGGACGTTTTGACTGGCAACGCGAATACCATGCAAGACCTCGAAATTTTCGCGCGGCAGAATGGATAATCTGCTGATAAGACAATAAATGTGATGCCTTAAGGGGAAAACGAGAAAATTGAAAAAGCAGTGAGCCATTTGTCTAAGGAATCAATTTTTAGTCTTTTAGGACCCGGGATTGGGTGGGAAGAGGAATTGTAACTCTCGAACCGTCAAATGAAATCGAAAAGGCAGAATGGGGGTGCAGGTCAACATTCTCGGGTAAAAGTGACGCAAAATCGACGTACTCACCATTCAGGATTGACTGTGTCAGCTTCTTTGGCAAGTGGTTAGCAAGCAGTTGTTGGGAACTAGTGGCGGCAATGGCGGGAACGGTGGAAAGCGATTCCAAGAGCTGGGAAACGTGAGACGGATTACCCAAACCGTTGGAGGACTGGTGGGGAAATGGCACGTCGGCTTAGCTCAGTTGGCTCTATGGAGTTTGTGGCTGTGCTTGTGCAAGGTGTTGAGTTAGTAGTTGTACTAACTTATCCACCAAATCATCAAGATCGAGGGATGACGGTGGAGAAGACTGCGTCGCTGGAGTCGAAATGGTGTTCTGGTCTGGTGGTGGCATTGCTGTCGGCACTGGACGTGTAGCATTGTGCATTTGAAGTCGGTTCAACATCTCACAACGTGAACCAGTCAGAGGCAGGTGATGTTGAGCCAACAGGAGTTGTAACACTTCACTAGACATATCTTTTAGTGAAGTTTCTGCATTCTGGTTTGCTGGATTTTTGCAATTCACCTTTTGTACGGTTTACCTAAGTACGAAGTTAACAAATTGCAAAATGTACAAAATGCAGCAGCACGGGTTATAGCTTGCTTGCGAAAGTATGATCACATCAGTCCAACTTTAAGAAATCTACACTGGTTGCCAGTTCAAGAAAGAATCGTTTTTAAGATGAATTTAATGTGTTTCAAAATAGTAAATAACATTGCCCCTAAATATTTACAAGAACTTGTATGCCTTTATGAACCAACAAGAAAACTTCGATCGTCAGCAGATAAATGGCGTCTTACAGAACAACCATACAAACTTAAAACCTATGGATATCGGGCATTTTCGGTAGCTGGGCCAAAACTATGGAACACACTGCCAGTGGATATCAGATCTATAACTGACATTAATACTTTTAAATCCAAATTAAAGACTCACCTTTTTAAATTAGCTTACTTATGACATATGACTTATAATTATAAGACTTAATCATATTAATTATTATTAATATTTTTACTAGTTTTAAATAATACATAGGTATAGGACTTGTAACAGACGAATTTTAACACCATATACATAAAAGATGTGTAAAATACTGTATACTTAATTTCACAATGTAAAGCGCATAGAACAGCAATGTATATGCGCTATAGAAATGTTATTATTATTTTATTATTAGTGGAGCTTGGAACTGGCTGCTCGTCGAGTTGGGCGAGCACGTCGGTTTAGGAGTAGCCGAACGACCTCTTTTCTGTGCAGGCATGGTTTAAGAAGAAAAAACTCCTGCTTAGAGAACGCTTTTCTTGTGAACTCTTGCTCTGGCTGTGAGAGAATGATCACAGCCACTTTTTCCAAGGCGGAATGTTTTGGTAGGGACGTTATTTTGATAAGAGTTTAGGTTTGGTTTAATCTATTTCTTAATCTGAGTACTAATCAGCTTTATCTGAAGCGGTTTTCATTGCTTATCTTGCTTTTGCACCTGAGAGTAATTTTATGTTTGGCATGTGACAAACAGCGGCTGCTCCAGGCTAAGAGATTGTATTATCTCTCACTCCCTTTTATTAACCTTAATTTATTCAATAACAAATTTATAATTAAAAGATAACTTTAATTATATTGTACTATGTATACAAACCTTTACATTCCTGAATATAGTTTTGGTAATTCATAACCAGTTCTTCCCTCTGCCTGGTTTAAATATTTCATTAAGCGTTTCTGAAGTGATGGATTTGGCGTTATGGCAATAACATTCTTGCAACAAACGGGGATGCTTTTTCATGAGAGAAAGAACTTTTAAGGTCGATAGACCTTCCTTGAAATGCTCAAGAGCAGATCTCATTTTGTCAACCACATAGAAATCAGGGGCGGATTCAGGAATTTTTGACGGTACGTCGAAACACGGAAGTGCACATTCTAGGGGGGTCCAGGGGCATTCCCCCCGGAAATTTTTTGAAATTTGACTCCCTGAAATGGTATTTCCCGCATTCTGGCAAGATTTTTTAGAAAAATCTTACAGTTCTAATTTGCGTTTTTTATACCACATTTTACGATTTTTTAAAAAAAATGCTTCTGCACTTTTTAAATAATCGTTACTGGAGACAATTTTTACGACTGTTTCGCTCCATATCAGAGCATCAGCATGCCTATGAATCACTGCTCAGTGAATCCGACATGGACAGCCAAAGCCCACCAACTTTAGCTGCCAAGCAATTTTTTAGACACATAGAGGAGCTTATCTCTCTAAATCACATGATCCTGGTCATGTTAATTTCCTGGTCATTTTACCAATCTATTAGATTGTTTAACTTTACCCCTTCTCCACAATGAGCTGTCTGGTTGTAAGGTGCCAGATACACACCCATGCAAAGCAAAATAATTATGAATAGAGAAAAACAGACCATGTACAATACATTACATGAACATAGTCAGATAACTAAGAGCACACCACTCTACATCATCCTGGTCATACAAACTAGCAGTTACCAACAAAAGACTGCATTGCATATACAGTACTCTTATTGAAATGTTTATTTATTTTTTGTGGCTTTTTATTAATTTTAATATGTATATATGGAAAGAAAATGTAATAGTTTACCCCTTATCCAGCACAATGAGCTGTCTGGTTTAAAGGCGCCAGATACTCGCCCAAGAAAAATAATTATGAATAGAGAAAAACAGACCATATAGGACACATTTCATGGACATAGAGAAGAGCTCACCTCTCTACATCATCCTGGTCATCTTAACAACCTAATAGTTCACCCCTTATCCACAATGAGCTGTCTGGTTTTAAGGCGCCAGATACTCGCCCAAAGAAAAGGAATTATGAATAGAGAAAAACAGACCATATAGGACATTTCATGGACACAGAGAAGAGCTCACCTCTCTACATCATCCTGGTCATACAAACTAGTAGTTACCAATTACCAACAAAAGACTGCACTCTTATTGAAATGTATATTTATTTTATGTGGCCGTTATTAATGTATATACTGTATATATATATATATAAATGGAAAGAAAATTTAAAAATACTTAGCTAAATTCCAACCTCCTGTTACCAGTTGCAAATTTTTGGAGGACATCTTGCACATCTGGCTCTATTTCTTGGTGAACATGCATCAATGCCAGGCCATTCAGGCGTTCTTCGACCATGGTACTTCTGTTGTAGTTTTTCAATCTACGAAGCACTGAGAAAGAACGTTCACACTCACAAGAAGTTACAGGAAGGGTTGCTAGGATTCGCAATGCTACTTTGATGTTTTCAAAACCTGTGAAGTTAACAGCCTTTAATGTGGCACCAACATTACTAGGACTAGAATCTGAAATTGTTTCCCAGTATTTTTGCCACAGTTCCATCTCCGCATCTAAAGCAAGTGGATTAGGAAAATCATCATCATACAAATTACAAAATGTTTTAAATTTTTCTTTCCAACATTGTTTTGAATTAATTAAGGATATCATTTTTTCAGGAACAATACTTCACCCATTGTAAGCATTAACATTAGCAAAATTAAATCGGGCACTCAAATCTGCATTTAAATGATCGATTACAGGTATGGTAATAACTCTCTTAAAATATTCTGAGGCACTATTAGCAGGGGGATTATCCCTTGCAGTTTGCCTTGAAGTTGTTCGTGGCATTGATTCCTGTATATCAACCTTGGCAGCAAGGGAAATCACTTGTGTGTACCAACCACTATGGTACCATTCCATGTTAGTTCTGATTGTTAAACCTGTATCAATAAGGGATTTAATTAAATGCATACTATCCATGACATCAATGGTTCTCTCCTGCAACAACTTTGTCACAGGAAGAGTCATATCAAAAATATTTCTAGTAATCACCAAAGCTACAATAAACTTAAATGAAGACAAAAGGGTTAAAAAGGATAATGCTTCAGATGAAGTGTTGGGATTACACTGGTTCTCCAAATTTGAAGCCATTTCATCTAAAGTAAAAAAAATTGCAACAAATAATTCTTCAAATAAGTCTAATCCAACTATTCTTTCAACCCATCTTGTTCGGCAAACATCTTTTAATTTGGATTTTCTTGAATCTGGACAATACTTTAAAACATTTTTCTCCAAAAGCATTTGGCGGGTCTGTGAAAAGTTAAAAAAATATGAAAGTTCTTTAATCTGTGCAAAATAATTTCTCACTAGGGGCACAGTACAAGAATTAGAAATAGCCAAATTAAGTCTATGACTGTAACAATGTGTATAAATGGCTTTTTTGTTCAGTCGCAAAATGTGTGCCGATAGACCATTGATGTGGCCTGCGACAGCACCTGCCCCGTCATAACCTTGTCCACGGCAATTTTCAACATTTAAAGAGAGCTTGGTTAATGCATTCAAAATAATTGATGCAAGATCTGCACCAGACAAGCCCCACCTGCAATGAATGAATTGAATAAAATCTTCGCTTATATTTAAATTATCATCAACAAAACGTAACACAAGAGATAGTTGCTCCTTATTGGAGCAATCTGCAGCTTCATCAGCAATAATAGAAAAATATTTGTTTCGTTTAACTTCATTAATAATTGTTTCAGTTACAACCTGACCACAACATTTGATGATTTCATTCTGTGAAGTCTTGGAAATATACGAAGCATTTTTCGGACCATTCTTTAAATGTTCTTCCAACACTTTATCACCAGCACGAACCCTAAAATTGAGAAACTCAACAAAGTTACCAACACCACCCTGGGAGTAACTTCCCACATCTGGATGATATTTGGAATCATCGCGGTGCCCTCTAAAAGCCAAACCGAGACGACCACATAGTTTGATGGTGTCAATGATTGGAATTAGTTTTTTCTTATTTTCGGAGATGTTTTTATTTTTATTTTCATCAATCATTATTCCAATCGGTTGTGTTTTACCAGACAACTCACTCAGGATAGATGTCAAAATGCCTGATGTACTATCGTGCAAGCATGCTTTGGATCCTGACACTGAGTGTTCCGCCACCAGTATGCTTTTTGAAAGAACGAGAAGCATCATTCCAAGATTTTTTATTCTAGCAGCTTTTACAGGAAATCTATCCCCAAGTAGCACACAGGGAAGACAAAATGCACCATCCAGACTTGGTGAATAACACAACCAAGGATAAATTTGAAAAGAAAACTCCTTTTGTTTGTTTTTGGAAAGGAGTATGATTTGTCAGGTATAAAAACATTTTTAAGCAAAGCTTCAATTTGCAAATTACTCATACCTTTAGCTTGTTTCCTATAAAAAGCAACATCATTAATATACTCATTTGGTGGCCATGGTTGCATTGTTGCAGAAGTAGCAACTATGGGAAAAGAAGGTAACATCACTTTGTTAGCATCAGTACAATTAGGAAGAATTAAATTTACTTGACTATTTACTGGGGGCAAGGTCCTCAGGAGGTGCTGGTAACATGCTCGCACTGGTAGTACAGGTGGGAAAAGAAAGTTGATTGTTTTTTGTTGCTTGTACCATGATCATCAACAACCTTTGAGGAGTTTGAGCACATTTGTTTGGGTAGGTTTGATGGAACTGATCGTTGTAGCTTTCTTTTATTTCCACTAGAATCTTGGAAAATAAGAGGGACAAAATGATTAGGTTTAAACACTTGACCTGCTTTAACAATACCTTCAAAACAAAACAATATGTGAAGATCAGAAGACACAGCTTTGATAGGTGGACAAGGCTCAATCATAATTTAAATCGATCTTCTCCACAGTCAGGATAATAGCAAAAAACATTTCGATTGGTAACAGAAGCCAAAGCTAGAATACATAAAAAACTAGACCATGTCTTGTCACTACAATTTAGAATAGCTTCCTTCTTGACAAGCTGATCTCCAGACAAACTGCAGTCAACTGCTTGATACGAAACACACATAGGCAAAATATGTTTTAAATGTTGACAAATACTTACCTTGTGCTTGTCAAGATAAAGCTCGATTGATGTCATAGCTCGCAAATCTCCGACCAAGGAATTGTCACCAACCAGCATTAAAGACACAGAACTATACAAAATTTCCAGATGCTTCAGATCTATAAAAGTTTAATGAATTCATTGTACATTCAGAAATTCGCCTGGTAAGGTTGACTGATCACACTACTCACTTGAATCAAGATGAATAAATGAATATATTATTAAAAACGCAATCGATTCATGTTTGCTGTTTTATATGAATTATTATCTTAATATCATTAAACTACATCAATCATTGTAGTCTACAGTCAGACGTTACCTAATCCTTTATATACTATTTAAAATTTAAACTTACCTAACAGCCGTGGACTTTGATTTTCTCAATTTGACATATTTCGGAATATAGATTTCCGCGCCAAAATGCCTGTATAAGGTCTTTTCAATCTTTGCGATATGCTCTTGATCAGAGAGAACAGCACACGATTGCAATTTTCCCGTCAATTCACGAAGAATTTGGCGAAGTAAGTTTTTGTCTTTACTCGTTGACACGCTTTGCACACGTTCGATCACGCTTGTACTAGCAGCCATGATTGAGTGTATAATAGGTAACTCGCTCAATTTACTGCCTGATACATCGAAGCCCGACATAATGGGTTTATTAGCCTGAAGTACGTCGAAACACCTGTCCAAGCAGTTTCGACGGACTTGGAGTTTCATTGGTCTAAATCGAAAATTACGAACGCTGATTGGTTGCTAGATCCGATTCGACGGATTTGGGATTTTTCGACGTACCTGGCGCCTGACAAGCGATTCATTTCGACGGACTAGCAGGCTGGTAGAAAAGCATAGACATTTAGCATTAGAAGACGCGGGCTAAGAAATTGTTAAAAAATTTTAAACAATTTTCAACGTTAAAAAATGAAATTTTTTACGTGCAAAATGAAATTTTTGAAAATTTCAAAGATTTCAAAATATATATTAAAACATTTTTAAAGTTCGAATATTTATTTTTCAAACTTGAATATTTATTTTTAAAGTTTTTCCGAAATAAATTAATTCATTGAATAAATTAGTCTCGATTTTTTGCGTACGTCGCTTGAAGTGTTTGACGTACCCTAAATCCGCCCCTGGAAATGACAGATCTTACGCCAGCTTCCCTCTCTTCAAATTTGGGAATACTGGGCAAAGCAATCAAGTACAGCATCAGAAGCGATGATTTCAGTAAATGAAGCTTGAGTGTTGCAATCAGAGATCTTGATAAAAAAGTAAAATTAATATTAATGATTTAATCCAGTGCTTATTATTTAGCATTAAAATTTATGCGCCGTGATGTTTGGCTGCTCGTTTTGTCGCTCTTGGTAATATTTCTATTTTGGCTTCATTTTGCCTTCGTATTCTCGTGGTTTTGCCTTCGTATTCTCGTGGTATTGACTTAGACTATTGGTGATTATTTTTATCATCACTACAATGATGAATTACTCAAGAAAGGTTCTGCTTTTACTGAGAAATAGATGTAAGTTAAACGTGCCACCATTATGTCAAGATACTTGGAACTCTCTCAAGACGTTATATCTCCTAAAACCTCGCAGAGGCTGTAGGGCTGGTTCCCATATTAAAGCCAATTATCAGCAGAGTTGTAACAAGTAATTTTGATTCCTATTCGACCTCTACGAACAGTATTTCGGTTTTACTTCGAAGCCGACGACATGACAGGATGCATTCAAGCACATCGTACTCCTCTATAATGCAGAGACGACGTATTTTGGTTGATTTGCCTAAAGTTAAAGCAAGCCCTTCTATGCCCAGAATTATTCCTAAGTGTCTGGTGGTAAACACTCGATCTCTTGCAAAACCGGGAGCTGTTCAATCTCTGCAAGCAGAATTGTCAAGTAACAACATTGACTTGTGCTTTATTTCTGAAACATGGCTTCATGACAATTTTGACTCTAATTTAGTATGCCCTGCTGGCTTTTCACTGCTCGCCAAGAATAGGAATGAGAGAATTGGGGGTGGAGTCGCTTTAACTTGTCGAAGTGACTGGAAAATGAGTAATATTGATCTACCAGCAAATAATTTTGAGTGTTTATTTGCGAAGATATCACCAGTGAAAGACCAACAATTTATCGCTGCCGTAGTGTATAACCCACAGACCCCTGTTTACGATCAGAATGATTTGTTGGATTTCCTAATAGATACTTGCGAATTGATTCTCACGAAGAATCCTAATGACAGATTAATACTGGCTGGAGACGTTAATCATCTAGATTTACAGCTATTATTGGAACAGTTTTCTTTCAATCAAATAGTGAAAACGGCAACGAGGGGCTCTAGCATTTTAGATGTTTTTATCACTAATGCCCCCCTTGACTTTGGAAAGGTGAGGTGCGTCAAGTCGCTGGTTCAAACAGACCATAAAAGTGTGATCATAGAGCCCAAATCTAAACCACCAACTAAAAGGAGATGGGTTGAGCTTCGAGATACTAGGGCTAATTGCATAAAGTTTCGTTTTTCTTAACACCACTATAAACTTGATCGGCAAAGCGGTAAAGCAAGCCTCATTTTGTGATAAAACTAGTAAAGCAAATTTTTTAGGTTTACTGCTCACTTGCGGGGACGAAGTAAAACCTTCATAGGAGTTAAGTACGCTTATTCATCAACACAAAAACATATGATGGACATGTTATAGTTATAGCCTTCAAATATTATTTTCATTATATAATGTTACACTTCAATTTCATATGGCCGCCATTTTGTTTTTTGATTTATTTTACAAATCTCATGAAATACTTCAAAAACCTGCGGATTTTATTTTTAAATATATAAGAAGTCTGCCAAAAGACATATATATTGCTCTTATATCAGAATAGGGCAGCACTCACTAATTAAAAGTCTTGTTCCTATATGCTTCTCACCAGTTCTTTACAATTTAAGGAATTATGAAATTGCTTTGAAGTTGCTCAGTTTAAAATACAAGGATCAGCTAAGATTAACCTTTCAAAATACTTTTTCCCAGTTGTATAAACGTTTAGAAGGTCTATTTAAAATAAAACGGGGGTATTATATGTAATTATCGTGTTTTTGGAGTTTTGTTGCTTTGTACAGCGGTTACATGAAACAAAATGGCGGATAGCATTTCCAAACGAGTAAGGCAATATGTTTATGGCGTTTTCAAATTGGGTAAGTGTTTCTTGAGTTAATTAATATTACACATTATAAATATTACCTCATATATTACAATTACTACAGGAAAACTAAAATTTCTTGATAAATAAAGGCTTTTTCATTGTGTAATTTGATGGCATAATTATTGATGGAGATTTGACTTTCGATCAACGTAGTTTTTGCTCACGTTAGTAATATTTGAAATGTTATAATGAACATTAAGTTCTCAAGAACTCAAAAAGTATCAAACTTATGAAATGTGTCAGTAACAGTGCGTTAGCAGATACTGATACAAGGAACAAATCTGACGATCGTTTCAGTTTTTGAAAAAAGGGATCCTTAATTAATTTAGGCTGTGCTATAATTGGTCATCCAAATAGCACGTTAAAAATACCTCTTACAAAAAGGTTACGGATTCCCTTTTACTTTACTGAAATATTATTACAACATATAATTTTTCATTGGTTTTCAATGTTTTTTATAATTTGAGGAGAAATATATATAATTAAAAAAGACTGAAAATGTTTTACTTCTTAGGTTCTTATTATTGCCACAATGGCTGAAATTTTAATTCACAGATGCATATGTGATAAGGTCGATTCGGATTTGAGTGAGTGTCGAGATATTAAATCATGGAAAACACTTCATGAAGCAGCTCGCATCAGAGATCATCACAGAATACTTGGCTTGAAGCTTGGGGATAATGGCTGCCCAGAAGTTCCAGTGAAATACCACAGATCTTGCAGATCAATTTTTACACACAAAAAGGATATTTCTAAGCTTCTGGAATCACGTTCAGTAGAGTTAGGTTAGTCACAGTTGAGAAGAAGTTTGAGAGATGTTTCATCAACATGTTCAACAGTTCTCCCGAACCATTGCATATTTTGCAAGAAGAACAAGTATAAATCCAGAACAACAAGAGAAAAAACTAGCAGCTGTATGGAGTTTAAATCCGATGAAACTGTACGAAGCTGTGCCGAACAGCATATTCAATCATGTTCAGAGCTTACCGATGTTGCGAAAGAAGTCATGTTATTATGTTCGAAAGATCTTATTTCTAGTGAAGCAAAATATCATCCGTCATGCTACAAAGCTTTCGTACGTATTTCTTACAAATGTCAATCTGTGACCGAAGATAGCGAAAGCGCTCTAGATAAGATCTATCAAGCGGTATTTTCATTTTGGGTTGACGTAATTGAGTCTCCGAGAACGGTAGATGTGAAAGTGATAAAGCAAGTCATGTCTGATGAAGGTGATAAATTGGGAGTTGAAATTCCAGAGTCTAGTTACAAGAATCTTTCACGCAAACTTTCTACCAGATTCAAAGATGAAATACAGTTTGCATATCCATCAAGCAACAAGGTACTGGCTTATCCTCACACTCTGAAGATAGAAGATGTCATTTGCGAAAACTATAAAATTCAGCGCGAACTAGATTCCATGCATAGTCTTCATAATGATGAAGAAAAGGCTGTTATTAAAGTTGCTAAAGTATTACATCAGAAAGTAACGAAGCTGTCGCCTCAAATGTCATGGCCACCTAAAAGTGACGATCTCCTTCCAAATAAGATTTCTAGGTATATTCCTTGTCTTTTAGACGTGTTTTATCAAGTGCTACTCTCTGGTGAAAATGTGGATGGTGATCGCAGTGGAAGTCAAAGAGTGTTGCGACTGAAAAACTCGCTTTGTCAAGACATTGTGTACTGTGCGTCCAATGGCAAAATTAAAACTCCCAAGAGTGTTCTTTTCCCCGCTGTTGTTAAGTCACTGTGCAATAACACCGAAGTCATAAAATGTATTAATCAGTATGGTCATGGAATCGGGTATAATCTGATAGAAGAGGTTGAAACAGAATATGCTTTGCAGATAATAAATCAGCAAACAGAGAAGAGGGTTATTATTCCAGATGAAGTTTTGAAAGAGGGCAACAACTCGTGCATTTCGCTTATGATAGCTGATAATATTGATAATTTAGAAAGCACTCTAACTGGTGCTGGAACCTCTCACAGAGTGAACTCAATCCTGGTGACGAAGAGAAAAGCCGCTGAGCTTGGAGTTGATGATACAGAAGAAGGTGAATTGCCAGTGAAGAGAAAATGTCATAGAACCTTGCCTGAAGATGTAATATCAAGAGAGATACCCGAATACTATGGAGGAAAACGTGTGGGTCCAGGCGAGCTTCAGCATGTCAAGGATCTGCATACTAGTACCAATTACGCTGAAAGGAGTGACATATAGCGCAAGAAATACCTTATCTGGTTAGAAGTAAGAAAGATAAAGACACATCCAGCACTTTTGGTTCCTGGATGGACTGGCTTTAACATTATTGTGAGAGACGAAGTGGTTGTGGTCGAGAGCCTAATTTCCTATTTGGATACGATTGATTCACCGGCTACAGACAGAAAAACAGCATTTGAAGTTTTGTGTAGGGGTTGTGAAATAAGGGACAGGTTGCAACTAAAAGCTGTTGCATGTGTTTTTTATCAGGCGTTTTATGCCAAAGCGATGGAGGTGTATTGGAAGCGCAGGGATTTATTCAAGAACTTGATAATTATGTTAGGTGGGTTCCATTTGTTGATGATGTTGTTTGGTGTGATGGGATTACGGTTTGGTGATGCTGGTTTACGGGAACTTGCTGTTCAAAGTGACGTAGTTGCAGAAGGTTCGATCGACAGTGTGGTAATGTCGGAAAGAGGCTTTTATTATATTCTATGTTAGTTTTATATACAGGCTTGATGACGTCATAAATATTGGGATATCTAATTGGGTAACACTACATCTCCCTTTCTTTGAGATGTCATCAACAAAATATCAAATTATTCTATCAGTCATTTGTCTCTAACTTATTTTGAAAGTTATTTTAGTCCAAGATTTTCTGTTGCTTTTAATGATAGTTTCTTGATTCTTCTTGGTCTACTATTTACATTTGGTGATGGTGTTCTTTCTTGTATGTCTTGCTTGTTGTCAATGTCCTTCGGGATGTTGCGTAGTTGTACTCGGTTACGTCTAACGACTTTTGTAGATGTGTCCACTAGATATGATCTTGGTTTTGTGGATGGCTTGATAACTGTGCCTGTACAATGCATGTCTGTAATATACACTGTTGCACCTGATGGTAGAGGTTCCAAAGAGTGTGCTTTGTGGCAGTTATCAAAGTTATTCTTCTGCTTTGATCTGTATCCTTCTTCTTTTTCTTTGAAGTGTTCATAGTCTGGCAATTTGGGGACTAGATGTTTTGGCATGATGGGTATTGTTGCCTTGATCTTTCTTCCCATGAGGAGTTCTACAGGCGAATATCCACTTGATAATGGTGTGGATCTGTATGCTAACAGTGCCTTTGCTGGATGATTTTCCTTCTTTAAAATGTCTTTCACCATCTTTACCGCTCGTTCAACCTCTCCGTTCGCTTGAGGGTAATGGGGACTACTGGTGTTGTGCTTGAATCCCCCATTCCTTTGCAAATTGGGCAAATTCTTCACTTTGATATTGAGGTCCATTATCTGAACGTACCTCATCTGGTACACCATGTCTGGCATAGATTGCTTTCAGTGCTCGGATGATTGTAGGTGAAGTTGTACTTTTTGACAGTGCTACAACCTCAACGTAGCGGCAATAGTAGTCTACAACAAGTAGGTAAGTAACCTTTTCCAAAATAAAAAGGTCTGTTGCAATCAGTTGCCATGGTCGTGTTGGGAGTGGTGTTGGCATCAATGGTTCTGGATGCTGTTGTCTGTGCTTGCTACATGTCTTGCAGTTTTCCACCATATCTTTGATTTGTTTGCTGAGGCCTGGCCACCATACAGATATCTTTGCTCTTTCCCGGCATTTGTTGATACCTTGATGTCCTTCATGTATTCGATCTAGGACTTGGTGTTGGAGGCGACATGGAATTACTAGTCTTGTTCCTTTCAGCATGATGTCTTGTGTGATGGTTATTTCTGCACGTACTGACCAATATGGCTTTATGGCACTGCCAACTTGGTGTTTCTCTGGCCATTTTTCAGAACAGTACTTCTTTATCTGCTGGCATACTTCGTCTTGCTCTTGCGCTTGTTGGATTTCTCTCAACTTGGGATCTGATACTGGTAAGGATTACATTGATTACACTTGAAACATGCATATTCATTTCATCTTCATTGATGGTTGGTTGGGCTGATGGTTGCTTTGCTAGTTTTCTTGACAGGGTATCAGCTGTGTAGTGTAATTTTCCAGGTACGTGATGAACGTCCTTAATGCCAAATCTCATTAATCTCATCTTGTAGCGTTGTAATCTCGGTGGTAATTTGTCTATAGTATGTTTGGTTAGCAGAGGTACCAGTGGTTTGTGATCAGTTTCAATGGTTATGAATTTGCCATTGATGTAATTGCTTGAATGTTCACAAGCCCATGTGACGGCTAAGGTTTCCTTTTCTATCTGGGCATATTTGGATTCTGTAGCTGTCATTGCTCTGGACATGAAGGATACTGGTTTCCAGTTGTCTTTAGTTTCTTCTTGTAGGAGGACAGCTCCAAGGCCATATGAGGATGCATCTGCTGCAATCTTTGCCTCTTTATTTGCGTCATATAAAGCTAGCACTGGTGCTGTTGTCAGGCCTCTCTTGACTTTTTCAAAAGCTTGTTGCTGTGGAGTCCCCCACATCCATGTTGTATTCTTCACTAAGAGATCTCGAATGGGTTTGGTTAGCTCGGCTAGGTTGGTTGTAAACTTGCTGAATTGGTTGACCATTCCTAAAAAGGATCGAACTTCATGCAGATTGGTTGGTGGTGGCATGTTTACAATTGCTTGGACTTTTTCTGGATCTGGTGTGATGCCATTTACTCCAACGATTTGGCCAAGAAATTTCACACTTGAAACGTTGAAAACAAACTTTTCGCTATTAAGTGTCACGTTGGCGTTGCTGAGTCGTTGCAGTACTGCGTCCAATCTTTTGTTGTGTTCCTCTTGGGTTGAGCCATGAATTAGAACATCGTCAATGTTGCATACCACACCGTCTAAGCCTTCGAGGATTTGGCTCATGCATTTCTGGAACTTTTCTGACCCCGAGCTAATTCCAAAAGGAAGGACGTTAAAACGGTATCGTCCCCAGGGTGTAATAAATGTTGTTAGATTTCTTGATCTCTCAGATAGCTTGATTTGCCAGAATCCAGAGTTGGCATCTAATCTTGAAAAATGTTGAGCTCCTGCAAGTTTTCCCAATATGGTGTCTGTCTTTGGCAGTGGATGGTTCTCGCGTTGAACGAACTGGTTTAACTTTGTCAGGTCTACACACACTCTGACTTTACCGTTGCTTTTTGGCGTTACGACCATCGGGGCACACCATTCGGTCGGTTCATCGACTCGAGAGATTACTCCGTTATGTTGCATTCTTTGTAATTCAAGTTCGGTTTCTTTATACAGTGGTATTGGAACTTGTCTAGGAACGGTGATCGCGAAAGGTATTGCATCTTTCTGAATCTTGATGTCGTACAGTTGATCTTTGATCTTTCCAAGACCGATCAAAAGGTTTGGATACTTTTCTTCGACACTTGCCTTCGTTATGTTGCTTTTGAGAGAGTCAACACAGTTAATTAACTTGAGACTTTGAGCTGCCCGTCGTCCTAGCAACGATCTTTCTAATCCCTTGACGACGAATATTTCCTCAGTAATTGTGTTGTTATCATGTCGTAGCTGTGTAGTGAATGTTCCTAAGCAGTCCATCTTGTGGTTGCACGGACCCATAAGCACTTTCCGAGTGGGTTTGAGGGTTTGCTGTAATTTGACCTTTTGATAAATTGTGAAAGGTATCACAGTGACGTCTGCGCCGCTATCAATCGTAAATGAAATGGCTGTATTATTTACGTCGATCTGTACGGTCCACGGGTTGTTGGAGGAGTTGTTCACTGTGTCGAGATTTACGATTTCTCCCAAGAAGTACGCGTCTTCTTCCGATGAACTTTCCTGGCGAGAAACTTCGTGAACTTGTTTGTTGCGGTGCTGAGGCTGTTGTTTAATATCTTTACTTCGACACGCTTTGGCCCAATGTCCCTTTTTGGAGCATTTGTTGCATGTAGATTCGACGGCTGGGCACTTTTGCCTTGGATGCCCTGGTCCTAGGCATCGCGTACATTTATTTCTGTCGAAATCGTTGCTTTGTTTTCTGTTGGTGAATTTCCCACGTTGTTGTGTTCTATTTATATTGTCAATGTTATGCTCCTCGTTTCCGGTCGACTGCACACTGTGAATGACGCTTTGTTGCTTCTTAACTTCCTCGCTTTGTCGAGCTTGAGCCATCGCTTTTGCTAAGGTTAGGTTTGGATCGAGTTGTAGCTTCTCAGATAGTTTCTTGTTTTTTAGTCCAACGACAATACAATCTCGTATGAGCTGATCATTAAGTGCGCCAAATTCGCAGTGTTTGGCGAGACAATGCAAGTCGGTGACGAAACTTTCAACTGGTTCTCTTTCGTTTTGCACCCGAACGTTGAACTTTGCTCGTTCGAATATAACGTTTCTTTTGGCGACGAAATGGTTTTCGAACTTGTTTTTGACTGTTTCGTAGCTTTTCATCTCTTCATGACTCAGACCAAACGATGTTATAATGTCATCTGCATCGTCTCCCATAGTGCAGATGAGCGCGTTTACTTGTTTTTCTTCCTCTTTCTTGTCTAGTTCGGTGGCTATTCTGAATCGCTCGAACCGACGAATCCATCTGGTCCACTCCGTCGATTTAACGGAAAATTTTAATGGAGGTGTAATTTGATACGTTGTGAAGCTTCGCACCTGCGGCTGCGTTCCTTCGTTTGTTTCTTCCTCTGACATTTTGATGAATACTATCTTCGATAACTATCTAGTTATCTGTGTCTGACACGCTGTTTGTTTGTTTTTCGTTCCGATCTTATTATTCTTATTTTATTGTTTTTGCGCTACTGCTCGATTCCACTGCTGCCACCATGTGGTAATGTCGGAAAGAGGCTTTTATTATATTCTATGTTAGTTTTATATACAGGCTTGATGACGTCATAAATATTGGGATATCTAATTGGGTAACACTACAGACAGTGTTCTTAATGGCAAAAATTACAACAGGGCCATCCGTATGCACAAGATTTGTTATGAAGCATTCATGAAGTTGTTAATAGAAACATTTGAAACATCTGTGCAAGATGAATGCGTAGCCACTATGGAGAGGCACACAAATGCAATGGAAGATTTGAAGTTAAATTTGAATCAAGAGTATTATGAAGCTGCGCTCATGAGTGACGAGTTCAAAGATTGGTATGCACTTTTCAACAATTTCTTTGTCGAAATGAAGGATAACGGCTGTGATCTAGTTAAGTTTTGGATTTCTTACCTAGAACTGTGCGAAATTGTATTTAATCTGGTTTATGCAACTCGTACTGGAGACTGGGAGCTTTACCTTTCATGTATCAAAGAAGTTATTCCTTGGTCATTTGCCTACGATCGTCAGAACTATGCTAGGTACACGATTCCCTTCCTTAACGATATGCGCATCTTACCGTTTTCTATGCCTGAGGTCTACCATGCTTTCATTGACGACAGTTTTCTGTTCAGATGAGTAGCTCAAATCCATTTGGAGCAAATGAAGCAGACAAGACTATAGAGAACACGATCAACAGAGACTGCAAGACAGGTGGAGGGTGTATAGGATTTAGCACCAACTTTTCAGCAACACAGAGATGGGTCTTGAATGCATCGCGTAGAGGAAACTTTAGAAAACTACTGAGAGAACACCTTTCAATAAAACCACAAGGCTATGTTCACAAGGAATTGGCGGCGCCTGCTCGAATAAAGAAAGATATTGAAGCGGTAGAATCAGCGACTGATGTTCTACAGAGTGTATTTACGAATCCTTGGATTGGGACTGACTTGATAAGCTTAGCGAGTGGCATTCAAGCAACAACGACTGTTCGTAATGATCTTCTTAGTGCAAATCAAGTGGGCTCGAATGCTTGTAAAGACTTCATCAGCAACCGTTGTTCCGCCAAGCCCAGCCTTGATGTTTTTGATCCTCTGAAGAAATCAAAGCTTCATACATTCAGAAATATGAAGAAAGTTGTCAAGATTAGTACTAAGAGTGCTATGCTGCCTCTCAAAATGGATAGAAATCTCTTTGCAAGAATGGCTCTTTTGGGACAGTTCAGAAAGATTGACTTGAAGATTGTATACACCTTTCCACTTGGTCCTCTTCCTTGGTCATTGGCAACAGCTTATGGTTTGCCTAGAAAGACTGATAAATCACAGCTCTTACATCAGTTAGAAAAGGGTGTTCCCATCGCAGAGAATTATCCACAAAGTTTAAGCAGTATTTATGATGGAATGGCTCTTCTACAGAAATTCAAGCCACCTACTCGTGCAACTTTCAAGGTTTTAGCCGATCGAGTTTTGGATGCTGTTACCAATACGCCAAGCAATGGAGTGGATGTGGTGTTTGATGTTTACAACGATATATCAATAAAAAATGCTGAAAGGTTAAAGCGGAGCACTCTGATGGTACAACGTACAAAAATCTACAGCCAGGCTTTCAGATCAAATCCTGGAAAAAGTTCATGTCAGTCTCTTCTAACAAAGTAGAAATTGTCAGATTTCTAGTGTCACAATGGAAGAAAGATGAGTATCTTGCTAAGTTAGCAGGTAAGTCCTTGTATGTAACTCTTGAGGACCAGTGCTGGAAGTTGACATCAACCACCACAGAACAAGTTCCAGAGTTAACTTGCAACCATGAAGAAGCAGACACAAGGATTATTCTTCATGCCAAGCATTGCCAAGGACCTTTCATCGTACATGCTGATGACACAGATGTCATGGTTCTTCTTCTTAGCCACAGCCACGCCCTAAGCAACAGAGGATACATGAAGATGGGCAGAGGATCCAAAACGCGGATTCTGCAGCTGCACTTGATGTTACAGAAACTTCTTAAAGAGCTTGGCCCTGGGATTCACGAACAAGACTATCTGCGATCTTTCATTGGCATACACGCTTTTGTGACTCCGTTTCTTCGTTTGCAGGCAAAGGCAAGAATAAAACGCTGAAGTTGTTGTCTAACAGTCGGAAATATGTTGATGCGTTTAAGGATCTTGGCGTTTCGTGGAATGTTTCTGACAATCTAATTGATGAAATGGAAGAGTTTGTTTGTGATCTTTATGGAAAGAAAGGCCAGAGTGTGGATTTGTTGCGTTATGAGCTTATGAGCTTAGTTGTGCTAAGGATGGAAAGGTAGAGCCAGAGAAATTGCCTCCCTGTCTATCTTCACTGAAGTTACATATTCTGCGTGCAAACTATCAGGCAGCTATTTGGAGACGATCAACCTTTGCGCAACCTGATATCCCTTCACCTCATGGGCACGGATGGGAGGTTAACGAAGATATACAAATAACATGGTTGAGTTGCAAACCGGCTCCAGAAGAAGTACTTGAGATGTTGTCTTGTATTTGCAAGAAATCATGTACCATTGACTCGTGTTGTTGCTTGAAGGCAGGACTCAAGTGCACTGATGTGTGTGCTTAAATGCGACAATATGACTTGCGATGAAGATGAGCATGATAATCATGAGGATAAAGATGATGATGGCTTGTAAACAGAACTGATTCGTATAGTTGAAATAGTTCGCATGTGTAAATAACAGTTTTCAGTGTTTTTTCAACTTTTATTTCGAAGTTTGTATAAATTTTCAAAAGTGTTACATTAAAAGTATTAAATAAACACTACATTATCTTTAAGAATACATAAAAGATCAACGAACTGATTATCTGATCAACAAGCGGTGAAAAATCTGTTTTTCAGTAAGGAGAATTTACCTTTTCATCAGCGATTAAAGACTGTATTAAATAATTGCCGATTTTAAAGGGAAAGCTATATATTATTTTTGTCCATCATGGGTTTTTCAGTTAATGCGTCTCTAGTAAACATTTTAAAGTAGTTTTACGTGATCCCCAGGAGTGAGCAGTAACTTCCACTCAGGTGACGGACTATAGTCTATATAGGTACCTTTTGTAAGATATTACTATAGGTACCTTTTGTAAGATATTAACGTGGAAATATCGCCTGTATTATCCCATGTATAGCGTGTTTAGTTTAGATGAACATGAAACTAAGAATTACGTCCCTGCTGCCCCCCCCCCCCCCCCGCTATGTACGGCCCTGGTTTGAAAGGAGATAATGCAGAACTTGATTGTTCAAAATGTATGAAGAAATTTCCAGGTTCATTTGGCAAGAAGCAGGGCTATTCTGGGTTTGATTATGAAAATTTTGTGGGTGCCAAAAAGCTTAAAAAGTGCAAAACTAGACAAAAATTGCCAAGTTGTCCAAAAAGATTGGTACTAATTTTTATAGTACTCTGCTGTATTTGGAATATTTTGATAACATTAGGAATATATTGTTGTAAGAGCATTGAGACTATTGTATAATGCTCCTAATACGACATTATTATTATTATTAATATTATGGAAACAAAGCAACCAACTTCACTGTCATATATATCATTTTGGATTATGGCCCAATAGATAGTTTCTGGTGTTTTAGTTTTGAACGTTATAATGGCATTCTTGGAAGTGTTATACAAACAACAGAGCTATTGAACTACAATTGATGAGAAAGATAACTCTCTAGGCTTTTTGGTGGTATTTCACTGTCCAAAACACCTTTTTTGGCGAAATAATAGCTTCACTGGAAAACAGTGTGGACACCCCACCCCGTTCAAACTGAAAATGGAACGTTTTCTAATTTTCTAGAATATTTGCTGATGGATTATAAGATGCCTCTTCATGCAATTGATTGGAATAATTTGATTGCCGTGTTCCTTCCAACACTTTATAAGGAAAGCATATTGGACGATGATGACATTGTTTATCTTCAACAGATATATACAAAGTGATGTTTCCTGATAAAGACCTGGTGTGTTTCTGAAAACGATACTCCATTTGTAGAACTAAACCCTCTACGTTGCAAGCAAGCAACACAACCATTTCCCAGGAGGAGCTTCAAGGTTCTTGGCTGTCCAGCCAATCTCCACCAAATCTGTCGTTTCCATTTTTGGCCCGGGTGGTCAACAGAGGTATATTGTCAGCCCTTTGGTGAGACGATTTTGTAGATAACTACATTGAGTTCAAAACACTGTTAAAGCCCATCTACAGTACACAATACGATTTATCATATACGATTATCATTCTGGCGTGCATTGTCATATACGATTGTCATAATGGCATTAGCCTGCGTAGCTGCTGGTGGTTTTAAGGGTTGGGGTTTTGGGTACGCCTAACGAGTGCCAGGGGGGAATCAAAGAAAGTCGGAAAACAAAGCCAGGTGGAAAGCGAAACCAGGAGGAAAATGACGCAAGGAAAGCGAAGTAAGGTGGAAAGCGAAACAAAACAAAGGGGAAGTGTGGCTTTGGTGTTGATATGTATGTACTGTCAATTTGATCACAAAACATAAGGTGTAAAGGGCCTTTAGAAAATAATATTCTTAAACAATTGTTTTAATTGCTTGATTATGATTAATAACATTTTAATCATATATAACCATCAATATTAAACTTAATTTTTTTTACTAGGGGTATTTAATATTAAAATATCATCATGGCCTTTTTGTTCTCTGAGGATTGTTCTCTGAGGATGTTTAAACAATGAATTTCCCCCATTGCTGATGCAAGAGCAAATTTCCCCTTTGTCTTCTAAATTTCTCATCCATCAGTAAGATTCTGAAAATTTTCCCTGGCGATGATAGTACTGTATTACAAAGTGATATGACTGTTTGGGAAATTAGCGATTAAAATTTGCCTTGGGAGGATTTGTAAATCTCCGTCAGGCTAGCGCCATTGGGACTGCCACAAATTATCCATTGGCCATAGGGAAATTTGGTCGCTAATTTCCCTCAACTCATTGTATTACTTATAATAATAATACTGACAAAACGGCAACTTTTCTACTTTTGTAGTAAAATTTTGTGCCATGTAAAATTGGAAATAACGTTTGTTCTCGTTATTAATAAAAAAATCGCACTCATAAATTATATTATAGAATCTTGATTTTACTTATAATGCTTATATAGTATGTACAGCATATAATTGTTCTAGTTCCATTTTTATTATTACACATTTTACTTGAATTAATTTAGGAATTGTAAATAACATAATAAATTATATAATTATGTGATTTTCTCCAAGACAACAAGTTTAGTTTTGATAATAAAGCCTCAATGGTCGACCTCTTTGAATTGAACGTGTGCCGTGAATGCACTGTTTTGCAATTTTCCAAAGGTCTTCTAAATAGTTAGTGGCAAACTAAGGAAATAACTTGCCCAAAAGAATAAATGTAACTTGCTGCTGTCTGTGATGCTTTGCCATACACACTACCTCTGGAGCAATCTGACAGTGGTATTTCCTGTATTTCTCTTGTGCTTAATTTATAATTCTTTTCCATTACTCATCTCTTTCATATTGGCAAAGTCAATGATGATTGTTGAATATTTTTCTCCCTGAACATCACAACCACTAGTCCTTATGACTATGTTGTCACCCTTGATGTCGCAGTGTATGTAGTTCTGTTTGTGAATTTCAGCAAGTGCTTCACAACATATGTATTTTAGGCCATGCAGATATACTTTTAAATAATTTTATTTGAGAAGTTTTGGCAAGTGTCAAACACTCACCATTAATGCAATAAAACTCTAAGACCATGAAGTTATGGTTTGCTTGTAGTATTTACACCAAACACAAAAGGTATGCCTAGTTATAAAGGAAAAAAGAACATTTGCAGTCAAAATGACTGAATATTATATGAACTATTTTTTTATTTAAAAACAACACAATTACAAAATATTATTATGCCAAAATATTCACATATATGTAATAAAACTAGTAGTAATCAAAGATTAGCGAAGTGCGTTCGATTTTTTATTAGTAAATTAAATTTTTGTATAAATTTTTATCTTGCTGACATCAGCCTGCCAAAATATCACGAAGTGGAGAATTGTGCATTGCGGTGGTTTGCACAAAATGATCGCTGTGGGCATATGCATTGAGAATAAAGAAGACGACTACTAGGCTTTGTAGAAATGTTTTTTTAATACCAGTAACAGAACACTGAACAAAATAACGGCTGCAATTGCAGGTTAGTAGCAACACACCACTAAGGAATGAACAAAATGTCAACAACTTAGTGAATAAAGTTAAAGTTCATAACTATCAAGTTCGTTTAACATTAACATTAAATGCAAAGTTCTCAATTTGCTATTTTGTAATAAGTTTTTGGTGAAAACCAAGTACAGTAACGTGAACATATTGTTTTTAAAAGTAGAGTTTTCTGACTCATGTATGTTACTACCATTCTTGATGTAGCAGATTCTATCAAGTCGCTGTCAACGGTGGCAAGGGTCTGCTGGAAGGGGTCACATGGTGTATATATGAAGGTTTCTTTCATTGGCGTAGCTGCTACAGTTTCTTTACAAATGTTTTGCAGTTCATATTTGTGACCGCTGACTATAGATATTTGGTTAAATGGTTTCCCAGCTACGTAACTGGTTCAGAATTGTTTACTTGACCACCTACTATAGACATGGTCGTTAGGGCAAATGGCCACCCAGCTATGTAACTGGGATTTTGATATTTTGTTGTCTGACCACCTACTGTAGACATGGTCAGAGACTTAATATATTTTGTATAGTTTTGAGGGTAATCATTCACCGATGTATAAAATCGCTTTAGGTTTATCTCATCTGGGTTCAACTGTTGAAAGGGAAGTAGTAAACGAATGTCAAAACCTAGAAAAAAGATATTAAAGAGGACTTATTAAGTCCGCTATGAAAAGACAAACCAAATTTTCAAAATTCAGGGTTGTTTGAATATTAATGTGCTGACCGAACCTTGACGTCTGTTTCGTGGGAAAAAAACCACCACAACAGAATTCTTACTTAAACAATTTCATTGATATTTTGTAACAATAGATCAATAAATCAATACAACTTGCTTGCCATGAAAAAAGAATGCGAAATTCTCCAAATTCACTGTTTTAAAGGCAGTATAACTTCGAAAAACTTGCAAAAAGACAGCAATAGCGCATGGCCGCATCCCATGAGTACTTGAGAACCCAAATCAAGATATACGTCACAGCTCTGTACATGAAATCGAGGCAAAATGTGCGACATAACCAGTCCAAGATGGTGTCTGAAATCGAATGACAACACGCGCGACTGAATTAGAATGCGTTCTCCTTCTTCGAACGCAATAATACATATAAATGAACTGGACTATGTAAGAGATAATTACTGAGAACCTCCTACAATGGAAATATAGATTTTGCCCTTGAATTTATAATTTCAATTGTTTTCTGGGGATTATGTAATATACATCCCTACAAAAACAAAAGAAACCGAGTCAACTATTAAATAAGAGAAGTTAGATCTAGCATTGATAAAATGCATGGGAAAACCTTCAGCTCTGTAGCTGAATATGTGGTTCAGTCAGCTTTCTACATCTCATTTTCAAGATTATAAGCTGGTAAACTGACAGGGTATAATTTAAAGTCAACACCACTGTTGAATTTTTTTAATATAGTCCTAGCTGTATTTACTTAGCTATGGAGGATGTTGTTGGGAGCTTGGCCACAATATGAGATTGTTTTCTCATTCTCATTGCCACAAGTACTCTCGTCATTTCCTGATTATTTTGGTTAGGTCATTAAAATGAAATATAAAAAAGAAGCCTATGGAACCGATGTCTGCCTTTGGAGCATCAAAATAAAATATTTTACTATGAGCTATATAGTGTATGTGATGTATTGCTTGTCAATTACCTGGATGATCGAATCCATTTATTATTTTTGCCTCATGTTCAACACAATCTTTCGTTGCAGTGACTTGAAATATTTAACAACCACAATGCGACCCCGGTACATTTTTCAAACATCCAAATGCACCTCCAAATTCTTGTCCTTTATATTGTTGATGTTTTCTGGTCTTATCTTGTGCATAGTTCTATTAATGAAAATGCACCTATCAATGTTAAGCCCTAGGGGGGTCAAGCATGTGTGGGGCATTTCACAATCCTTTCAGACCCAACCCTTGGGGATTTGATTACAATCTTGACTTTAGAATGGGACAATTTGACCTATTTTAAGTCTATTTTAAAGGGATATGGCAATATAAATTAACTTTGTCTCATTTGAAAGAACTCGTAAAATGGTATAAGAAGACCTTTTAGAATTTTTCTGTATCTTTCTTGGTTTTTGAAATATTTCAGATAATTATGACAAAAGACAGCCTACAATCCGCCATCTTGTTGTAATATTTGACCTAATTAACTAGGAAATTGGTGACGTCACAAGCAGGGTAAACCTGATGAAACTACTCCATAGGTGACCGAATTTCCGCACAGAGGGCTTTTTAAAATGTTGTGGGCGAATTGAAAATGGAAATAGTGCAACATAATCGAGTTTCTGGCTCATAATGTCGTAAGGTTGGCAAGATAAAAATTTCACTTTACCCTACTTATGACGTCACATGCATATCGAAACTAATTCCAAGATGGCGGACAGCATGGTGTCGTCAAATTATTTCGAAAACCAAAAAAGATAAGGGAAAATTGTAAAAAGTCTTGTTATACCATTTCAAGAGGTTTTTCAAAGGAGACAAAGTTAATTTATATTGCCATATCCCTTTAAGGCCTATTAAATACCCGTATATGGGCATTTGATTAGATTTGATGAATATTTCTTGCCCAACAGTTCAAAAATTCTCATGAAAATTCAAATGCCTCACATATGCTACCCCTGGGGCTTAGCATAAAGATAAGATTCGAAAACACCATATAGAAGAGTTGATCATTTCCTTTTGTCCCTTTTTTAGTTATTCGATTTATGTTGTGTTGTTTCTACTAGCTCCTATTTCCCACCTTATACCTTTTTTTCAATTTCATTTTTGAGAAAGGTATGGGGCCTTAATTTGTTAGGTGCAGCAATATAAACCCTTCTAACATCTGATGCAGTAAGGAAATCCTAAATCATATTTTGTGTAAAATCTGGTGAAAACATGTACTGTTGGGCTGGGTGGAGGGTCATTTCGAACTCCCCTGGTAGCACCACATTCTTTCCTCCATTGGCCATCAGTCACTTTTTATTGTAAGTTAAAAACAAAACTAAAAGGAATCTAATCAACTGGACTACTAAAAACTTACGGATAAACAAGTTTTCATAGCCTTTCCTCCTTCCATTTTCTCTAAAAATATACAGCTTTCTTTTGGGCTTCATCAGTGCACATCGCACACTCTTTCATTTCCACTGCTCGACTCCTTTTAATTTCTTTTGAAACATGCGCCACCAGCTGCAATCTCGTTTTGTCTTGGACAGAAACTTATTTTCACTGCACTTTCGCTTCCGAAGATATTTCTTTCGTCGAATCTCCTCTTTAGTATTTGGTTGAGACAAACGGCGTTGTTTTGCATTTCTGGTCTGTGCTGGTGGTGCTGCGATTTCTCCCAGTCCATGATGCATCCCACTGGTAGGACGCGAGTCACTCAGTGTGGAAGACCTTGCCAAAATACGCCATTTCGGCTGGTTTTGCATAAGCTGTCAACCGCCAGACAGCCAAAATCACATTGAATTGGTGGGCCAATAATAATTGTGCTTACCACAAAACCACTACCTGTGACTCATCCCTTCCATCAAAGTAATGCTAGTAAAAGGCAGGAAATACATATTGTTCGACTTTTACTATCCATTCTGAGGAAAATATATTCAAGTGATCATATTTGTTTTATCTTAAAAAGGTTTTAGATCTCCAGAAGTATATTACCAGATTGACTGGTGCAAAATCAATGAAAATTGACCAGTGTCAGTGTCCATTTATTATCTCAGCAATTATTTAGAACTATATAGAAAGCTATACCTTTTTTGAAAGGATATGTGATGGGCTTTCAGAATTTCGATATTTGGTCTGCCCAAAATGAAATATATATATATCATAAATTAGCATAAATTAACATGTCAATGACGTAATGACACTAAATTTTGTAGGAAAAACTGGTCTAGCCTGTATACTGGGTAATACTATACAAACATCTATAACCAAAAACTTATCTTGTGATATTGCCAATATGTACAGCAAATATGACTGAAATTGAACAAATGGAAAAAAGGTTAGAGCCGTTTTAGTACACGACTCTAAAATGACAATATTCCATATTGACCGACTCGAGCTTCTCAAAGGCATAATATCATGTAAAAGTTAGTAAAACTACACTCATAATGAATTAGTGTCAGTTAGCTTTTCAAAAATGTTGGTACACACATATATAAGACTGAAATGGTTTGCATAAATCAGCATAAATCACATGAATTACTGTACGTTACATAGTAATAACTCTAATGTTTACATGGAACCTCGACTGCATTGAATATAATTGGTGATATAGTAAATATTTGAATAGAATAAGTTAGCTTGTGATATTGGCAACATGTACAGCAAAATAATGACTGAAATTGAACAATAGAATTCTACTGTATGACGGATAGTCGTTGTATGGCACAACATACTACACACGTAAAAACGCACAGTCTGTTTCTACCTGCCTAAAACACATTGGTTGATATTTGCAGGCTTGAACATGGTTGAGCTGGCCAGCTTGAACAGGGTTGCAAACAGGCCTGTTCATGGCTGATGATTGAACAGTGTTGAACAACATTGTTCATACATGATACAACATGTTGTCAGAGCATGATGAAACAACAAGGTTGAACAGCGTTGTTATACAACAGCTATGAACTTGGCTTGGTTGTTCTATCAAGCTGTTTTTTTGCATGTTCTCACATGCATGAACAACTGCTGTCGATTCAACAAGCCTGTCACAACATATTGAAACATGCTTGAACCGTGCTGTTATTTTAGCAGTCCTGATCTATCATGTTAACATTATGCTGTTACAGCAATGTTGAACCAACAACCTTGTTACAACCTGTAAGATTTTTATGTGTTACCCCCAAGGATTCTCGAAATGATGACGATGTCACTAAATAAAACAAAACCCTGTAAACATAACAGCTGCTTTATATTTTTGTGATTTGTTGACTGTTGTTACACAAAACCCTTGGCTATTACAATGTATGTATACAGGGTTTTGTGTTATTTAGTGTCATATGCCATGGGTTTATATAGTTATTGATTTCGAAATATTTTATCAGCTGTATATCCGAGTGTTTTCTATCTTTCTACAACTATGGGAAAATATAAAGAAGGCACATGATCAAATAGAAAACCTTCAACTTAGGCGCAAACAAGCGAACCGAAGATAATTATTCTGTAGCCTGTAGGACATAATGTGCATGTCAAAACATCAAGCAAACAACGCTGTTCAAAAGTGGTTCAAATTTACATTACAGATCACTCAGCTGTAAAACTACTGTATTATGCATATAAGTCTAAGACATATTTTTCATATAAAAACACATTTTGGGTATGAAAAAGTAAAGAAATGCAATTGTAGAACAAGTTGAAATACGAAACCGAACAGAATTTCGCAGCACGAGACATGATATATTCGCCCCAAACTTACTTGGGTTTTCGCCAGAAGTGCTGCCTATCCAAATCCAACTCCTCTGCACTGTACATGTATCCAACTGAATTGTTTTCATCAAATAGTGACAAAACATCGTCTAGATTATACATAACAAGTCTATGTCGAAGCACGGGTCGAAGCCACGATTGCAATGTGAACAGCAGGACTCTATCGAATTAGTAGCAAACTCTTAAAAGATTCTGCTCACATCATCGCCCCTTGTCTCACAGAAATATTCAATCTTTCTTTGACGACCTTGTTACAACCTGTAAGATTTTTATGTGTGTTACCCCCCAAGGATTCTCGAAATGATGACGATGTCACTAAATAAAACAAAACCCTGTAAACATAACAGCTGCTTTATATTTTTGTGATTTGTTGACTGTTGTTACACAAAACCCTTGGCTATTACAATGTATGTATACAGGGTTTTGTGTTATTTAGTGTCATATGCCATGGGTTTATATAGTTATTGATTTCGAAATATTTTATCAGCTGTATATCCGAGTGTTTTCTATCTTTCTACAACTACGGGGAATATAAAGAAGGCACATGATCAAATAGAAAACCTTCAACTTAGGCACAAACAAGCGAACCGAAGATAATTATTCTGTAGCCTGTAGGACATAATGTGCATGTCAAAACATCAAGCAAACAATGCTATTCAAAAGTGGTTCAAATTTACATTACAGATCACTCAGCTGTAAAACTACTGTATTATCATGCATATAAGTCTAAGACATATTTTTCATATAAAAACACATTTTGGGTATGAAAAAGTAAAGAAATGCAATTGTAGAACAAGTTGAAATACGAAACCGAACAGAATTTCGCAGCACGAGACATGATATATTCGCCCCAAACTTACTTGGAATCCAACTCCTCTGCACTGTACATGTATCCAACTGACTTGTTTTCATCAAATAGTGACAAAACATCGTCTAGATTATACATAACAAGTCTATGTCGAAGCACGGGTCGAAGCCATGATTGCAATGTGAACAGCAGGACTCGATCGAATTAGTACCAAACTCTTAAAAGATTCTGCTCACATCATCGCCCCTTGTCTCACAGAAATATTCAATCTTTCTTTGACGTCTGGTAAATTTCCTGCCATTTGGAAATCAGGACGAATTATTGCTCTCTTCAAAAAAGGTGATCGCACAAAGCCATGTAATTATAGACCTAACTGTTCTTCCTACTGTGAGTAAGATTCTGGAAAGGGCAGCACACAACCAGTTATATAATTTCCTAACTGAAAATAATCTGTTAACATCCAAACAATATGGTTTTAGAGCAAAGTCATCCACAGGAACTGCAACTCTACATTTCACAAGTGAAGTTCTGAAAAATATGGATACTGGTCAATTAATGGGAGTGGTATTTTTGGATTTGGAAAAAGCGTTCGATACCGTGGACCAAAAATTACTTGTTAGGAAAATGATGTCAATCGGGATAACAGGACAACCAGTGGATTGGATTAAGTCCTATCTTATAAATCGACAGCAAACAACTGTGATTGATCATATATCTGAGAACTCTGAGAACGTTTTTAAGTTTAGAAATAACTGTAAGTGACTGTTTTTTTATTGTATGTATATAATCTGAATTTTTTATACTTTTATACCTAAATTTGTATTTCATAGTTCATGATTTGTATTATCCTATATGCAGGGCCTCATTGAAAATCACTTTACGTGAATGAGCACCCAGGTGAAATATTAAATCATTCATTCATTCAGACGAATTCGTCTGATAATTTACCTGCGCCATCTGGAATGAGTTAACAGATGTCATGTATTCCATCTGGTCTCCCACACAGTAAATTATTCGTCACTATATACTTAATAGCGAAAACGTACTGTCTGAAGAGCTCCAATATGATTTTCAATCTAGATCATGAACGTTTCAATATCCGATCATTATGTTTTCCTGCTGGAAAATGTTATCAATGAGAATAAAGCGCTGAGGGAGCAGGTAAACAGACTTGTCGAGAATGATCAAGCCATGCTTACAAGTCTTCACAACAAGATTGATAATCTAACCGCCACGTCACGTTCATCCAACTCGTTGCCATCAAGACGTGTACGACAGACTGATGGCACAATCCATGTGCCGAAAATGTGCAGGGTACATTGAATTACTTAATTATATACAGAAAGCTCATCTGCTGACTTATTCCAAGGGGTGCCCAGTGTTTTAGCATCGCCAGAATATGCCTCCTGACGCGGTATGGCTATGTCGCTAGTCGATTCCAGATCTAATACGTTACTGTGCCATTTGTGTAATGCCAATTCAATGTCTTGCATAATTTCTGTGGCTTCCATTTTGGACCTTTCAAGCACTTGCTCATCATCTCCCCCATCCTGAATATCATCGACATACATGTTTTCCAGAATTGCTCAAGTGTCCTTGATATTTCGACAGATTTTGGGGTTTTGCAACATTGTTTAGGGGGAAGGGGGGCCATAAACCTTTCGTGATACGTTTGTTCCAACAATTTTGTCAATGATTGTCCGAATTAAGCAGATAATGAATTTCGTCAAATTCGTAAACAAATGATTTTTAGTTAAACTTTTAAAAGATAATCAAAACAACGTTTTGCAATACCATTCGTATGTAATTTGATATATAATGTCAAAATGAAGCGGTTTGTAGGTTATGCGAGTGCTCGTTTTTTTGCTCGCGCAATTTTGTCACGAAACAAAAGCACGTTTCTTGCGATACCATAATATACGCAAGCCTCTTACAGCAATATATATCTGTATTTGTTTCTATTTTCCGTATTTTGTATAATAATCCAATAACTGAAATATAGGTATTCATCATTGTCGCACAAATTCCATTTCCTATATAGTAATTGAAGGTGGCACTATCACCTTACAAAGTGCATCGAGCGTTTATAAAACACCTTTTGTCATTGGCCTGCCATTATAATTACATACTATTGTTAACGCTTCTCATTTCAACTTTGATGTCCGATAGAGCAAAATGGATATGTTGCAACAATACGATAGTGATAGTTCATCTACATCACAAGGCGAACAATTAGGTACGCGTGAAGTTCGTCAGGTGTACCTGGTTACTTACAGCCAGGCAGATGCACAGAAGTTTCCACTAGGCGTTCTTTTGCTGAAGCCGTTGTCCATTCATTCTCTACGCGTTCCGCTGTGGTTCTACAATGGTGTTGCGCAAAAGAGTCGCACAGAAAATCAGGAATGCACTATCATGTTTCTATCAAACTTGACAAAATTCAATGCTGGTTACCTTCCACGAAGATATTACAAGAGAAACATCGCATATCTGTTCACTTCTCCAACGTTCACGCCAATTACTACACTGCGTGGAAGTATGTGACCAAAGAAGATGGCGAATACGAAGAAAGTGATAACCATCCGGATTTGAGCGACACTACGAAAGACGACGAAATACCATTACGGTGCTCAACTATCTCGCATTGACATCCTAAAAGAAGCCTATGATCAACAATGCACGTGGCAAACGTGTGCATTACAACTGCTGATGATAACAACACCAATATAGGCGCTGACGAGGTTATCCTGTATAAATATGTTTTTTATTTTATTATTATAACAATATACCGCCACAGCTGTTTCGGAAATCCATGAATGAAAAAGTTGCTTGAGAAGGGTAGAGCGAAGTATCGAAACATAATGTTGACAGGTCCTGCCAATTGTGGTAAAACATTCTTGTTAAATCCGCTTAACACAATTTACGAAACCTTTACGAATCCTGCGTCAACAAGCTTTGCCTGGGTAGGAGCTGAGAAAGCTGAAGTTGCTTTCCTTAATCACTTCAGGTGGTCCCCTCAAATTATCGTGTGGTATGATCTTCTCCTCATGCTGGAGGGCCAACTCGTTCATTTACCTGCCCCTAAATCCCATTTTGCGAAAGACAACGTTTGATGGAGATACTCCAATATTTTGCACCAACAAACGGCCTATTATTTTGGTTAAGAACGGAGGCATTGACGAACGCGATACGGAGATGATGGCCGTTAGATGGAAAGTTTTTAATTTCACCAGCCAAATTTCGCCGCAGGAGCAAAAGGAAGTAGAACCATATCCTTTGTGCATCGTGCGACTTATATTGCACATTGATGTATAAATTGGCATAGTTTATTTGGTTCTTCAGGAGAAACGACCGTGTTAACGGTTACGTAATAATCTTTCTTATTATATGACTATTTTCGTGAGCGGTCCAGAACGTGAAATCGGGCGATTTGATTGGTTCCTGAGCGGTCCGGAATCTGCCGTTCCGCACCGCTGACAGTGAGAATTTTATAAACAAAATGAAAGTCATGTAATACGCAACAAGATGGATAATAATTTCAGAACTACTCATTGTTGATATATCGTGCAGGTGTTGTTAGAAATTTTATAAGCTTTCAGTTGATGTATAGCTCAGGTTTCCGCATTATATGAAACTTTTTGAAATGTCCAAAACGTTCGCTCAACTATACTTAACGCACAACCTTGAACAATATGTCAAACAAAAGCAAATGAAAAATGCTATGCGTGGTAGAAATTTTATGAATCTAGCTAAACGGAAAGTACTTTAAAAATTGGAAAACATGTCTGCCATTTTGGTTTAGTTCGCAATGAAAGATGGTGGCGAACACGAGCCTAACACTATAGGGTTTTCACAGAACGTTCACAACATTTGTGGTCATATAATAAACTACTTATTGACCTCGCTTGTTCGGTCTGTACTAGTTAAATATCGGACCTCCGTTTTCTGCACGAACCTCGGCTCGCTCGGTCCGTACTAAAAACGTCAGTCCGATATGTCACTAGTACAGACCTCACGCTCGGTCAATAAGTAGTAAATATTAGTACACTTTACCATACGTATACTCTGATTTTTCATACACTTTACCACAGTTTACCACACTTTACCACAGCGGCATAAATAAGTGAAATTAATTATTATATTATTATATGCAGTTTGTGGTAAAGTCTGGTAAAGTGTATGAGCAATCATGTTTTTGGTATGGTAAAGTGAAATAATTATGCCTACACAACAACGGTTCTGTTACAGTAAGTTAGTGTAAAATCTGTTTAGTATAACCGTCCCGCCGGTAGTAAACACAGCGAAGTTGCGTGGCAACTTGAAACCAAATACCATGTCATCACGTTTAATTTGTTATATACAGTGTATTATCACGTTAATTGTTCTTAGTTATTTTTAAATATTAGTTTTCATGCAATTTGAGCATACATGATATACTGCGAAATAATCAGTATAATTAACTGTCAGTATTTTGTGCATCTACCCTTCGATTTAACAATATGTTGTAGTCTTTTGGGCATGCTCGAGATTGTCTTATCAACGAGGTCTTTTGACGTGGACCAAACATTGTATTTTACTGCATTTGTAACATGTCTGTGTTGTATATTTGTAGTTTGTCACAATGAAATACGATATAACGTACTTGTGGGATTTTCCCAGTAATTATAGATTTATAAATAGTTATGTACTTTACACTCACTGAGTCCAATAGGTCATGTGTACACATGTATGTAGTTTTACTTTAGAATAAATAGGGGTATTTAAAATACTTGTATGTAGTTTTCCAGTAGCTTCAATGTAGGTATTGTTTAGCTGAAAGGACCTTATGTTGTATCATCAATTGTACACGTGAACGGACAAAGACTATATATACATGATCTTTAATGTTGTACGAGAGCGAATGTCAAGTTAAATAAAAGTTGTGTAAACTCTGTCTCCGTCTCTGTAAGTACGCTACATAATCTGGTGGCAGTGGTAAAGAACGATACAGCAAAGATGTCGATAACGGAACAATCGTCGGGAAGCACAGGACAGTCCGGGAGAAG
Organism: Chrysogorgia sp. JL179-B06; assembly: GCA_035772405.1. NCBI lineage: Eukaryota > Metazoa > Cnidaria > Anthozoa > Scleralcyonacea > Chrysogorgiidae > Chrysogorgia > Chrysogorgia sp. JL179-B06. The sequence goes on along the minus strand of JAYKKM010000350.1, from coordinate 1,515,321 downwards.
CCAAATGACTATTCTTCCTGACAAGTATGATGGGCAAATCAATTTTCGTCAATGGCTGCGCCACTTTGACTCGTGCAGAGAAGCGAGCGGTTGGACAGACGGCGAACGGCTCCGAAAACTTCCAGCGTTCCTTAGGGGACGTGCTTCAACCTACTTCTATGCATTAACAGCCGACGAGAAGGCCGACTACGCGTCATTGAAGGAAAGCCTGCAAGCGTCTTTCTCCTCAAGCCGAACGCAAGAAAAACTGGACTATTCAAGTCACATTGCCTTCGTCCAGGCGAAGATCCTGCTGTATTCCCTTGGGAGCTCGAAGAGATTTTGAGGGTGGCCGAACCAACACTAACTACCGCACAGATAGAGGCCCTGATAGCCCGACAATTCATGAGAGGTCTCCCTCAGGGGCTTCAAATCAAACTTTTAGAAAACGACCCGGTGCCGACACTGGAAAAGATGGTCTCTTTCACCAAGAACATGCGAGCCATCGAAAGAAACGTGGACGCCTATCCCAACGTCGCAGCTGTGTCCCAGCAAGAAGACCCGCAGGTTGCCAAGCTCACAGCATTGGTAGAACAACTCGCCAGTGACCAGCGAGAGCTACGAGCTGAACTGGAACGCGCACAGCAATGCAACACCAGCCAAGACACAAGGTCATGCTACACTTGTGGTAGAAGAGGCCACTTCGCGAGGGACTGCCGAAGCCAAAACCCTAGACCACGAGCAACTTCAAAGTGTTTCAACTGCAACCAACCAGGGCGGCGCAAATGAATCTGTGAGCCGCCCGCGCATACTTGAGAAGCGTCGTCGATCGAAGAGGACGAAAACTGTGAGTAGTTGTTATGAACTACCTATTCATCCATTAGTGGAATTACAAATTGAACATGTTAAGGTTAGGGCTATAATTGACACTGGTTCGATGAAATCGTTTATTTCCAAGTACGTGCATGCTGTTTTAGATTTTGATAATCTTAAGATTAAGCCAGAAACTACGCGCTGTATATCTATTACTGGTAATCCTTCAACTATTCTAGGTAGTATGACAGCTTCTGTTAAGTTTAACAATAAGTCTCGTTTCCAAGGAGAATTTTTAGTCTGTAATAACATAAGTTACAACTGTGTGCTAGGATGGGATTTTCTGGTGAGCAATCGGCTAGACCTTAGGGGAATCACTTCAGGGATAGGTGGTCCTATTACCTAGTCGGGAGCCATGGGAAAACCCCAATAACAGCCAATCACGTTGCATGGCAGACCAAACTCTTTGGTGTTGTTGAGACAAAGACGGAAACAACACTTGAAGATGACCACCTGACCCTGTTTGTTGAATCGCAACTGAAGGGGAGAACAACCGTAGCCTTAAGTGAAGATGTGTCGATTCCAGGTAGAGTTGAGATGTTGGTCCACGGTCATGTTGGTAAGACGTTTAAATCCACGGTGGGAATGGTTGGACCAGTTGAATCATTAAAAACTAACAGCATAGATCATATTCAAGTTGCTTATTCGGTAGTCACTCCACACGGTAGAGACGTTCCCTTAAAAATAAAAATAATGAATGGGACAAACGTAGCGGAAATTTGCCCTTTAGTGAGGTCTGCTAGTCTTACTAACACACATTTCGGCAATGTTAACACATGCGGGGCGGTCGGTATATCGCAAAGCCTAAAGGAACAATTTCACGAATCGATTGATCAATCATTGAGCCGTGCAGAAAAGAAACAGCTTGAAGAAATTCTTTTTAAATTTTCGGATGTCTTTTCGGAAGAAATAGGGCACGTTGACGTGGCAAGTCATACTATAAATACTGGTGACCATGCACCAATTAAGCAACGCCCACGACGATTGCCTTATGTTTATAGAGACGAGGCTCAGAAACAAATTCGTGAAATGCTTGAACAAAAAGTAATTCGGCCGAGTTCGAGTCCTTGGTCATCACCCATCGTTTTAGTTCGTAAAAAGGACGGTCAACTAAGGTTTTGTGTAGATTACAGGAAGCTGAATCAAATTACCAAAAATGACGCGCACCCTTTGCCGTGAATTGATGACACTGTGGATGCGTTAAAAGACGCTAAACTTTTTACCACTCTAGATTTAAGAAGTGGGTACTGGCAAATTCCCGTAGACCCTGTCGACCAGCAAAAGACCGCTTTCGTAACTCGACATGGTCTTTACGAATTCCTGCGCATGCCGTTTGGCTTATCATCAGCGCCATCCACACATTCCAACGAATGATGGAAATTGTCCTGTCTGGATTAAGTTTCGAGATGTGTCTATGCTATTTGGACGATGTAATAATATACTCCGCAAATTTCGACCAGCACTGTGAACGACTCCAAGCGGTTCTCTCGCGATTTCGGGAGCATAACCTCCATGTTAAATTAACGAAGTGCACCTTTGCTGCGAAACAAGTTAGATACCTAGGTCATTTGATTTCTGAGGAAGGTGTTCGGCCCGATCCGATGAAAATTGAGGCAGTAAAGAACCTGGCAACCCCAACGTCGATTAAGGCGGTACGAAGTTTCTTAGGACTAGCGAGCTACTACAGACGATTTATCAAAGGTTTCTCTACATTAGCAGCACCATTGACCGATCTTACAAAAAAGAACGCTCGCTTCCATTGGTCCAACGATTGTGAAACAGTTTTTCGGACGCTAAAAGAATTGCTATGTTCGGCGCCGGTGTTAAGTTACCCAAAATTTGACCGCGAGTTTATCTTACAAACTGACGCTTCAGATGTCGGCCTAGGCGCAATTTTATCTCAAAAGGATGATGCCGGTCAGGAAAGAGTTGTTGCATATGGGTCTCGGGCATTATCAGATCGAGAACGAAAATATTCAACGACTGAGAGAGAAGCATTTGCTGTAGTTTTTGGAACAAAACATTTTCGTGTTTATCTACTTGGAAAGAAATTCGAGCTAATAACAGACCACAATGCATTGCGTTGGCTCCACAGTATGGAGCCAAAGGGTCGGTTAGCACCTATGATCATGGACCTGCAAGAATTCGAGTTCGGTATCACACACAAAAGCGGAAGATTGCACACTAATGCGGACGCGTTGTCGCGATTGCTCCCCAGTGATGAACGAAGCGACACCAAGGTAGGTCCGGTAAAGACTGAGGACCAAACGATAACTAGCACGATCACTATAGATGCCACACAAAATTTGCAGCAGTTTCAAAAGACTGACCCAATAATTTCCAAGGTGATCCAACATAAAATTTCGAATAAGCAACGACCGAAATTCAGCGAATGGCGTGATGACCAGGAATTAAGATGTTTTTGGTTTAATTATAACCGGCTAGTTATCCGGGATGGTTTATTAACATGTTCACACCGGCACAAACGCGGATCTTTCCCTGATTATGCCATAGTGGTCCCTAAGTCTGTAATATCAACCGTCTTGAAAGGAATTCATGATTGTCCATTCGCAGGACACTTGGGAGTAACTCGTACGCTCGATAGAATATGTGCACGATTTGTTTGGCCTGAAATGCGCATGTCCGTTGAAAAGTACATTTCGTCGTGTCCGGTTTGTTCTCAGCATAAATCGCCATATATATCTGGCAAGGCACCTTTAAAACCTATCGAAGTTGGCGAGCCATTTACCTTCTGGGCTATGGACTACGTGGGCCCTCTCCCTGAGACATCGCGTGGGCCCTCTCCCTGAGACATCGCGTGGAAATAAGCACATTTTAGTTGTAATGGACCATTTCACGAAATGGTGCGAAGCATTTGCTACTAAGAACCAAAAAGCAAGCACCGTAGCTGACCTATTGGTTAGCAAGATCTTTTCTCGCTTTGGACCTCCAGTTGTCCTTCATTCCGACCAGGGTGCCAATTTCGAGAGCAATTTAATGCATGATATTTGTAACATCATGGGAATCACTAAAACCAGAACAACCGCCTATCACCCACAATGCGATGGTCTAGTTGAACGACAAAACCGGACATTACTGGCAATGTTAACGGCATTTTCCTCGAAACATAAAGATGATTGGGATTTGTGGGTCGATTCAGTAGTTTACGCATACAACACCAGCAGACACGAGTCACTTGGTATGTCGCCTTACGAAGTAGTGTTTGGCCGTTTACCCTGTATGCCTTTAGAACTGGAACTTGGTTTGCCTTTAGTTAACCCAATGACCCAGAGTGAATATGCCCAAGTGACGAGGGACGCACTGAGGGATATTCGAGAGGTTGCGCACAATCACTTAGTTAAGGCTAAGCTACGTCAAGCAGCTCAGTATAACCAGAGGACACCCGAGTGGGTGCCCTTTACACCAGGACAATCGGTATGGTTGAAACGTCCAAAGCATATTTGTATCACTAAAACCAGAACAACCGCCTATCACCCACAATGCGATGGTCTAGTTGAACGACAAAACCGGACATTACTGGCAATGTTAACGGCATTTTCCTCGAAACATAAAGATGATTGGGATTTGTGGGTCGATTCAGTAGTTTACGCATACAACACCAGCAGACACGAGTCACTTGGTATGTCGCCTTACGAAGTAGTGTTTGGCCGTTTACCCTGTATGCCTTTAGAACTGGAACTTGGTTTGCCTTTAGTTAACCCAATGACCCAGAGTGAATATGCCCAAGTGACGAGGGACGCACTGAGGGATATTCGAGAGGTTGTGCACAATCACTTAGTTAAGGCTAAGCTACGTCAAGCAGCTCAGTATAACCAGAGGACACCCGAGTGGGTGCCCTTTACACCAGGACAATCGGTATGGTTGAAACGTCCAAAGCATATTTGTATCACTAAAACCAGAACAACCGCCTATCACCCACAATGCGATGGTCTAGTTGAACGACAAAACCGCACATTACTGGCAATATTAACGGCATTTTCCTCGAAACATAAAGATGATTGGGATTTGTGGGTCGATTCAGTAGTTTACGCATACAACACCAGCAGACACGAGTCACTTGGTATGTCGCCTTACGAAGTAGTGTTTGGCCGTTTACCCCGTATGCCTTTAGAACTGGAACTTGGTTTGCCTTTAGTTAACCCAATGACCCAGAGTGAATATGCCCAAGTGACGAGGGACGCACTGAGGGATATTCGAGAGGTTGCGCACAATCACTTAGTTAAGGCTAAGCTACGTCAAGCAGCTCAGTATAACCAGAGGACACCCGAGTGGGTGCCCTTTACACCAGGACAATAGGTATGGTTGAAACGTCCAAAGCACTGGAAGTTTGGTCGAAGGTGGATTGGACCATATCACATAATTAGTCGATTAGGTGTGGATTATAAAATTGGCTCTGAGGCAGGAAAGGTCATGGTTGTTCACCACAACAGTTTAAAACCATGCTTAGTCCCTAAATCAAAGGGAGAGCTGGTTTGTCCAAACAGGGAAACAGGGGACATCCAAGTTGTTGAAAATGAAGTTCAACCATCTGTAACCACACCAGAACGCCCTCCCCAACGGTAAGACCCCCACATCTCAGGCAATGTATTCGCCCTCCTGATCGGTACACTAGTTCCTCATCATCCTAAATCACAGTTGTTAATTTTACACAATATTAATTTTTATTAGTTGTCGGGACGAGAAAAATAAAAGGGGGGATGGTGTAACATGTCTGTGTTGTATATTTGTAGTTTGTCACAATGAAATACGATATAACGTACTTGTGGGATTTTCCCAGTAATTATAGATTTATAAATAGTATGTACTTTACACTCACTGAGTCCAATAGGTCATGTGTATGTAGTTTTACTTTAGAATAAATAGGGGTATAGTCTTCAATTAAAATACTTGTATGTAGTTTTCCAGTAGCTTCAATGTAGGTATTGTTTAGCTGAAAGGACCTTATGTTGTATCATCAATTGTACACGTGAACGGACAAAGACTATATATACATGATCTTTAATGTTGTACGAGAGCGAATGTCAAGTTAAATAAAAGTTGTGTAAACTCTGTCTCCATCTCTGTAAGTATGCTACACATTAGTAAACTCATCCCATGTCTGATGCATGATGTTATTGTGTATGACGTGCGCTTCCAGACGTTTCCTAACCCCATGAAATACATTCTCAATTGGGTTCAGGTCTGGGGATCTTGGTGGAATTCTTTGCATTGTAACCCTGAAGTCAACCAAAGCTGCTCTTGCTTTTGCAGACGTTTGTGACGGGTCATTGTCCATAACAAATATTTTCGTATCACCTTCCCCTTTTCCTGCGATTTCAAATAGAATTGGAAAGTGTCGTGATATAAATTGGGCGAAAAAGTTGCCGTTCATATTTCGTAAGGCTCTGCTAAAATTACTCCTTTCCCATAGCATATAGGTACAATCAAATGCAGTCGCTTTCCTCCCGCGAGATCTTTACTCCCTTTCGTTGTTATAACCAGGCCCTCGCCTCTTTTCCGCAAAATTCGATTCTTCAGTTTTACTGCGTCACTCGTGGGATTGCATTTGTAAATGAAAGATACTCCTTCCAAGTAAAATGCCACATCTTTTGTCCAATAGTCGCTACTTCTTTTACACATTGTCCTTGCAAATCTATAACGTTGGTTTAAATTTTTTCCGTAAGAACACCCTTCCTATGGCTTTGAAGATGTTGGAAACCAAGTTTACGAATTTGTCTAGTCTAACAAAGGTTCTGTAATGAGCTGTATTAAGTATTATACCACTTCTCTTAACCAGTACTGTGAAATTAGGATTCTGTTGTCACAGCGAAATTATAGCTCTGTGAAGTTCCTTTTATCATGCGCTGTCAAGAGTTTGCATCGACCACGTTTTGCTTTTTCCTTTCTTTCTTCCTTTTTAACTTGTTTGGCATGGATAACCCTCCAAACACTAGACTTAAACATTTTCGTCTTTGCTAGTGTGTATTTTTTTTCATGGAATAGGAAAAGCGCAAGAGCGCGTTGTTTGCCTGTAAGTCGTACGTCGAACACCATTTTGAAACGAATATTTTTTTTGTAAAACATGAATGATTATGACGTCATTTAAGTAGTTAATTAAATTTTAAAATATATTACTGATCAATGAAAACACCATCTCTATTTTTCAACTGTCATATCATTAAACCATTACAAGTTCTGAAATTTAACGCGTGAAACGAACCATGAAATTTTCACGTACCATGAAAATTTCAGACAATCATTGACAAAATTAGTTGGAACAAATTGAGAAAAGTATGTAATTGTTTTGGGGAAATTTAATAATTACTTTCATGCGACCCCCCTCCCCCTATTCAATGTTGGTTTTACAATGATGGAAAGCTATTGGGAAATAACTGAGAGCAAACCGTTAACATTTTGGGGTTTTGCAACATTGTTTAGGGGGAAGGGGGGCCATAAACCTTTCGTGATATGTTTGTTCCAACAATTTTGTCAATGATTGTAGTTTCAGTTGATATTGATTGTACAACACATCCTATTTGTTGATAATGAATTTATGTACTGTATACCGGGTGGTGCAATAAAATGTTCCCCCTCTGACTTATTGTAATTAAAAAACTAAAGAAGCCATATTATTCAACTAAAGTTTATTGAACGCAGTAATGTCTAACTTAAATTTTGATGTATGCCTTAAACATATCTATAAAATATTAGCCGAGATATAGGCGTTTAAACTCGGATGACACTGACAAATATTTGTTCTTACTGTTGCGTGTTTTTACCATTTTATTACCATAAAACACATTATTAGACCATTTCAGACAATTTTTCGCGTCTTCCAAAAACGCTACATTGAGTGTAAACGCCTATATCTCGGCTAATATTTTATAGAAATGTGCAAGGCATACATCAAAATTTAAGTTAGACATAACTACGTTCAATAATTTTTATTTGCATAAGATAGCTTTTTCAGATTTTTAATTACAATGAGTCGAAGAGGGGGAACATATTTTTTTGCGCCACCCGGTATATACTTGGTACTAAATAGTTTTATTATTGTACTTGTAGTTCACTCAGAAACTAAATAAATTGATATTGTGAAAAAAGCTGTTAACAATGTCATGAAATTCGAAACATTTTTGTGGTGTGGAGCAAGTGAAAACGCCAGAAAATGCAAGAAATGAGTAGGCTAAAACAAAGACTTCCTTCATGTTTCCTTTTTCTTCTTGTTTTAATTGTAATACTGTATGATAGTAAAACATAAGATAGCTGGGATTGCTCTGTCATGCTCTCGTTTGTAGAAGGGAAAAAGCTAGCTGAATGACTCTTGTATTTTATACGGCCGAGCTTACGTTTATTATGATGATTACCATTAATATAACACACGCCAATTAATGATTATTATCAATATCATCAAAATAAGGGTGAGGACAACCTGCCCGTTTCCATCCGATCCAGGTTTTGTCGATCCGATCCGGATTTTGTCAATCCGATCCGGGTTTAAGGATCCCAGACTGGACTTGCATATTCATGGAGGCTTGCCTATAGGCATGTCTATAGGCAACCTATAGGATCCTATAGGAAACCTATAGGCTTCTATAGGCAATTGGAACATTTTCTATAGGTTACCTATAATTAAACCTATTAGCCTATAGACACCTATAGGTGCCTATAGGCTTCTATAGGCAATTGGAAGATTGCCTATAAGGCACCTATAGACTTTTTCTGTAAGGGTATGGAAAATTGTTCATGGAAGTTTCTAATTTGTAGCAAATATGTTTTATTGTTTTGCAGAAACTGGCCAAACACTTAACCAGCTTGACAAAGAAAAAACGGAGTACTGAAAAAAGGCAAACGTTGCGATGGTTATGACGACCAACTATGTCTAGCGAAGATAGTGACCATGATCCCGAGCCACCAAACAGGTCAAGGCAGTACCGAGGCATCTATTTTGGGAAAGCTCTGCATTAAAAAAGGTTAAGAAGAGCTTAGATAAATACCACCAAGATGATTTGCCAGAGCTGATCAAGAAAAGAATCTTACCCAGGAATACCGGAACGCCATCATTGAGGGATAAGCCTGAGAACTGTCCAGAATGGGTGTAATTTTCCGAGCATGCAGAACAGTAATTGTTGCGGATTTAGAGTCAAAACTTTAATATGAACATTACTATATAAACTCTTTCCTGTCCAGCACAGTCAAAGTCAGTCACACGACAACTCTGGCCGTATGTAGTGCCGCACAAAGTCAACCTGGCGAGGTAATAGAGGTCTTCCTGGCACATTTTATGGCATATCGGAGAATGGCTGGATGACGACGGACGTGTTCGCCGAATGGTTCGATCAGTTTTCAGCATTGATCACCGAGAGGCCGCTGCTGTTAATTTTTTATGGACATTTAACACATGTTTCTATAGCAGTGATAGAGATGGCGATCCAGGGGAATATTACGATTTTAAAGTTACCAGCACATGTGACGGATAAACTACAACCATTAGATGTTGCATGTTTTGGCCCACTTAAAAGGATGTGGGGAAAATCCCTCAATGCCTGGATAAATCAATGGGGTCCCAAGGAACCAATGAAGAAAGCAGCTTTTGTCAACCAATTGAGCGACATTTGGCACAAGGGCCTATCCCCAGGAAACGCCAAGGCTGGTTTCAAGGCAACTGGAATTTACCCTGTCAATTCTGGACAGGCTAGACAAGCGACTGGTAAAAAGGTACGACCTATGGGTTTCACTGGAGAAACCAGATAATCTTATGGAAGAGTTGGCAACCGCCATTGATACTCCACAAAAATTCCAATCAAAAGCAGAAAACATCCTTGATAACGATGACGCAGACCACCTTTCAACATCACCTGGTACTATACCTGTAGGGTGCAATGCCTCAACACGTGGGTCTTCAACAGAACCAACCAGTGTCACACCTAGTCAATCAACTCCCGCCGGAAACGACTGTCAAACATGCAAAGCATTGGGAACAGTTCCTCTGCCAATTCCAGGAAAGCTGTGGGTTCATGTATCGAGTCTTCAAGAACCGGAGTCCGTTACTCCAGAGTCGAGAAAAAGCTTTGAGGATCTCGTTTTGGACAAAATGAAGGGGCCAACGAATAAACCGGCAGAAAAAAGACGAAAAGTGGATTTGAAAACCACTTGAAAGATCGTGACTGACGCTGCGTACCTTCAGGAGTTGCAATGCTTGGAAAATGAAGAAGCAGACAAAAATAGGAAAAAGAAAAAGAAATCGTCAAAAGCCAAATCGCAGATTGACTTTGGTAACGTTGGTGATGATCTTGTCAGTGAGTCTTGTTCAAGGGATGATTCAGACAAAGTAAAGAGCAACGAATCAGCGCCGGAAGAGCGGGAAATGACAACCACAGACGACGAAGGAGCATTGAAAGGGTTGTGGAAAAAAATAAGCCCTCCGGTGTCAGAAGAATCTGTGGTCCAACAGTGGTATGGTATTATTTACAATGGCAAAAAGAAAGCCCATCTATATGTTGGTAAGGCTACTCCAAGTTGAAAGAAAAATTTGAAAGAGTGGTCAAACTTAGCAGAGAAGCACTGGCTTCAACCTTAAAATAGTTGACAATAGACATGAACAAACTTTCTTTTAACTTCCTTGTTCTACTTTTATTATATTGATGGCCACATCCTTGTTGTATTACCAAAGGCTGGCAAACGTTGCTGTTTCATTTCTACATCTACATTTAGTAAGTCGGTAAAATCTTTTGATATCACACCAACTATTACATAAAATTGTACAATCTGAAAATAATCTATGTAGAAAATGAAATAAAAATAAAATTAAACGCAACCTAAATTAAAAATAACATGCTTTGCGTGAAAAAACCCGCTTTACAATGACTAAGAAGTAGTATAGAGAGTGGGGCTACGAGCTCAACGAAGCGACACCGAATTTTGCCAAATCACGATTTGACAAAATTCGGTGACACTTTGGTAAGCTCGTACCCTTTTATACCACCCCACCAAATCACAATTCAACAACAACAAAAAACGATGTCGCTTCATACGCGCGCGAGAGTCGCGAAACAGTGTCAAATTTGTACCAAATCGCGAGTCGGTGTCAGTTCATTTCAACACTTTCACAAATTTATGTCAAACTACATCACAATTCAACAACAACAAAAAAATGATGTCGCTTCATACACGCGCGAGAGTCGCGAAACAGTGTCAAATTTGTACCAAATCGCGAGTCGGTGTCAGTTCATTTCAACACTTTCACAAATTTATGTCAAACTACATTTAGGAGAATCTAGAGTGTCGTTTCAGCACTTTCACAAATTTGTGTAAAACCACATTTAGGAAAATAATCATTTCAACACTTTCATAAATTTATGTCAAACCACATTTAGGAAAATGTCGTTTCAGCACTTTCATAAATTTATGTCAAACCACATTTAGAAAAATAGTCGTTTCAGCACTCTCACAAATTTATGTCAAACCACATTTAGAAAAATAGTCGTCTCAACGCTTTTACAAATTTATGTATCGTAAAAGTGTCTCACGCGTGATAAAATTGCCACCCGTTATGCAAATTAGATTATTGCCACCTGTTAATAATTGATTAGTCCGTTTGTTCACTACTCTCAGTGTTTGTCGTCTCACTTCTAAAATGGTGATCGTACACATATTTCGACGTTGTGATTCCTCCCGACAACAAGCCCAAGAAAGGTACGTACGGTGTCACAACCGCGACAATGCTTTCAACGTCTTTCTTTAGTAGCGAGTCTTTTTGCAACTCGTCATTTAGTTCGTCAGGGTTCTCAATAGCGAATTTGTTGATTAACAAGTCAGTGAGAGAGCAGCCTTATGGGAATCACGTCGCAGTGTTTAGGGCGTGTCAGTGGGTGTGTCTCTCACTACAATGTTTTTGTGACCATACGCGTAGGAGTCAATACCATTTTCTAAAAGGTGTCGTTTATCGTCAAAACAGGATAGCGACACTTTATTAATTTCGTAGCTACCAAGCTGATGCTTGACACTTCTAATGGTCTTCATTGTGTGCCGCAATTGTTTCTGCTCAAGTAACACACTTTTGTAATCTTCGTGTCTGATTACCTTTTTAATTATATTCTTTCTGATACCTTTAGCAGTTTTCCCACCACCTCCATCCTCTTTCAAATAACTGTACATCTTACTGCGTAACCCAACAAACTCGGTAATTGGTGTTCCAGCGCACTCGTCTTTCATCTTGCCAATAACTTTCTTGTTCTCTTTGAAAGCGAATGGGTTGTCTGCAGGGTAATCGCTATTGTCAAACTTTTCACGCTCCATCATAAAGTCAGAGTAGACGTCATCAGTTTCGATTGTGTACAACAGACTGTCAGTGTCGGTGAAGTGTAGTCTACAGGTATCGCTAGAGTACTTTTTCATGATATAGTTGTAGTGGAAATCATACATCAACGTTTTGCTCAAGTCTAGTATGCACATACCCACATATGCGGGTCGATTTAGTGTCAGCGTTTCTTTAACTTTATGGACAGCGACTAAGTTCTCGCTAAATATCTTGCAAGACACAAACGTCGGCTTCGAGACAAGCTTTTTTAATTTCTTCGCAGTGGTCACTAGTCTTATGTCCACACGCTTCCTCAAGTTCTCCATTGTTTTCCCAAACACGCTGTTGTTCATCAACTTGAAGAAGTCCTTCTCGAAAGCATTCTTAGCCGCAGTTCTTTTGATTGTGTTAAAGTCGATGTACTTACCCAACCACTTGGACTGGTCAAACTGTAGGACCCTATGAACCTTTTTGATTTTCAATCCAAGATCCATATACAACTGCAGATTTCTGTAGTGACACACATACTTTTCTTTGTCCATCAAATTAGTCACCAGCTTCTTCACACCACCAACACTCACGTTAAACTTATTTTTGATTTTCGCGCAGTACTCCGACAACATGTCAACAGTTATTTCCATTTTCTCAGGAGCCAACGGGTAGTCGTTATGTAGGTCGTGCAAATTGTCTGGGTATTCTAAGTCGACTTCAAGTAGTAAGCCTTTTTTACTGTTGTTGTGATAGCCACGCAAGTTCACCTTTTTTATTTCTTTCTTAGTCAACCATTTAAAACCACCCGTGGGGAGACTTTGGCTCATTGCCCATCCATACAAATTGTTGGCGTCAAGGTACATCAAATACTTCGACTCTTGAGCTTCGTCGTACCCCTTCATGTATTTATTATTTGCCACGCCATGTCTGTTGCATATGTAGCTCACACCGCCACGCATTCCCAACTCCACAAACTGAAACATGTCAATGTCGGACAATAAATCAAGTTCCACACCAGTCATCTTCAACATGGCATCCCAAGCCAATCCAGGTGACGTAAAATAATGACACGGGTCTAATTTATACTCGCGATGACATGTCTTTCTAAAGTTCTCAAAAACGTCAGCGAGCAAGAGCACATCACTTTTCAAGTACAGATCGTGATACCCACCCATGTTTTCGACATTAAAGTTGTCCCACACATCATGAGCACGCTCGAACATTTCTTCCGTGATGTCTTCATCGTTCAGAACGCTATAAAAATCTTTTTTGGACGGCAGCCCACACGAATTTTCTAAAAGAATCCATATAATCATAAGGATAGACCCCCTTTCTTGTCATAAGTGCCAACCCTCATCATGAAACACTTCTGACGTGTATTTGAAAGCGTCTCTTGGTAGGTTCTTCACCAAGTTGTCTAGACTCGAACCCATGAATTGAAAGCTGTCCAAGAATACTAAGTTTTTTCCAAGCATGAACGCCATGTACTTCTCCATGTTGTTCGGTATCACATTTATGTCTTGACCAAACTTGCCAATCTCCTGCATGATGAAATGGCTATCGTAACCGCGTAAGTTATGAAAGATCACAGGAATTTTATCAGTCAGTCTAAAGTTCACATTACAGTCGCGATGTGCAGACCCTCTGTACTTACCTGAGACATGGCAGTGGTCTCTCACTCTAACGTCAGCGCTAATGTACTCAACATTGCAAATATGACAACTTTTAGCCTCGTCAAAGTCCTTCTTATCGTCATCAGTCAGTATCATTTCTTTGTTAAAGTGACTCTCGGATGTCTCTTTACAATATTCAACAATTTCTAACATCTCCTCAATGAACTTGTTGACTGCATTTTCACCACGGTACACTTTCACTGGCTTACTATACTCGTTGTCGTAGCAACAAACCAGTTTATACCCATAACCACAGTCAACGTGTCTCTGATAAGCGTTTGTGTAGCTACACTCACTTGGTGGTGTCGCTGTGCGCACCTTCTGTGTGATAGCCTCGAAGTCTGCGTACACCACAAATGGTACGTTTAGTTGTCTACTGTAATTCTCGTATTTCACTTTCGTACCTTTTTGCGGCATTTTAATAGCTTGCTTCCCATTGATGACCAGACACACTTCGATATGACGTTCAAGCACGTCCGCACGACTAAAACACTGCAGGCAATATCTACAAAAGTGCTTTCTCGCCTTATGCTCTGTCTGACGATACATGAATTTGTTGAAATCGCGAATATACACATAGTGCTTGTTGCCCTTGCCATTAGTTATCAACAACAAGTCCATGTGGTTAGGGTACACCTCCTTAGAAACGTACACAGGGAATGGCTGCTTATTTTCGTACCCAAAGACGTTAATACTAATATCGTTAGCCTTTTCAATCTTGTTGTAATCTTTGAGTGTGACTGGGAAATCAATTCCGTCGTAATTCAGCTCACTGATGTGACTGGCGTAGTTCGACGTTCTATCAGAGTTTTTTCCAACAGGAAACTTATGTGCTAGGTGACACCATCTAAAGCACTCGTTGTCATCCCCGTTATTCACGTTTATCAAACCCTTCTTACTATTACGCAGCTCCTTTGGCAACGCAATGTAACTACTCCCACTCAAAGGTCTATAAATAGCGATATTAACGTAGTGCGCATCCACCTTGTCGATAGTCCATCCAGACCCCTCAGATAGCCACCCAGCTATCCGCGTCAAAATCTGCTCCGATCCACGATTGGCGACACCCTCAATATCGTGCTCGTTAATGACGACGAACGTTTTGCTGTTAAAGTAGGCAGTTTTATATGTGGTCTTATCACGCTCTAGGACTTTCTCAAAAGTGATCTTAACTGTCTCTACCACTTTCATCCCATTAGTCTCACCCAACTCACGTCTCAAAAGGCTAGTGACGGCGCTCCTAGTTGCGTTTAGTTGGTTGATATCTCTGGCGTCAATTACTTCAATTCCGTAAGACCTTGTGAATCCTCTCAGTGCTCGATCCAACAGATACGTCGACGGTGTGTCACTATGGTCTTCAACTGTGGGTCGCTCCTCTTGGTCTCCAAAAAAGCCGTGAGCGTTGGCTGCTCTATCTGTTAGTAGGTTAACAACGGCTGCATTTGTGTAGCTAGAGCGAATCACGCCAGTTCTAACAAGCTTCTTATGCGCCCGCCCACCAACCTCGACTCGTCTTTTTGTCAGTGGGTTTTTCACAGTCCGACTCATTGGCTTATACTTATACTACACTTGTTTTTTTTCTTAACCCACTCGTTGTAATAATGATCGTTGCTTTCACACCATCCCAGCTTTGGGTACACCACGTCAAACTTCTCTTTCACCTTTCCGTCTTTAAGGTCTGACATCTTCTCAAGCGTCTCAACTTGCCTTCTATGACACAACCTAATAATGTAGTATCCATATCTGCTGACGTTTCTACCCTTTATCAAATTGCATGAGTTCAACACATTGACAACTTTCAAGAAGTCTTCTTTTATTGACTCAAGATGCTCGAACCTCACAACGTTCCGTAGTCTCCTTCCCATCCACCAAGACCGCTTGTGAACGCTTTTTAGTCGTGTGAGTCTCATGTCACTATAACTCTGAACGTAGCCCCATTCGATGTCGCCACACTTTGGACGTGCGTACCCACCGCACTCGGTTGTGTTTTTCACAACGTTGCAATCCGAGCAGTAGTAAAGCCTGAAGATACCTCCACACTCAATTTGTGTTTCATTCGCAACCTCATCAATTGTGTAACCGTAACTCATCTGCTTCATAAGTTTGTCCATCACTTATACTAGGTAGACATTTTTTTTATCGAGTGAGCGCCCACGCTACTATTCCACTACCCAAACCTAACGCGCCAACAAACAACAATTGGTATTCCTTCATTTCCGCACTCGGTTGGTAGTAATCCGCAATCTTCGGACTCTCAGTGAACACTCGACCGCTGTAGTGAATGGTCATTACGCTTCTAAGTTCTTCCAATGCGTGATTTGTGTCATTGATGTCAGCATTAGCATCAGAGAGCGTTGGCCGTAAACGCTGGATCTTATCTTTTTTAGCGACTTCATTCTCATACCACATTTCTTTTGCACTAGCTAATTGCTCCAACGCATGATTGTGTCTCTTCATCTCAGCTTCATAGCCTGTGTGGTTAAACTTCGAAAATATAAAGCCAGCGCCCGCGAAAGCCACTGCATTAAAAATCCCTCCAGCCACAACACTCACCATTAACTTATGTTGATTTGAATGGATCTGTCGGTATCCACTTTTTCGATTGCATCCATTTTACTAACAACGTTCCTGCACCAACAGCTGCAGCAAGTTTCACTGTGCCTTTCACAGTCTCTGGTGTTCCCAATGGTTCTCCCAAAGCCTTTTTCGAAATCATACTCACCACCACAGCACCAGTCGTAACAAGAAGCGCGTCGTACAATTCGTTCATGAGTTCTTTTCGATCGATCGCAGCCATATACATTGTCGTGTGTTTTGTTCAAGAATCAAACGTGTCTAATGTTGGGCGACAAATTCTATGACTTTCTGACGCGGGTGCTGCTGCAGTACTCGCGGGTGTTTCTTTTTTACTGCTAATTGTGTACCATAGTGAAGCAGCAGCAATGATAACACCAAATGTCCCAACAATATAACCATAGCTCCACTCACTACCCTGTTCTTCGTTGACTATCATCTCACGCATTTTCTTTTCTTTCGCAGCTTTCGATATCTCAGCCAACTTTTTACCAGTGGCAACACGCCTTGGGTCCTTTATCCTAACACTCTTCACCTCAGCTGTGATCTTAGCGTCAACGGTCTGTGAGTCTTCAGCCATCTAATACACTATCACGTGTTATCTTACTCACAGTTGACCTCACAGGTATCTCACAGTTGACCTCACAGGTATCTCACAGTCCCAAACACACTAAAAAGGGGAGTTTTTTCTCTGGAGGTATAGTATAATGACTCAAGTCCAAGACATCACAGAAGAGGAGATCGACGAAATGCTGAGATGGGACTTTATCAACACGCACACCCCACGAGACACCTCTGGGCCTAGCGTCTTAAAAGAGTACTCGATAGTCTTCGTGTTGTGCGAACGCTTGAGTAAAAACGAGGAAGTGTCGAGACGATTTGACGCTCAGATTTTCGCCGCAAAGAGCGTTCACGAGGCCTGGGTCAATCTTCAAGAAGATAGAGCCAACGAGATGGTTAACAGGTTAGCTAGCAAGATCCCCGTGTGGTGTTACTCACCGTTCAAGCATCTTGTGTTAGCGAGTGGTGACTACTTAGACAACCCTTGCGAGTCCACCGCCACGCTACTCGGTAACTACCTCGAAGTGTTCTTAGCGATCCTTCTATGGAGACCGTGCCCAACCAAACTCAAAGCGTGGCTAGAGCTTGCCGCAAACCGCGACGTTAACGTTTGTAGAGTAGGGTGTAACGAAGTAGTGGGTGCGGATGATCTCGAGGGTCACGTACTCTCGTCTGCCCACCAGTATTTTGCGCATGACTCCGTGGTGTATTCGTGTTACCCGTGCGGCGCAACCACCAACAGTCAAATGCATCGCTTAAGACACGAGAGCTCGAGGTCCCATCTTGAAAACTTAGAGCTTCAGGATCAACACTTCTGCGTAGAACTTCGATTTCGGAATGCCTTGTGAGTACACGCTATTTGGCACACCTTCAATTGTGACTCTAACACTCTCGATATTCGGATAAAGAAACTCCTCACTGTCCGTTCGCGTCTTATTCGTGAATAGCAACACAATTGCTTTCATGCTTTTTCTTGGTAGATTGATGTTCTCGTTCACCATGGTCGTGCCTTTATCCCATTCAGTGGTTTTCATCAACGTGACGTGCTCATATGACAAGCTCCTACCACTTGCGTAACCCGACGTTATTTCATCAGAGAGCTCCTGGTTGTCAATCGTCTCGTACTCAAGCTCGAGGTTCTCCAGAGTGTATCCACCTACAGTCCCACCGGATTGAGCCACCATGATGTCTGTAGCTTTAGGGAGTGTGATCACGTACTGCAAGTTGTTGTTCATGCTGAAAGGGGCGTACAATCCATGGTCGTCCATGATTTTACCAAGTTTTATCCGCTGCTTTGTTCCAATCACACTAAACATCAATGCATCACTAACTTTAGCAACGTTTCCACTTGTCGCACCACTGTCATCCTTAGAAATTAACTTTCTCAAGTTCTCAGAGCCAACACCATAGTCAATCATTTGGTCTCGCGCGGTAACGCTCTCCCAAAGGTCGCGATAAACACCAACGTAATTTTCCCCAGTGTTGTCATACACAGTTTCTCCAGCTAGTCTCACAACAAGTTTCTCACAAAGTAACTTGCTCACATTGTTCAAGAACCAGCTTTTGACGTTCGCGTTCTTAAAGTCAAACACTAGACCTAACGATCCAGGCACCAAACAGCTACTAACCTTAAGCTTCGGTATGTCAATGTAAAGTTCCTCACCAGGACTGACCTTATTAGGGTTCAACGTGATCACATGCTGTGTTCTCGTCCCTTTTATGACACCCATGGTCGCTCGTCTAAAACCAGGGCTCAATTCTGCTGACGTAACGTTCATATACTTTACATATGTTTTGTCACTACCGTTTTAGCTTATAATAGTCATAAGCGAACCACGCAAATACCACTGCGAGTACCCACAGATTTTGAGCTAGCCAAGCGAGACCCTTTGCACCCAACGTCAACACGTTATAAACTAGGTTAGCTAATCCAACAGCCCATGGGCCCATCTTCGTTATCGCGTTTTTAACAGCCTGTGCGAATGACCTTGTGGCCATAGCACCTTTCATAACAGCGGACCTACCAGCGATAATAATTGTTGTTATAATTCCAGCCACTGAAATTGCTACAGCGCTCAACCCAACCATATTTTCTTTAGCCCACTTCTTGAATTTCTGCAATCTGTCAATGTCGACCTCTTGCCGCTCTCTAACTTCCTCTACTTGTCGTTGCTCAATAGTTCTGTCTCGCGCTTCTTCAAGCCCTACAATACGTTCTCTCAATTCAAAGGTGACACTCTCGTCGTCCTCATCGTCTAGTTCGCCTGATGTTCTATTTATCGTTTCTTGAAAGTGGTCTGCCTGCGCTTGCAGTGCGCCATCGTCACCCACTCTTGATTCACGCAACACACCATCACTTGGATTAAGCACACCATTCAGCTCGCGGTTTTCGTCTGGTGATAGCCCAGGTATGTCGACATAGTCCACTTTTGTTTCAATTACTGGGAAGTCGTCTGGGATTACTTCTGTTGTGACAGCTGTTGTTTCTGTGTTCTCAGGGATTTGGTTAACTAACTCTTTGAACTGCTCAATCGCGTTTTTACTACTCTTATCTTTACTGTAGATCAAATCATTTCTCCAAGGTTTTAGAATTAGTTTGGGCTTCCCATACTCACCATCTTCGTTTATCGGTTTGAAAAGAATAGACCCTGAGTTCGTCACCTGTGACCTGTTGACTATTTTCCTCGACGCGTCGTCGCGACCGAGTCTTTTTTTTTTGTTCAATTTACGTATTTTCTCATCTATTAGCTTGATTCTCTTCACATCGCTTTCTGTTAGCTCTTTGTTGAACGCTTTTAGCTCGCCCAGTCTTCTCTCAATTTCACCTGCCTTTTCAAAAGCTAAATTGAAACTTGCATCACTGATGTCATCATATGACCCCTGCTCGACAAACTCTACTGTTGGGACTTCTGTGTTAGTTCCCCCTATTGTCACCGTTTTACCATCGTCAGCGTCGATAAATGACGTTTCTTCTCGCCCACTTCGTCTTCTAGCTAGCTCACTTCTCATCCTCTTCATGCGGTCACTAACTTTGGCATAACTAACACGAACGCTTTCCGACATATCGTTCACACCATACCCAATGGTTATCTCGCTGAGCTCCTCATTAGTCTCGGTGAGCTCCTCTTCTAGTTGCTCAACACTCATGTCTTTGTACTCATCGAAGTTCTCCATCTCGATGTCGTCGAAATCTCCCCCACCTTCAGTCATATTACATTAGCTCACATTTTGAATGTCGCTTTCTGGTACCCATGAGTTATGTTTGCTTTCATAACCTAACCATTTGACCAACGCCATCTTCTTTCCTCTGACTCTTCTTTCTTTTCAGCACTTTTTCAACTCTATACACGTCGTCACCAGGTTTCTTATTAACCAGCGACAATTCCTGTTCATAAAACTTCCCAATGATCTGTTCACCACTTATGTCCTCAATTTCGTACACGTTCGGATCACCACGAATAACCTTTACCACTTTAAACAGCTCTTCAGTGAAGTTGGCTTCGTAGCCCTTTGTGAACACGCTCTTGTATTTACTAATTCTCACTGATTTGCCAACTCTAAACTTCGGCAATGGGTTGTCTGCGAATTGATGACCAAACAAAGTGGTCCACACCTCACCTTCGTTCGACTCATTGACATCCTTTGGTTTCATCATAATGCTTCGATTCACATTGCTATTGTAAT
The DNA here is from genome assembly GCA_035772405.1 of Chrysogorgia sp. JL179-B06. Lineage (NCBI taxonomy): Eukaryota > Metazoa > Cnidaria > Anthozoa > Scleralcyonacea > Chrysogorgiidae > Chrysogorgia > Chrysogorgia sp. JL179-B06. The sequence goes on along the minus strand of JAYKKM010000350.1, from coordinate 1,494,687 downwards.
TGTCCACAAGTTGATCCAAAACGTCAATCCACTTGTATGTCCCACGAGCGTAAAAGTACTTCCACATAATACTCTTGAGACTTCTATTAAAACGTTCGACAACAGCAGCCTTCTTGTCACTCTTTGTGCTGAAATATTTAACGTCGTGTTCTTTCAACAAACTTTTCACCCCAACGTGGTATAATTCAAGTCCATCATCAAATTGAGTTAACTTAGGCGTAGCTCCAAACCGATCTTTAAAATCATTCAACAACTTTCTAACAGCCTCAACCATGTTCTTAGTGTCTTTTCTGTAAACCGCAATGCCAAAAGCGTATCTACTCAATATTTCAATGCCTGTTAGTATCCAATAATAACCTCCATTCTGTTTTGAGTACTTACTCATGTCCACTAGGTCCATTTGGAGCTCTTCACCAAGGTAATCAACAAAGGTCGTGCGGAACTTGTGTCTTCTCACAATGGGTTTGTACCTAGTGTAGGTGTCCTGCGCTGTCAACCACTCTTTCACTGTTTTTCTAGTTACTTTCAATCTGTCTCCCAATGCGCGTTGGTACAATTTCTCTACACCACTGAACCCTGTCTTAGGATTGTAGTAAATGTCTCGCAACCCTTGCTCTGTCTCCACACCAAGTTCCATATAATTCACACTACATACAGTTCCAATAGCACCGCGCCAATTTTAAGATCGTCGTTATTTGGTTTGACACGAAATGTCATACTCGAGTAAACACCTTTTTTAATACTCACCTTGGATTCAATGTCCACGTGACGTTGTACTGACCCCTTCAAAGACTGCTCGGTGGGTATTGGCAACGTTGTGATCACGTCGCTACGCTTCCCATCAGTACCTACGTTACTTTCAGGGTCAACAATGTCACATGAAACTTCTATGTACTTCAGACCTCTGTACATATTAACCTTGTTTGGGCTGACGTGCCACTCCTTCCCTTGGATTAACGTATTTTCTGCAAAGCCAAGGAGAGGTCCAACCCCCAGCAATCTAAACGGGGCTACAGTCTTTACTCTACATCCACCAGATGGGATTTTCTCTATCTCAAGACTTGGCACGCTTGGTCTTATGTCGGAGACCTGGAGTTTCATGTACTCAACCAACGCGTTGAAGTTATAGTGTCCCTGAGGCACTGAGAACCGCAAGAGACTACCGAGGGAAAAGTCGATTGTGTTTGCCAATACGTTGTCGTAGTCCCAAAACACAGTGGCTGTCTTAACCATAATGTATGGGTTATCACTCACGATCATTATTGCGTTGTCAAAGGACACCACTTTTTCTGCGCCTTCAATGAATACCGTCAACTTTCGCATTGTGTATAACATACGGTACATTATATATATGCAGAGAGCCCTTCACGACTACTATGGGAAGTACTACGAGCGTGCGATGGTGAACACATCGAAGGCTACACACGACGCGAAGGCAGACCTCGTCAAAAAGTACCCCCACGCTACTTTAAGCAAATTCGAGTTCGATCCAAATATTTCGCAAGATGGTAAGATCCTAGGTGTTGACGTATACTTCAAAAACAACGACATCCTCAGCACAGACATAACCAGCGCAACCTTCAAAAATGATAGGAACATGTGGAAGTGGTTACACAATAGTAAGTTCCCAATAATATGGCAAGGCCGTGGAACTATCCAACCACTACCAAAAGGTCACAAGAACCACTGGGGGCTTTGGGATGGCTATCCAACGGAAAATGTGTTGAATTATCCAGTGAATAACTTCAAAGTCTTCGTTAACCAAAATAGCTACTTCATGTCAAAGCTACCAACCTTACAAATCACCACGTCAAAGACCATGTCGAAGTGGGACGACAATGAATCTTACTACCGTGTTGTGTTTGCGACGTATTGTGCGAGTTTCTGTTGTGGAGTCTCACTGCAACATCTATCAGTGTCACAAGAAGTTCACCCTGTGATCACAAGCGTGATGAGATTTCATATGTACTTCACCATTAGGAGACTTCTCAGAAGAATGGAAGGTGGTGAGACTATGAAATCAATAAGTAGAGAATTCAACGCTTACGAATTGTATGGTAAGATTTCCAAGATCCCCAGAAAACATTACTACCAAAGTAAAGTCCTGAGCGATGGCACTCTAGGTGAAACCAGAGTCTACACACTCAACGACACCCATAACGATTATAAACGATACGTCGCGCGATTGTCAGACGGCTTTACCAACATTGGGTTGCAATATCTAAATCAAAGCATAGAAGCCTTTGTGTACTCCACACTTGGTGCACAATTGAGAACACGTGTATCAGTCGTTGGTGGTTCTGCAGGAAGTCTAGAGACCCAACAAGAGTTCCGCAAGTTGTTTGCTGACAGTGTTGTCAACTACGACGTGTCGACATGGATTCTCAACATGAATAAATCGATTAGAGACACAAACGTTGTCCAAAATCTCGCAGTGTCGCCGTCTACATGGTTAATGCCAAGTAACGTGGTGATACTCAAGAACAAAATCGCTGGGTACAACAACTTATTAAAGATTGCCACAGAGTCCATGAGATTTGGAGTGAACACTCGCTTGAATGCAACCACACCAACGACTGTGGTTAAAAAAGTCCACCAAGAAAATGTGGTGACTCACTTGGAGACTCTAACCACACCACAGAGAACAGCGACCAATCAAATAGCACGCACTACCACCACCACAAGTAAGTCAGACACGACAACGTTAGCGATAGTGTTAGGGTTCTCAGCAGTCTCTGGCTATCTAGTAAGTAAATACACCTTGAAGTAATAGTGATGAGTCTAAACTATGGGTATGAGTCTGGCGACCCTCATGATAAAATACTAAAGAGAACGAAAAGGCATCTGGACGAGGATCCCAAATTAAGTGCGACTGGTGGAAGGATGTCTGGACCCATCGACATGCAAGGCTCAGCGATCAAAAACATAGCAGACCCAGTCGACGACCTTGACGCTATCAATAAAAAAGTCTTAGAGCAATTGTATTTACCGCTTTACTTCAAAGTGCGACACCACAACGTCGTGCTCAACTTCAACACCAACACACACGTCATGAAAAACGTAGACTTCCATAATAACACCACCAAAGTGAAAGCCATTGGTGACGCGACAAGTATGTTAGTGCAAAACAACCCAACCTATGGTCCTATTATTAACACTAGCAGCCAAGGTCGTAGTTTTCTGTCCTCTGAGTTAACACCATTCCCACTTGAGTCAGGTCTTCATTTTAACTGTCCGAGTATGCAATGGTGTGACAGTGAGGAGTTTCTTTATCCGAATATCGAGAGTGTTAGAGTCACAATTGAAGGTGTGCCAAATAGCGTGTACTCACAAGGCATTCCGAAATCGAAGTTCTACGCAGAAGCGAAACGACTGTTTGGGTTAGGTGAAGAACACGCTCAGTTCATGACCATACAGAAGTTCTACCAAAGCGGTTTTGCGTTGGTCATTGACTTGAGGAGCGTTGGCAAGAAAATTGTGAACACAATCTGGTGTGCTTCTTGAGATCACTAAGAAAGCGACGACTGCGAATGTTATGTGTAGGGTGTTTGTGATGAGTGACGGATTAGTCAACTTCATGAACAACGGGTTGCAATCAATCCAGTATTAAATCAAACGCAATTTAATGGAGACTCAGTTTAATATGTTAATTGTTGGGATGACAGCTTGTGGTAAGACACATTACCTACTCAACACACTGGAATCTGAGTATCGCGGTAAGTTTGACTACATTGTGTTGATTTGCCCCACTTTTGAGTGGAATAAAGCGTATCAAGATTGGAAATATGTACGTGACCCTGACGTGCTAGCGATAGACTGTGCACAAGACAATGTCGACGCTGTTCTCAAGTATGTGACTGAAGCTTTTAAAGGCACTAACACTCTGATTGTGTTGGACGACTGTGCAAGTGGACAGGACGTCAAGAATAGGACTAGTCAATTAGTCAACTTAGCTTTTAGCGTGCGACATTTTACGTTGAGCGTTATTGTCATCACACAACAACTAACGTCAATCGCAAAACCGTATAGAGAAAACATAAGTAAGCTCATTTGCTTTTACTGTCTGAGCAGGAGTGATATGAAGGTTGTTATTGACGATTACCTTGGAAACATTAGCAAAGAGGAAGCATCGACGATTGTGACCGCACTAAAAAATAATAAGTACGCTAGACTCGAAATCTCACTACGCTATCCATACAATCACGAAGTTGTTATTCCGCAATAAAATATGGGTATAAGTAATAGCATGATGGTGAAACGCGAAAGTGAAGAAAACCCCACGATTGAGGAATTAGTTGAGGATACTCAAACCGCTGGTGCTTCGACTGTGGACATTGACGTTAAGAGAGCTGAACTAATAAGACTGTCTAGCGATGGTGTGGTAAGCCAATCTGAAGCGCACATTAAAAAAGCGTCTGCAAAGGTTATCGACAAGATATGGCGTCAATACGAGTTGAAGAGAATGGAGATTGCAAACGCTTTTCTCACCGACTTGTTAATCAGCAAATTCGCTAGCTTACTGGATGGGTTGAACGCTATAGAGAACCCTGACGAACTAAACGACGAGTTGCAAAAAGACTCGCTACTAAAGAAAGACGTTGAAAGCATTGTCGCGGTTGTGACACCGTACGTACCTTTCTTGGGCTTGTTGTCGGGAGGAATCACAACGTCGAAATATGTGTACGATCACCATTTTAGAAGTGAGACGACAAACACTGAGAGTAGTGAACAAACGGACTAATCAATTATTAACAGGTGGCAATAATCTAATTTGCATAACGGGTGGCAATTTTATCACGCGTGAGACACTTTTACGATACATAAATTTGTAAAAGCGTTGAGACGACTATTTTTCTAAATGTGGTTTGACATAAATTTGTGAGAGTGCTGAAACGACTATTTTTCTAAATGTGGTTTGACATAAATTTATGAAAGTGCTGAAACGACATTTTCCTAAATGTGGTTTGACATAAATTTATGAAAGTGTTGAAATGATTATTTTCCTAAATGTGGTTTTACACAAATTTGTGAAAGTGCTGAAACGACACTCTAGATTTTCCTAAATGTAGTTTGACATAAATTTGCGAAAGTGTTGAAATGATTATTTTCCTAAATTTGTGAAAGTGCTGAAACGACACTCTAGATTTTCCTAAATGTAGTTTGACATAAATTTGCGAAAGTGTTGAAACGGTTATTTCCCTAAATGTGGTTTTACGCAAATTTGTGAAAGTGCTGAAACGACACTCTAGATTTTCCTAAATGTAGTTTGACATAAATTTGTGAAAGTGTTGAAATGAACTGACACCGACTCGCGATTTGGTACAAATTTGACACTGTTTCGCGACTCTCGCGCGCGTATGAAGCGACATCATTTTTTTGTTGTTGTTGAATTGTGATGTAGTTTGACATAAATTTGTGAAAGTGTTGAAATGAACTGACACCGACTCGCGATTTGGTACAAATTTGACACTGTTTCGCGACTCTCGCGCGCGTATGAAGCGACATCGTTTTTTTTTGTTGTTGAATTGTGATTTGGTGGGGTGGTATAAACCACCATAGTAGTATAGAGAGTGGGGTACGAGCTTACCAAAGTGTCACCGAATTTTGTCAAATCGTGATTTGGCAAAATTCGGTGTCGCTTCGTTGAGCTCATAGCCCCACTCTCTATACTACTCTAAGATGAACAATATTTCTTAAGAGGAGTAATCTGACAGGATGGCCATATATGAAGTGATGATGATATATCAAGTACTGTATTGCGACATTACAAGTTAGAAAGAAGAAAAAGGGAGGGAGGATAGGTGTAACATGATGTAACTAAGATGGGTTGTACAGTACAGTTATAGGTTTTATATACTTGTAATAGTTGCTATAATTCACTGAACTTCCCATAGAAGTTGGTGTCATGTGAGATGGGGCGACTAGAGGAGAGCGAGTTGTTTTAGACCAGTGCATTGATCAGTGCTGAGATGTATTACAGTCATTGAAATAAAGTTAAACGTGATTTAGTACAACTGGTGGCAGCAGTGAACAGTTCTATACGAATTGTGTGCATGAAAGCGGGATTTATACGATCAAAAAACCGAAAATGGCTTAGTCAAATACACTCGGAGAAGTTAGTGTTGATGTGAACGAAGGAACGAGTACCACCACTGGAGGTGAAGGCGAAGGTATGCAACAACTTGTTCAGTTACTGTCAAAAGCTTTTGAAGAGTGCTAGTAGTGCCTCTGATAATGCACTAGAAGCTAAGAGAGCACTTCATGTAAAACCACCTAGAGTGTTTTCAGTTGGGCATAACTTCAAGACCTGGCTATCTCAGTTTAATCAATATGCTGCACTCGTTAAAATACCATCTACTGAAAGAAGCGCTCACATGCTAAACCTTGACCAGACAAGTTATCGAGCTGTGGAATCATTACGGTTGCCATCTGAACTGTCTTATGAAGAGTGTTATGCGAAACTTACCAGTCGCTTTGATAGTGGTAAGACAACAGAAGATTATAAATTATTACTTGGAGACCGACAACAGAGGTAGAATGAGGATTGCGAGTCGTTTGGAGATACCCTGATGGAGATCGTTGAGCATGCCTACCCACTGCAGATTATTCCTTTAAAGTTGAACTTGCTCGCGACCAGTTTTTTCAAGGGGTCACTGTTAGTGATGATATTCGAGAAAGGATTTTCATTAGTCAACCCAAAACGCTAAGTGAAGCAATCCGTTTTGTTCATAAACTGGAGAGTGCAAGCAAAGTTTCCAAGAGCTGCAACAGCCCAGGTTCAACAAAGCCATGGATGGGCCCACTCGAACTGCAACAAGTTACAGAAGTAATATACCGTATATCCAAACGAAAGAAATCGAAACGCTCTTCTGTTGTACAATTAAACAATCTACGCCTTTATCAGAGAAATCGACAAGAATTGGAAAAATACGTAGCTGTCAACTCATCTCCAAGCAGCACCCCAAACAGTCCAACAACCTGTTGTGATGACGAAAATGTTAGTGACATATGCGACAATCTGTTTGTAGACGAGAGTTTGGAAGATGTATCGTTGGATGTTGGAGACGAGTTTAATCCCAAGGATGATGTAGCTGATGAAATTGTACCAAAGAATGCTCTTAATGAAGACGAAGCAGTGCAAGAAGATGAGGACGAGCCAGTATTATTGAGATATTTTAGAAGGGTGATTAGACCACCTGATCGATATGGTGATTGGATTATGTTGCTAAATAACAATACGTGGTAGCCACTTAAAAGTGTCATAAGTTTTCGTAGAAACAGGCACATAATAATTAAGTATAGTTTTTGAAATTACTTTTGTTACAGTTGTATCTCTCAATTGAGAGGGAGTGTCTTTAACAAAAAAGTGAACCTGCAGGGAAAATTATATTGTCCATGTAACATTTTATTATGATTATGAGGGTAACAATGAGGTACGAGTAAATACATATTTTGTTTTATAAAAATAGCAAGTGTGCAAGGACAAAACTGTTCAGGAAAACCTTTGAATAAACAGTGTTCCAAGTCATAAGGCACAGTGCAAAAAACATAAGGGCAAAGGCTGCATCTGGGCTCCACACTCAGCTTAATAAAATAGTATGGCATTAGGCAGAATAAAATAGTCGAAATGTGCCGTTGGGTTATAATAGTTAAATATGAACAATTACATTAATACGATTTCGAAATTTTTATGATAGTTGAGGATGGCAAAGGGTGAGTCAACTGTCATATGTCAATGATCTCATAGAAATTGAGAGTGAATAGTGTAATTATTTTAGTAGGAATTATATGCAGACAAAGCATAAGCATTGTTTAAAAAAAATCCTCTCCTGTAGCCTACATCACAGGAGATAATACTTGAGTTGTATTTTGTATGATAATATTTAAGACGATGAATTTATGACAAGACCAGAAATTAGAAATGTCAACGAATATCTGTTGAAATATACTTTAAATATTGAAATATAGTAAAGATAACTTGCCCAAAGTGTAATTGGTGTGGTTGTTGCTCTTTGGTAACAATTGCAAGTGATATTGCTCCAAAAAGGTTTAAATTAGAGGTGACCAGAGTTTATTAGTTCCAGTTTCCTGTCAGAGCAGTCGTCGTTTTAATTAAAGAAGACATTTTGTGTTTGTACATGGATGAGAGCGTAGTTTTAATAGTTTTAATGCGAGAAAATTGTCAAAACAGCTCCAAAACCTTGGTCAAATACCCTCAATATAGAACTGTGTAAAGGTAAGAAAGTTATTTGTTCTTGAATTGTTTTGTCAACTTAAACAATTTTGATTAGATGCAAAGCATGACTGGCGAAAATATTAATATTGCTGTGATAATTAAAATTTAGAGGTAAATGGTTGAAAAGTAAACAAAATATACTCAGATTATGGTAAGTTTGATATTTTTTTAGAATACTTTATTAAAAATAATAAACTTTTGTGGCAATTGAATTCACCATGTATTGTTAGTATTAATTAGTATGTATCAGTTTTTCAGCACATTTTGCTTCGTTTGTATTCATAGTGAGGAGAAATGGGCTAAAGCCTAAAAGCTTGGATAACGACCTTCAATCGTAGGCCCTTGGAACCCCCTATCAATTGGGCTTCTAGCCTGTTGGGATATTCCGTTCACCAAACTGGGGTTCCAAGGGTTCCATGGAACCTCCATTCTGAAGACAAGCATGTTCTTTATGCTCAAAATAATTAAATTTGTAGAATGAATTGATTAATTGATTTTAGCGTGCAATACTTCCAACATGGTTCGATCGGTATAAGTTTGTATGATTACACTTTTATCTCCTCTTGAGTTCTTATAAATACTCCGTGGTGAGAATTCACAATTTACAGAAATATATCTTAGAAATGACGAGATACACTGTTAAAAAATGGGATTTCAGAATTTTATATTTTGCTCAAAAGTACCCTCGAAATGCAGGAAATGCTGTTTTAGAGACCCAACATTCAAAATTGGACCCCATAAAAATATGTCATCACTTAGGACTGAGCTTGGAACCTCCCTTTTCAAAATCCTGGATCTGCCACTGCAAAGAGTGATAAATCTAATAAACTCCATGCTTTTGACTTAATAGTCTTCTTCAGTAGGGATTTTTGAAAGGGTTTGGGTGTGACGATAGATAGTGATGGTGAGAGATTTGGCGAATAAAACGGTGATGTATAGATAATGGTATATAGATATATATAGATAATATATAGATAATGGCGAAATCGAAACGAAATAAATAGGGTCCTTCTTCATGTAGAGGACACAGAAATTTGCATAATACAAAAGTTGCGTTTAGAAGTAGGGTTAGTGATAGAGTTTTTGTTTGGGTTATGGTTAGAGTTTTTGTTGCTGTAAAGCTTCTGATTCCTCCGAAAATAACGTTTATCAGACTATGACGTATCTGTGTCCTCTACACGAAGAACGAGCCAATAAATATTTGTTCTTACTGAATGTCTTGTTGGTTCTTGAATCTTGACATCCCAACTCTTTTGGCAATATTGTTTTCAATAAGCTTGGCTGTTGCTGTGTATCACGTGATGAGATTATGAATAAGTATTTTGTGTCTGATGTAGATAAGGTGTTGGTGTCTGTTTTGCATGAAATAGATAAGAAAATTAATATAAATATTTCGTTTCTGTTTTGCCACTATCATCCACATATATACATAACCGTTTTATTCGCCAAATATCTTACCTAAGATTGCAAACGGAATTTCCGTCGCCACCTAGCGTTTTCATAGAGAATTTCGCGAAACGAAATGGAGGACTCGTCAATAGTTGATGCGTGACTGCAAACATGAGATTTACGAAGGGGTTATTTGTTAACGTATAGCCAGGCAAATTAAAAAAATTCCCAACAAGAAAATCGTTCGCTTAGGCCGTTTTAACCGCCTTTTCTGCTACTAATAACTAAGTTTTGCAATGGTGTTGTTCGCAAGAGCGACACCAACATGCAGGAGTTCACCACCACATGTGCATAAAACTAAATAGATCCAGCGTTGGCTGTCAGCAAAGAGATCTCAGCGAAATCACATGGCGCATATTAGTGCATTTCTCAAACATTCATTCCAATTACTACACAGCTTGGAGATATGTAACAAAGAAAGACCACAGTGCTGTAGAGAGCGACGGATAGAATACTCGTACAGTGTAGAATACTCGCATGGCGAAGAGAAGATCTTGAAGGAAACGTGTCACGCAGAAGACGAGTGAAAGTGATGAGGGCTGCCTGGGTGGAAATGACATGTCAGCGATAGCTGAATTGGCTAACAAGCAAGAGCCGAAGAAAAGAAAGAAACGTAAACGTTTAAGCGCATTTGACTTCTCCCAGGTAATTGTAAAAAAGGGCTTGAGAAAGACAGATATGGCTGAGTTTATTGTGAACGGTCATAGCCACCACATGGGAGATGGAAGAGACAAAGACTGCAAAGTCACATAAGGAAATCATACAGGAGGCGAGAGGTGAGACATGCAAGTTTGAACCAACCTCACAGTGGGACGCCTTTGTGTTACAATTGCTCGAAAACAACAGAATCTCCTGCGAGTCATTCGCCAATTTGTATGTATTTATGTACTTATTGTTTTTTGTGTATGTACTTGTTAAATGTTCTGGCGAAGCTTAATAAATAAATAAATAAATAAACGCAGTCGAAGAATTACTGCATAAAGGATGGGGCAAATATCGAAACATGCGAATTGTGGAAAAACCTTCCTACTAAATCCACTGAACACCATTTTTAAAACATTTACAAATCGGGTTGGAGCGGAGCAAGCTGAGGTGTTATTTTTAAATGATTTTCGGTGGTCACCGCAAATTATCGCCTGGCACGATTTTCTTCTGATGCTTGAGGGCCAAATTAGTTCACCTACTCTACCTGTGCCGAAATCACATTTTGCGAAGGATACGGTTCTCGATAGCGATACTACGGTGGCCCATAAGGGACATGCTGCAAATAAGACTGTTGCTGCAAATAAGTAACAATTGCTGCAAGTAACTTAGATAAAACACGGCTGCAGCAAACAAAAACTATAGTTGCTGCAACTAAAAACTATAGTTGCTGCAACTAAAAACTATAGTTGCTGCAACTAAAAACTATACCTGCTGCAAACAAAAAATACAGTTGCTGCAAACAAAAAATACAGTTGCTGCAAACAAAAAATACAGTTGCTGCAAACAAAAAATACAGTTGCTGCAAACAAGAACAGTCCCCTCGCACGGTCATCACTGAATATATTTCTCATTCATCGACTGCTGACTGATAATCGTTTTGCGGCTCTTTGCGTGACATGGCGGACGATGCCCAGGAAACGCGTGAAACTATTGAGCACTATTTTCATCGGGGATATAAATATGACGAAATTGTTTTATTTCTTGGCAAGTACCACGGAATAAAAATGTGTACCAGAACACTAAAAAGAAGATTAAGAGATTACAGACTGAAAAGAGTGGAAACGACGGCGAGGTAAATGACGGCCACGTTATTGCAACCATCCAGGAAATAATGAACGAAGCTGGAAGTCTTTCCGGGTATGGCACGCATTATGCAGACGCTACGGTATTCATATTTCTCATCAAAAGGTGGCGAGAATTATTAAACAACTTGATCCACTAGGCGTAGATGCACGAAAAGCTCGACGATTACAACAAAGAGAGTACAGATCATACGGACGAAACTTCTGCTGGCACATGGATGGTAAGTGTGCATTAAAAATGTCTTCATATGTTGCAAAGGAAGTGGTAATATTTTAATTTCCAGTTGAGAATGTTGTAAATTGCTTTCCTGTGATATACCCCCAGACCCCCTTCGGTGTAAGTTAAAACATTGTTGGCCAATGGCCACCCTGATACAGGGTTTCTTGACTTAAAAAGTTGTATGGTGATTATTGCCATGATTTTTCTCTCACTACATACCTTACACAAAAACTTGCTCTGTGTAAATACAGTATTACAGCCTCAATCATGGGTGGCATTTGTCACTTGACAACAATTTCCTAAATTTTCTTGACTGAAGCTATTACAACTCTTTTAGGTTATGATAAATTAAAACCTTATGGTTTTCCCATCCATGGAGCTATTGATGGTTTTAGTCGACGTGTGTTATGGCTTGAGGTGGTAAAGTCAAACAATGACCCAAATGTCCCTGCGCATCTTTACCTTAAATGTGTAAGAGAGAATCATGGTTGTCCATTGCTACTATCGAGTGACTGTTGTACAGAGAATGGTTTGGCAGCTTCTATGCAATGCTATTATTTTAGGGCCCAGGGGGATGATGCCAGGAGAAAAAGCACACCGATATGGCTCTTCTCATGCTAACCAACGGGGATTGAGAACTGGTGGTCCTTTTTCCGGCGTTGCAGGTCAAGCTGGTGGATCAATTATTTTAAAGACCTTGTCCAAGATGGCATTCTACAACTTGGGAATGAGCTTCACATGGAATGCGCTTGGGTTTGTTTTTCTTCTGTGATTCAGCAAGAGTTAAACGAAATTGTAAAACACTGGAACTCGCACTACATTCGTCGTTCTCGTCATGACACCCTCCCAGGAGCACCGGAAGTTTTATACTATCTACCAGAATTAAGTGGTGGAAGCGATTACAAGGTCAATGTGCCAATGGAAAAGATGAATGAAATGGAGGCAGAGTATGAATTAGAAGAATGCATAATGATTATCAAGAGTATTTTTATTATGTAATGGAAACCAGAGGTCTGCAGTTTCCCAGCAGTGCAGATGAAGCATTACTCCTATTTCAAAATTTATTGGAAGCAGCTTAAACATGGAGCAAGCGTATAAAAGGGATAAAATTCGAAAACATGGTGAGCTAATCAACAGGAAACAAGACTCAAAATACAAGCTTGGCACAAGGTGTTGTTTCCCTCTGACGAATTGACAGGCTCAGCCTGTCCTTATGCACTCACTCTGTGTTTAAGTTTACAGTCATGTACTGTAACTGTAAGAACAATAAATCATATATTGCCAAATCCATATGAGTCACCAATTGCTGATACCAAAAGCTCGGTCATTTGCTGCTCTGATGCAATATGTACTGGCAACTTAATAAGTAAATCACAAGTAGAAGTTGAAGGGCGGCACATACAATTGCGAACACAACCATGGACGAATGAAGCCTTTAGTTCCTTTGGAAAACCAAGTGGTGGAACTTCTTTTGAACCAGTGCATCACTGCATGAATTTCTGCATTGTGATGTCACAATTATCACCAATACCTGACAAAATATAAAAAATAGTTATGATCTGTATCAAACAAACCAATTTCTTCGTCCGTAACATCGACAAATCGACATGCGTCTAAATACAGGAATCGCACATCCACTTTATAGTAGATTATACGTTGTAGTGATTTATAGGTTATAGTAATTACAGTTAGTATATTAGTATTATCGGTATTAGGGTTATTTTTGAGGTTTCCTGTACCTAAACAGGTTTGCGAAACGAAACAACAATTTGCCTAACGAGGTGGATAATAATAACCGACCCCAAAACAACAAGTTTTTACCCCCTGCCTAACAAGTTTTCTAACCCTAACCCCCCACCTAACTAGCTTTAAAACACGTTTTCCAAACCTGTTTATTGTAGAAGTTGGGGCAAACAATCAGACAACTGGTCTTTAATGCAGATGGATCTACTGGAAAGAAAGGTTGAACAGTTACATTTACAGAACAGTAATCAAAATAAATCATGTGACACAAAAAATAGTCTTGAATTACTCTCAGCGTATTCATCAACATGAATACTAAGACCACAGTAATATCACCAAAAAAAATGAAATGTTTGTCATTGTGGATAGTTACTGCACAATTTTTTTGCAAGATAATGTAGATTCGCGTTGTGGCACTCCAGTGTAACCAAGTTGCTGCATTACATCCACGGTTTCATCTCTAAGCATAACCTCTTGCACAGCTCCATCTGTTACACAAATTGTCAACTGCAATAACAATAAACATTTCATTTCAATAATTATTGCCCACCTATAGGTACACACAACAAAAGTTCACAAAGTGTACACCCTGACTCTGAGCTTAAAAGTGATGGGATATGTATTGGCACGGACATTTTGTTTGTACTGCTGATTTTTAAAATTCTTATATTGTTGATAACCAGGAACATTTTTGCGTGATAGATTTCGACATGTAGTTATTTCTGAACATAACTTATCAACAGGTACACTAAACAGTACTGCAAAATTGTTAAAAATATAATTAAAAAATTACCTTGGATGTACTGTACATATAACCTGTAAATGAGTTTTAAAAGGGAGTGAACACAAAAATTGCAACATGATTTTTGCATTATAACAATTAAACCATAGTTAAACAGAAGTTATTCAATTCTCCCAGGGCATCTCATATTCCCCCCCATTTGTCATTTCTTTTTCTGTTTAAAAAATAATTGCCTACTTAAATCTGTTAAATCTGTCCTTACTTGCACAGCAGCTGCTTTGAATGCTGCATTTTTACAGCTGAGTGGAATCAAATCCTGCTTTCCTATGTACCAGTACACATCTGGGTCCAAGAAATTGGGAGCAGGGCCTCCTTGAAGGATGGACATAACCATTGCTTCACCAAACAATCGAAATTCATTGGCTGCAAGGGCCATGGTGGAGCTTATTGGTCTTCCTTCACAAAGCAGCTTCCTCTTTCCAGCCTCAAGAACTTCTGACAAAGACATGCCGTACACACTTATTTAAGAGGATAACTGTACAGGTTGTTAAATTACTAGACTGCATGTATTTGCAGAAAGAGGGTAGACCCCACTAGTGCTGGAGCAGTTCTTGTAGTTTGTTAACAGTTGTTACAGACGTATGTAATTTGCACGTAAGTTTAGACAGAATAAGTAAAACTGTTACATAAGTTGCACTGTAAATACTTTATAATAATTATTAAATAGTTTTTTGATTATTAATAATTTTACTGTAAATACCTGTGAAGAACTCACGCTTTGGTCCACCATCATCAATGGCACATTCTCCAACAAAAATAACCTTCAAGTTATCTGCTGGTTTGACTTTGTGTGTGCGGGCCTGTTTAAAATCATCCCACAAGAACTTGCGGCGAATGGTTATCCTAACCTTCTCTTTGACATTAATTGTACTGCTCATTGTCTGAATAGCATTCATCAGGGAAGACTTTTCATCTTAGGCAGGGTTTTTTGTTTCTCCAACTACTATGTCTTCATCATCTGAATGAATTAACTCAGGCTCAGGCTGCCAACTGTTGCAACCATCTGCATGCTCTGCAATGTCTTGTAGAGGAAATGGGAGGAAGCAGAGGGGACATTGAACTTTGTTGACATCAGAATCAATTAATTGGGGATGGTCCAGGCTCATCGATAACCACCAATTGTGTATTATAAGAAGCTGCAGAAACTGGAGCAGGGTTCCTGCCTCAGGCTCAAGCTCAGTTGTGACCTGTGGTTGCTGCACTTTTTTAGTTTCCCTTTCAAAATAATTATCCAGAGGGCCAGGCGAAGGATCTGAGTCGCTATCTGATTCTGGTAAATTTCTTGGCAAAGAATCAAACAAAAAGTCAGTCTTGGTGCATATAAACAACGCGATTTTGGAATAAGGCTTGCCCAGTGCTCGTTTGTACTGGCCCAATGTGAATCGCTCAGTTGTTCCTGGTATTGTGACCACCTCTGAGCCATCGGGATATAAAAGAACATACTCCCAGTCTTTGTTGAATGACTTCTCGAAATCGCCGTACTCCTTGACCGCTGTACTAAGAATGAGAGATACTGATGCATTTTCGCTAACTATGAGTGGCTAACTATGAGTGGCAAACGACCACGACTGGGCTTTAGCCTGCCGTTGAACGTCATCTGCCCAACCTGGATGGTCACGTTTTCCTCATCCGCCTTGGCCTTGCCCTTCTTCGATACAATAAATGAAGAGCGATCTTCATGCGATCTTTCGCTTCTTAAAATCGTTGAATGATAAGACATTCTTTGTTTTGAATGGATTGGTTGTTGCTTTGGCTTTTATACCGTCCTGATTCAACTAATTGGTGTTTGTACTTGTGCATATTTGTTGACTTGTCGATGGCGAATCAGCCGATGGCGTTGTCTGTTGCTCTTTCCCACAGCTACAACAAAAACGGGCCCACTCGGGATTTTGTTTTCCACATTCAAAGCAGTACATTTCATGATTAGGTGAGCATTAAAACAAGACAAGAAGAATACAGTTCGAGTAAATGATGCATGTATTTGCATATAATATCAGCATTGTCACGCGAAGAGCCGCGAAACGATTATCAGTCAGCGGTCGATGAATGAGAAATATATTCAGTGATGACCGCACGAGGGGACTGTTCTTGTGAGGCTTCAACATCAGTTTCTGAAGCTACGTGACTTATGAAATGTAGGCTGCACATGTGGCAAGACATAACAAAAACTTAATATAAATACCGCAGATATTATACACGCTACAACGCCAACCACTGACATTCAAATAAAAGGCATATGTCCTTATACATTCCCCAGTGGTAGCATGTGGTAGCATATCGTAATTTGCGTTTGTTGTAAACTTCTCTGCAAAGATGTTTAGATAGTAATGATCACAATGTCAGAGCCACTCGCATCAATAGTTGTGCTGTAACTTGAAATATATTGTATATTTTTACATATCTTAATGGTTGCATGTCATAAATTGGGCTTTCTATTAAACATTGTTTATGAGGACATTTATTAACAGTATAATGTATTTTTATCAATGTATTCTTTTGAAACAGACCAAATATTGCGTTTCACTCTGTCGACAAATTGATCCCATGTTTCACGAATGATATTTTTCTGTTTGACCTCTGCATCCAGTTGTTTGCACACAGTATGGAAAACATTTTCAATAGGAAGGTCAGGGGACCTAGCCGGTATTACTTGCATTGTCGCCTTCACTGAACGTAGTCTTCACTGAAGTCTGCTTTGCTTTCGCTGATGTTTGATGTATCATTGTACATGACGGACGAGCGTGAATCGTTTTCACGCTTTCCAGCAATCTCAAAGAGAATAGGAAAATGTCGTCGAATGAAACGTGCGAAGTATGTTCCAGACAACTCCTATGGCTCCACGCAAATCACGCCGTAGTTCCTTACTGCCTTTGGTGGTTAGTTTCAAACCCTCGTTTCTCTTTCTCCATATACGACCCTTTGATTTAGCTGAGTCACTTAGCGGATTGCGTTTATAAACAAAAGAAACCGCACCAAATAGAATGCAGCATCTTTCGTCCAATAATCACCTGGCTTCTTTAACATTGGTCCTTCAAACTTTCTCCGCTTTTTAAAATCATTTCTTGTTTGAACTCCCTGCTGACTGTTGTAGAAACCATAGCCTAGTTTTCATAACTTGCCCGGTTTATGTCCAGTAACTTGCCCTCCATCACGGTAAAGTTCGCATCTGTCTCCCTTAATATTTTCACGGCCCGCTGTAACCTTCGCTTATCGCGCTCATTTAAAATTTCAGGACGGCCGCCAGCTTTGGAAAAAGTTTTCTTGTATTCTTTGTCTCCTCTTTCCTCTGCCTTCTTAATCACATCAAAAACACTTGATTTTAAAATATTTGCTATGGATGCATTTTCCATTGAGAATACTTCTTATTGAATACTTCTTCAAAAGTCAAACTAATGCCCGTCGCTCGGGCCATAACAGTTTGCGAAACACCATTTGGGTCATTGAATTCATTTTAAATCATCACTATGACGTCATGTAATGAATGTCTTGCAAACGATGTTAGTTGGATACATGCAATATACTCTATATAGTCATAATTTTTGTTTCCATTCATATCATATAGGCAATGCAGTAAACAAAGCACTCATTTTCACAGCAATTACATTCCTGTGCCCCCTTTCAATGTTGTGTCAGGGTAATGTAACATATCTGCCGAACTCGATACGTCCTACTCAAAACGTGCTGTCAGAGAGCAACATTGCTTAGGGGGAGAGGGGGAAATTCGTTCGCTCAACGACTTTTTATTCACAAGCATTGGTTTTAATAGATTTTTTCAGAGTGCCAAAGAGGTTTTGTCAATTGAATCTACGAAGAGAAATGTCCTAAAGATAACAAAGTTTTACAATCCTCTCAGACTTCTCAGCACAATCATGGTTCTGATGAAGATACTTCTCCAAGAAATTTGCACAAAGAACGTGGGTTGGGACACTTCCATGACCGAAGAAATCACAAGAAAATTGAGAAGACCGAACAAATTCTAGTGTCTCGTTGCATCTACGCAGGAGTCATGGAAAAGGTCCTTTTTGATGCTTCAGAAAGAGCCTACTTCACAGTAATTTACTTGGTGGAGACAAGTAGTGGATAACATGTTAGACTGCTGACTTCAAAACCAGAGTGGCACCTATGGTAAAGCATATCATTCCCAGGTTGGAACTGCTGTCAGGCCTCGTATTAGAAAAGTGAAAGAAGCTGCTTTTATTCTAAACCAAAAAAATGGGGTTAGGGACACTTTAAGGAATGCAAGGTTGGATTACAAAGTACTGCACACAGTCATAGTTGATATTGAAGGAAGGGACACTGAACTCAGGACCATTGTCTTGCGTGTCATATGACGAACTAGGAGAACCGATTACTCCTTCCCACCTCGTTTGATTCCAGATGATCCAGAGGAACAAACGGAGCTGAACGAAGATTCAAAGGAAGGACTATCTTGCTACATTGATGAAGCATTTCTGGAAGCACTGGACCAGGGAGTATGTCACAGAGAGGAATCAACACCAAAGAAAATCAACACCCAATAGCAGTATTGTTGTGTCGGTTGGAGATGTAGTGACAGTCCACGAAGATGGCCTACTGAGAGGACAGTGGAGATTAGGAAAATTAGAAAAGTCAATCAGAAACATACAAGGTCCAGCTGGAAAATGTAGAGCTGCAGTGGTCAAGGTGATATTGAAGAAAGGGAGAACCACGCATATGAAGAGACTGGTCCAGAAACTGTATCTGTTGGAAATTTACAAAGCCCAGAAGATACTGTTGAAAACGAAAGAGATACCACCCAAGATTGAAGAAATGAACGATGATCCGCAGGCCTCGACCAGAAGATAAAGACGTGCTGCAGCATTAAGTGCAGACTATATATGACCAAAGTGCGGACACGCTTTTTGCCAAAGCCCGCAGACTGCATAGGAATGTGGGGCACAGAGAAACGGTGTTATTGCGCTCTACAAAACATTTCTCATGTTATTTGTCTGACTTTTCTTCCACTATAAATGAGAGATTTTATTTCAGCCAGATTACGGACTTGTCTTTAACGAGTTTGTGATGGCACGAAGAGATCACTGTGAAAAGAATCATTCCGTTTCATGCAGAGAATGTAGCAACCTTATTGCAGCAGCAAAGCAAGTAAATGGAAGTGCTATTGTTCCTCTTAAAAGTCTGTTTACATCTCACTTTCTTGCCCCAAATGCGAAGTACAATCAGATAAAGCCATTAGCAGAATATTGCAGCTTCCTGTAGTGATTTTTCTTGTAGAAATTTAGAGGTCAGAAAAAGTTGTTTGTGACAGAACAAAATGCAGCAATAAACCATGGCAAGCTTGGGGAATTCCTTACGATGCTATTGGAGTCCAAGCACCATGC
The DNA here is from genome assembly GCA_035772405.1 of Chrysogorgia sp. JL179-B06. Lineage (NCBI taxonomy): Eukaryota > Metazoa > Cnidaria > Anthozoa > Scleralcyonacea > Chrysogorgiidae > Chrysogorgia > Chrysogorgia sp. JL179-B06. The sequence goes on along the minus strand of JAYKKM010000350.1, from coordinate 1,475,093 downwards.
AACTCAATTTCGAAGCATTTCACGATAAAAGTTAAAGATTGTCTGTGACCTTGCTTCTTCTGAGAAAGACAAGAAACTTATAAAGTATGCAGTCTGTTGCAGCAGCAACATGTCTGCAGAAGTGGCATATCAGATCTGACCTCTTTGAAGAAAAACGTTGAAAACGCTGTCGATCATGCACTTCACAAGGGGTCAGGATGACCATTCCTGCTGACTTCGGCTCCTACCAAAAATGCAAAAGGTACTTGATTTTCGTAATGTAGAGCAGCTGATTTAGACTTTACTGCCGTAAATGCGCATTTAATGTGTTTCTGCTGCCATGGATAGGGCCTTGAAGTGTGTCTGCTCTGCAGAGCAAACCACATGCTGGATAATTCGGCTTGCCCCACTTGTCGCCCTTGTCAGCCATGTAGGATGTAGGAAAAAGCGATCCAGCTTTTTGGTTGTTTGTTAACCCCCATTGGTTGGAAGGTTGCTTTTGTGTTCAGCAGAGAAGTCATGCTCAATTCCCGTGAGTATAGTCGTTTCCCCAAGACGCCTATATGGAGTTTATATATCCACAACATGAGTGCGATGGGCCTATTTGCTGGGAGGAGGCTGAGGATCTTGCATGAGGGGTCCATTTTCTTCAGGCAGCTTTATTTGACAAGGTCAGGGCCAGGAGTGGTATTGGAAGTGGAACCGATGGCTACCACCACCGTTACCGTCGTTTAGGGTCTGAGGGTGGCAGTGTTATAGGTGAAGATGTCATGGGAAAAGGTTTCAGACTGTGACAGAGCCCAGAGGAGGTTGGACAGGAACTTGCAAAGGATCACATTTAGTTGGCTTTTTTTCATATGGTAGTCATTTGGGATTGGCCTGGTAACATCTCACAAGATGGACTCTTGACACTCAAGGATGTCAGGCTGGAGTTTTCACTAAAGAGAGCCTGATGTACCTGTAAATTCTCTTTCACTATTCCTAGTTTGCCCTTTTTAAGTTTGAACAGGCTTTTCTGTAATTTTAGCTTTCTAACATCTGTGTCATTCACAACAGCGAGTCACTTCTTAAGAAACTTGGTGGCATTAACTCCCCAGGTATTGTTAATGTGAAAACAAATGTGTTATTCAAGGTTCATGTAATTAACCTAGTATCTGATTAAACTCTTATTTTATTCCTTCAAACGAATTACTGTTTATTTACTCTATCCAGACGTTATAATTAACTTGTGTTGCAAATTTTTGACTTTACCATACAGTTTGATCGTGAAGAAGTTGAGGATGAAGATGATCAACAAATCGTTATAGTGTGGGATTTCGATGTAGATACAATATTGTTGGCGAATGCTCGTGCAGTGGCCCCAGTATTACCTGAAGTGGATTCGATATAAACAAGGTTATTTGCAACGATTCAAGCAACCTGCAATTGAAGGAAACAGAGATAACCTTAATGACCCATTTATTGGAATTGAATGGTGTTCAGCCAGAGCCTGATCACGAAGAAGGTGGAGCTACTGAACATTCGTTCTCAGATGAATCTGAATGTAAGATATTCTTAGTGACAGGTTTTAACATATAATTAAGTTCTTGCACCATTGAAATATACTGTTTTATATTGATACCTGGTTGTAGCGGTCGCACTCAAAGCTATCGAACGACGATATTATAGTTTCGACACGCCATGAAATAATGCGGTGATAATTTACAGATAGTCACTCGAATCACTTAATACTACAACAATTATCCAAGTATATTCAAGTTCATATCGTAAACTAAAAACAACAATTACAAAGAAAAACTAAGCTAAATCTAACATGCATAATTAACACTCCAATCATCCATTAAAAGGTTGTATATACCAAAAAGATATCTACTACATAAATGTCATAATACATTAATAATATTAACGTTTTTAATACTTGATTTTTACAAACACATACTGTATGAAGGGGAGGAAAGAAGTGTTATCGTAGCAGACAGAAAAACAGGGGCAAGCAAATGTGAAGATTTAAAGCAAGAGTTAGAGAAACGGGCAACTTTATAAAGTGAAAGCCTACTGGAGAGCCATGTTTAAATCGCAACACATTTAAAGAAATGGAAAATACAATATGTGAACTAAGAAAAAGTAAGTTACCCCATAAGCTGCTTGTTCAATTTATTAAACGCATTCCTGCCTGGACAAAACTATTTTAATGAACTATACCTACAGTACCTGTTTGGACTTTTGTTTTACCAAAATATTTTAAAACCACCAGATCAATGACAACAGTTATTTTTACATGTAAATACAATAACACCCTTGACAATGGTAAATCATAGAGAACATGTTATTTTATGTCAGACTTTTTATAGAATGTCACTTGTCTTTTTAGTGCAAAGTTTTTAAACTTTGCAGTATTGTGATGAGTGGCGAAAATTCACACGATATATATATATATATATAGAGAGTGAGTGACCATGTTAACATCCGGGGGGTGGCAACATTATTATTTCGTGGTGTTTTGACTTCAATTTACTTTAAATGTCTCGAATATATAAGATGAGTCCCCCGGTTTTATATTAACATACTACTGCGCACGCGCGAGCTGAAATTTCGATTTATCGAAATGGCCGACCCAAGGAGCGATATATTCTTCTCAAAACAGGGATTTTGTGGACTTACAGTATTAAATATGATGTAGGATAAAGGACTGGTTGTCTGTTAGGTGAAGACGAGCCTGGATATAAAATAAAGGTCTGATATTCAGGATATTTCTATCACGTTGTGTCATGATTCAGCATTTCAACCGTCCGGACAGCCGACAGGTAAGCGTAGCGAGTCTCTGCCTTTTTATAATGGAACACGGATACAGAATAACCTGCGAGATTATTTTGTTAGAAACTAGACTCCTGCACTTTTGTAAAGCGGTCTGTAGTTTCGGTATTTACTTCGTGTTTATATTTAAGTATGACAGCATTTGATTATTTGAAATTTTTATTGTATATTCTTGGGCTTAATAGAATTTTAGAAATACAATTGTAGGTATGTTTTGGGTATTGAGCTGTTCAGCAGTCAGCACTAATACGAGTACCGCACTAATACGAGTACCGTATTACTTTGTTTTGTATTGTCGCGACTATTATATTTTTGGGGCTGTTGTGCACATACTGTAAACACAGTGTTATACTGTTAGATTGATTCATTTCTGTTGTTAAAACATAATTTTGTTCCTTGGCCATTTATTGGCTGTATAATTGTAGCCTTGGAGAAATTTGGTGCTGTTCCAATAATATGAATTGACAAAATTAAGAGCATTTGAAACTGCCTGAATAATTATATTAGCCCATGTTCCTTCACTAGAGATATTAATTTTTGTGATGTAAATATCAGGCTATTAATGTTAACCCAGGGTGGGGGAACACTGATGGGATATTGACTGATTGACTTTTTCTGAGACAGGGAATTTGTTTTTTTTTAAAGATCGAGGGATGGGATTTTTGACATGTAAACAATAATTTTAATATTAACTACTTAATGACCAAGACTGAGGTCTTTATGGTGAAATATCTAACCGAGATCTTGCTGTATTGGCCGAGCAATAGTGGCCAAGGTTTGGTATTTTACTGTAAAGACCAAACAGTCGAGGTTATTGAGTAGTCCATTATATGGCACTTTTTATTACAAAATCAATCTTGTATTTCTTGTTCTTTGTACTTCGCTTAATTTAACGTCATCAAAACAATGGACTAGCATTATTTTCTGTTGTTTCTTTCTTGTCTGGATACTAAAATGTACTTTTATAATATTTATTGTTCATCGTCATTTAATTTATTTTCATAATTTTGCAGCAATAACTTTCTTATCAGGATGTTGTGTTTATTCCCAATAATCATAGGGCATTAGCCCGTGAAATTTTATCCATAGACATAGTTGTCATAATTTTCTGTCCAACTTATCACCTTTATCAACCTGCAGCTTTATAAGCAAGCAATCTTTAATCCTGCATAGCATTAAACTTAATTTGTGTCATGCGTTATGCTACTAGTGTTTTATTTAATATATATGATACATAATTCTATAAAACTTTGCACTGTCCTTGGGACCTAGTTTGTATAGGGACCGACTCAAAAGACAAGATGATCTGCCTAAGTTCTAGTATGCATCGTCACTTCAATGTAAATCATAAACCATGGATCTATGAAGCAGACGAGTTTAGAAAATTCTACATTGCTTCAGGAGCTAAAACCACCTTCGATAATATATTCTTTTATCAGCATCATTGCCACGAAGGTCTAAAAACAGAAATGTAACTTTTTAAATGACCTACTACAGTATTATTGTCAGACGTATATGGCTGTTACACTGCAGTGGTAGTTGTGTCACATGTACTGTGTACTCGAGCCAAAACCATGGCATCCAGTCTTCCAACAAATAACCCAACATTGCCAAGTTGTATTTCTTCCGATAATCCTCACTAAGTCCATGACCATCACTTGCCTTCTGCCAGTTTGAAACTACTTGTACCAGCTGAGCTTCATTCACAAAACCATTTGCTTTCAACCATTTTTCAACAGCAGGTGAAAATAATCTCTCAGCATCACAAACAATCTGTTTCCTCTTTCCTGTTAATGCAAGTGTATGTTAAACCAGTGTGTGCATCACATTGCATGGCCTTGACAAACGTTTGACAAATTACATCTGGAATTTGTCCGTTTCTCAAACTGCTAGCTATCCTCTTCAGCACATGATTATGGTCTTCACGTTTATGTTGAGGCTCTCCAGTTCGTTCACTAGGCTCTGGTACATATATATGTTCCTGGAAGTTAACACCTTGTGTACATTATGTATTCACCTTCATCTTGAAGAGATACATGGCCATCAGAGACTTGAGACAGTCATACTTTGTTTCAGTTTTACCTATAACAAAAAAATAGAGAATATATTTTAGTATGATAAACCATCTAGAGAATAGTAATAAATTATATACATCGTGCAGTTATGTATTATGGATTAAAATTTATTTTGAAAAACGAGACATAACTTAAGCATAGTTTTTGGCAAAAACTCTGCATTATCACGTCACTCACCACTACTCGATATCTATTGACAATAACATAGTGAGTAGCGTAGCCAATCAGTGTGCAGAATTTACATTAGCTTACCTGGAAGCCAAGAACATCATAGGAAAACGGCAAATGTCTTCTGTGCAGTATGTGAATTGCATGGTCAAATGGCGCAGTTGGTTCACCACCCATGAATTCTGCCAGCCACTGGACATCTAATTGGATAGCAGCCTTCACGTACGATAACTCCTATGGGGAAAAACACAAACTCACATGTATTACAGTTGTTCATTGTGACTTAAACATTAACTATCTGAATGCAATAAGATTCAAGTTTGATACAAAAGGCAATTTTTCTTGTAGCTCACAATGCAACTTTTTGATGAAAACGGTATTATTATTGTGGGATGCAATACAAAAAATACACAAAGATGCAAATATTGGTGCAAACTAGAACTGTTACATTAGGAAAACTCTTTCATTGTAATGAAATTTGTTGCAAATCACATGGACAATTGCTGTGTCATGTGAGGGAAAGTGGTAATCACCTAAATAAATGAATACAGTAGTTACAATGTTATGAATATTATTGCGATTAAAAAAGTAAGAAACTTCTCAAAGCTTCTACCTTTCTTAACATGTTTGAACAATAACTATCGCTTCATTCTTAGCATCCAGTATAAGCTGAATTACTGAATGGTCTGCTTGATCCTTGTGTTTGCAATGAAATTAATTCGCCATCAATAACAAAACCTAAGGATTAATACAGATAAGGCAAATTAGAGAAAATTATGCAATACTAATCAGCAGTAGCAGAGACTTCCATGGCAACAAGAACAGATGTTCCTTTAACATTTTGTATACTGACTAAAGGAGGATGAGATAAGATACCTCATACATACCTACAGTTAACAAGTTAATATCTTCCATAGCAGTTTTAATTTCTACTTTCAGTTCTCACATTTTCTCAACTGTCACGCTGGTATACTTCAAAACACAAACAGGGATAGCATATGGCTTAACATTTCTCAGTTCATCACTTACCATGAATGCAAGTAGAATAGATCCACAGGACGAAAGACCAAATTTAAACCTGGATTAAGCCGACTTAATGCAAGTTTAAACACAAGTATAAGCTTAGATTTAAGCAACTTTAAGCTACCTTTTAAGAATTTCTGACAGGTGGTTTAAGGTTAACTAATTTCAGCTACCTTTAAAATGATCTTAAATATGGACTTTAAAATAAGGATTAAGTTTAAGCTAGATTTAAGTTATGATTAAAGGTGGATTGCAGGTTTAAGCAATCTTGAAGGACTTAAACATGAATCTTAAATTTAAGCAAGGTATCATTTAATGGATGAATAAAGTGTTAAAAGGCATGACTTTAATTGTCTACTATACTTACGACTTCATATACTATCTTTATGCATATTGTAAACCCGAGGTATGAGTTAAACGAGGATGACTGAACAGTCATATTTCGACTTTATTTCTTCGAATTGTTAGAAATATTACCATTCATTTTTGTCTTGTTTTTCTCACTTGAACTTGGGCTTAACTAGATTGCTGTATTCGGCTTTTGCTTCTTTCGTTTGTTCTATCTAACATCTAGATTTAAGTAACACAGCCAGAGCACATTTCGAAGCTAAAAATGTTTAATTACTACTAGTCTGGTGGAATGTAGCTCAACCTTGTTTTGTAGGCCCCCAATGGGTTTTTGTGGTTTTTGTAAAGGATGGAGATTAATAATCTGGATGATGCCATCTCGGTATCCTTGGGGAATTTGAAATAATCGGAATTTCCATAATCACTTCAAAGATGGCGTCCAATATGACCGCCATTTTTAATAATCAACTGAAATCAATCTTGTTTTATACGACTTCTGGTTGATTTTTGTTGTTTTTATGTCTTTATGCTATGGAGATTGATAATCTAGATGATGCCACCCCAGCACCTTTTGCAATTTGAAATATATGTCATCTCTGAAAACCAAGATGGCGTTCAATATGGCCACCATGTATAATTATTAACTTATTAGCGTTTTTACATAAATGAGACATTTACGAGAGGTATGTTGAGACTAGTGATGGAATTGTTCATATATATATATATATCATCAGGTAACATGATCGCCATGAACGTGAAACTCCAAGTAGTGACATTTTAAAGAATAAAGTTTATATATTTATAACTCGCTGTACCTCTTTTGGTATTGAGCACTCTTGTCTATCAACTAACAATTTTTATACATCTTGATATTATATATATATATACTGTATATATATGTATACTATGTATACATATAAAACTGCAATCAACTGGTACACAATATGCAGTAGCTACTGCAAATACTACAATTCTAATTACATTATACAATGTACACACTATACTATTCGTCACAACACATCAACATTCAATGTTCTCTAACTCATCATTTCTGCCCTCTTCATCATTATCGTTGACATTCGTTGTCCACGAATTATGACAGCTGTCTGTGCTGTAGAAACTGCAACAAAACGTGCAGGATAACTGTGCTTTATGGCATCCACACCTTTTTCACATGGACGCTCTGATGCACAACCACAGCGAATCATTTCTGAAATTTCTGGAGGGGCTGGTGCCATGTGGGTGGGTACCATCAGGAGAATAAGTGATCTGGTTGTGTTGTCTCTGGACCAGCCAAATTCAGTTGCATCGAGACTTGGGGGATCTTCATTTAATGCTGCCTTCCAAATACACGCCTGAAAGTGTGCTCGCTTCACATTTTCCACAAATGCTTCTGACGTTGGGGGAAGTGACTTCAACTTTGGCACTTTCATCACTCCAGGTTTTGCTGTTTTGGCTAACCATATCTGATAGCGAACATCCGACATGCTACCACTACTTTTGCTACCATAGCAAGCAGCAGAAACGATGTGGCTTGTGCTATTACCAGATTCATGTCACTGGTAGGCTCACCAATTGAGTCGAGTTTCCATCCCTTAGAAAGAATCTTAATGGCGGTGACTTTCCCAATACCGCAAAGACACCCGACTGTGTCACATCCAGTGAGTGCGTGTACAGCCAACAGGTGTGGAACAATTGACGCATTCTTTACCGCTGTTTGACCTATGTTAATAATGCCTCTTTGAGCACTTGTTCCTTCCATCACCACTGTGCACGTCAACTTGCTATGTGTGTAATAAACTCGGCTTCGTTTTCTATAGCTATAATAAACTCGGCTTCGTTTTCTATAGCTATAATAAACTCGGCTTCGTTTTCTAGCTATAATGTCTGATTGTCTGATTTTGACTCATTGTGATAATTTTACAGGTATCCAATTTTAACTATGGTACGTTAAAAGCAACAATATGCTATTTATTAGTTAATAACTTCAATATTTCTGTTTGAACACATTTAAAAAGAACGTAAATGTGCCATCAATTATGGCGCCCATCTTGGTTTCCAATATGGTTGGACATAAAATGTGGATTATTTCAAATTCCCCAAGGATGCCGGGATGGCATCATCCAGATTATTAATCTCCATACTTCAAAGATACAAAAACCACAAAAACCCATTGGGGGGCCTACAAAACAAGGTTAGGCTACAAAATGCCATTTGGCAACCAGACTATACAAGAATAAATTTATAATATTAAGAAATACTAAAATAATATTAAGAAATAAACAAACAAATATACTATATATAATGAAAGAAACCATGAATAGCTATTAGATACTTAGACATTTCATCTGGATCCCGTATTGTCCATTGGGGGCCACATCTGGCCGAGCTCTAGTTGAAAGCGGACCAATAACTCTTGGCAACGACATGCTAATAGCATGATAACTTAAATGTTTCTTGTGCTATTATGTAACAATTGTTTTATAATCTTTAATTTAGTTGTTTGCCAGACCAATTTTGATAAATCCTTTTTTGTTATTTGATCTCTATCTTCACACTGAATTTCCTCATAATCGCTTTCCTTGCTTGACATGAATTGATCATCTAGAACTTCCTTCACTCTTTCCACATTTTGTTCATTTAAAGTATGTTTAAATCTTTTGAAAGCAGCCATACGCCTTTCAAGTTTCTAAACAGGAATAAAAAATATACAGTATGACAAATATAAGTGACAATAATTTTGCATTGATAAATAGATAGTAGAAAGATTAAGGAAAAAGTTATAAACTGCTGAGAACTTATAAGAACGAACTACTGTCGTTTGGAGCTGACCCGTTACTCTGATGAAGGGCTCAGCTTGAAACGTCATTAGTAGTTTGTTCCTCAAAGTTCTCAGCAGTTTACAACCTTTTCTGTTCGAAACAAGCTTGCAATTTGCAGACTACATTGTTTAGTAGTTTGCTATACATACATTCAAGCGGTATCAATATGCAATCCAGAAAACTACGAGCTGCAAGAGGGACTTCCTTCTTAATGCTAGCTTTATGCTCTAACCATTGACCGTATAGATGGGTAGAGTAAAATTAGGTTAGTATTTAACCCAGGGAACAAGTCAATTATAGTCATTCAGAAGGTTGCTGGTTTGATTCCCATCTAGAGCTTGCATTTTCTGAGTGATGAAATTATTGAACAATAGATTCTAATTATAAACAGATTATTCCTGTACACCGATAACGTGCCTATCACGTCGAGTGAAAACAATATAGGCAATGCTGACACCATGACCACACCACATTGTTTACAGTATAATACAATCACGTTTTCTGAAATTTATTTTCAATTTACTTTATGCAGATTAGATAGGGTTGTTCCCCTGTTTACAGAACAGGTACTACCACTTTTTTAAATATCATTAGTATCAACGATACTAATGATATTTTTCGAGGTTTGTGTCAAGGATACATTCTTTTCCAATAATTTACTATATTCTTCCAAATTCCATGCACATGTGAATTATCAGAAGCATTTACTATAATGACTATATGAGGCATTTACTGTTGTTTCTTGTAAGCTTCTTTGGATTCTGAATGTCCTTTCTTTAGGAAATCCTTCTCAGTATTTATAGTGGAACATTGATGTTCATGGTCTTCTATAATAATTTCACAGGTTGTTCTGTCATTCAATCCAATACCACAAACAAACTTAATGTAGTCCAAGTATTTGGCATGTTTACTTTGTGATCCACATCACCTGCACATTCATTTCTCATTGGCTCTCTCACACCCTCTTGGATGTCTGTACACATCAGCTTTAACCCACAAGCATTTGGATGGGTTTCACAGAGAAATGTGGTGATTACAATATTGCTAAAAATTGGTATGTATATAACAGGACAAACAGTGTAAAAGAAAACATAATAGTAAGAAACACATTAATTTGTAAACGGTTACACATAGAGGCTTTGGCTACATTATTGACACTCTGAATTTCACCATCTTACTACTGTATACTTTTCCTCTATTATGTTATTGAGTGTAATTGCCAATATTAAATCTTAAATAAATATTCCTAATATAAGTTTTATTGGCCAACAGAAATTCAAATAGTAATGTAATACACAACATTGTTGATATACATTGTATATTATTATCATTGTTAGTCCATTATCTGAGTCTCGGTACTTTTGCTGAAATCACTATTCTTGTTCTTGCTTCTAATGGTGTGAAATTATGATCAGACATTGGAAATTTTTTTGAACGTTTATGATAGTTGTCAGAACAAGAACATGACACATTCTTCTGACTCAACCTGGCACAAACATTAGTTCTCATACACAGTGAATGGTAGATTACCCACTCACTTCTTATATAATCTCATGCATTGAAATAACACATGGTGTTATGACAGCATATTTACTCATAATTTTTTCATGTTATACTAAGTGCACTGACGTCCACTTGTTTCCAAACAAAGTATACATGGATTGGCACCACAATTTGTCATCATTTGGCGCTTGAAAGTTGGTAACATGTTGGTAACAACGTCACGTTATGCACAATCACGTAATGCAGAAAATACAAAAAAATGGAGATCTTGCTGATGTAGTAGGTCCAGATGGATGCTGATCTGATGGATCTTGGTTCAAGATGGCGACCGGTCATGTCTTGCGTAGTTCAAGTTATAAGTCAAATGCCAGCTCTGACAATTCTAGTACTATTGCAAATGTTCAACACCTTAAAGTTTTACTCAAAGAGAAGTATAAAGGAAAGCTGGAATGTAATATCAACGGTAAAATCAGGTAGCTTGGGCACTTTGAAGATCTACAGGGTTTGTTGCTGACCTATCGGACGAGATTGGCAAATGGAGCTCTCCTGGTGGAAAAGCCAAATCATTTCGTAATGGGAAAATAACAATTACATGGTACACAAACAGGAAGACGCTCTTATTTCAAGGTCAAATGCAGTGTTCGCCAGTAACAAAGTAAATTTACTTCGTTACTTTACTTGAGTAAAAAAAATCAGTATTTACTTGTAACGAAGTATATTTTTCAACAAATACTTTTTACTTGTAACGAAGTAAAATTTTTGTTAAATATTTCCTTTTTGTTTTTTTCGCAAAGTAAAAAAAGAAATTCGGAATGCGGAGTCGCGAAATACTCGGTTCACTATATCCATCCGCTGGAGATCTATAGAGTGGAGAAATTGCGTGAAGTTGGTTTTGCATGTGCACGTGATTGGCAACTGTTGAGTTGGCACCGCCAAACAGCGCCCAGATTAAAGTTAGTCGTTCGAGAATATATAGTTTGTTTCAGAAGTACTTTTCTGGAATATTTTTTGCCATACTTTTACTTTTACTTAACTCTTTCCCGACAGGCTGAAAAACATCCAAAATTGAACTGCCTCTTTGTTCTATTGATATCTCTTGAAATAACCATAACTGTTGCGAAAGCTATACATTTTCTGAAAGCCCAATAAACCGGTTTTTATTAGCATGAAAAATTTACATTTTTCTAGAAAAGGCCATCTTGCACGCCCGCGTAGCATCTTCAAAACTCAAAATGCCACCAATCGCATAGTTATTTATGAAATCAAATCAAACTTGGCGTGTGCGTGGATCTCATGTTCCTTGTTTTTCGATTGACGACTTTACAGGTCTTGTGAGACCCGTTTTGACTGGGCTGGTATGGAAAGAGTTAAGTAAGATTTTCAGGCCATACTTTTACTAAAGTATAAAATGAGGAGTTACTTTTTACTTTTATTTAAGTACAAAATATCAGTACTTTGCTGAACACTGGTCAAATGGGACCTACGTGGAAAGAACAGATCATAAAATCGATCAAAACACAATGTATTTCGTCGAATAATACTCTTGTTCTCCCTGAAGAGCTTTCAACTGCTCTTCCAAGTCAACTAATACAAATTTGTGAACAAAAATCTTCGCTTGATGATGATACAGCACTTTTGGTACTTGAAAGCGGCAGCGTGAGCAATTTGACATTTCGAAGATATCGCTGGGTTTTCCGAAGATGTTACATTAACTTCACAAATTTCAGCAGCAGAAACCCTAGAAATTGCCTGTGGTTCACCAACTACCACTAATAGTCCACCCACAAAATTAATTGATAACGGTTCACAAACATTGCCTCGGGTATCGTCAAACTGTGGATGTAATAGCCTGTGTCGCGATCACATAAAGCAAATTCACAGGAATTTCCATCGCCTCATGATGAAATGAAACGCTTAAAGCAAGAGCTCTCTGATGAGAGGGACAGAAATAAAAAACTAGAATCCGATTTCAGCCTACTAGCTAATAAAAGAGAACATGAATTCGAAGAGTTTAAGAACACATTTGAAAACTTAAAGTGCATATAACGTCTGTGGGAATTTAACATATATGTAATCTATCGATTCTCCTGAGAAAAATTGTAATATATCTTGTCAGCTGAAAATTTCATCTTCATAGACTTATTTGCTGTTAAAGTTGACGGAAATGACGTCGGCGGGAATCTGTAAAGAGGTTTTCATAAAGACAGATGCCTGCTATGACATCACTTCCATCAACTTTAACAGCAAAAAAGTCTATGAAGATGAAATTTTCAGCTGACAAGATATATTACAATTTATCTCAGGAGAATCCATAGATTGCAAAGATGTTAAATCCCCACAGACGTTATATGCACTTTAACTAGGGAAAATAAACAGCTTACAGATAATATTAATGTTTTGAATGATAAATTAAAAGTTTGTGAGGAAAATTTGCATGATGATGAACGAGTAATTCAGCGAAGCATCTCTTTATCAACAATGGTTTACGACAACGAGTTGTCACCAACGGACAATAACGCTAATAAAGGAACAATTGAAGATGATGCTGTGAACACTTGTTTATTACACGAAGCAAACTTAATTGTGAATAAAAGTGATATTTATTATCAAACTCAACCATGCGTTCAGCAGTCAACAATAGCCCAAAACAATGAAGGCAATGTACCTTATACCCCAAGGATGATAAATTGCGACAACCCAGGAAATTTGAATAGCACTTTGTCGACAACCGCACCTAACCATGTTGTCCCTCTTTTGCATTTCCCGATATCTGGGAAGATCATCAAGATATCATGGTGTTGAGTTAATATAAATATCATATTTCAGAATGACTTTGAGTAGCAACATTATGCATTGACAAACCAATTTGTGTGCTGAACTTGTCTGCGTGTTCCAAGCGTGAGTTCATATTAAAGAAAGAGCAAGAATAGCCAAAGAGTTGCTGCAATGCTGCTAGGGAAAGATGCTTTGGCCATCTTACCAACTGGGTTCGGAAAGAGTTAATTTTTGTGTTTTTGTCGGCACAGAAGGAGATATTGTCAACTAGACAAACTCAAGGAGATAGTCGCAGCAGTGTTCTCATTGTGTCTCCTCTAAAAAGCATAATATCTGATAAGATAGATAGTAGAAGTCGCTTCATTCCATTGCACTGCAGTGGAGCTTGTGAAGGAAACAATGGCTCAAATAATATAATCTCCACTGCAATTCATATATTGTAAGCGATTTTTTAGCTACTGCCTTTGTTTTATTTGCTGGCTTGAATCATTTTCTTGCACGAGGACTCCGCTCGGGGGAAGATACAATGGTTGGTAGATTGCGCTTTATCCTAGTTGTTGCTACCTCTACACATTGAGCTACATATTTTAATCCCATTTCTCGAAGATGATAAAAATGTAAAAAGGTCGTTAGCATTCCTAATTTTACGCCTGCTTAGCTTGCAAATCCATTCCAACAGCTTGGGAATTCTTTAAACAGGAAGACCTATCTCAGCGCAAAGTTCGGCCAAAGTTTTCGTCTGCGGCGCAGGCAAAGTTTTCTGTCTAGTGCAATCTTTTCTACACGGTGTGTTGTACAGGTTTTCCGAGGATACGTAAGTTTCAAACTTCCAAATTTGATCTTCAGAGGAAATTCACACAACCGGCAAAGGGCGTTGACACTTTCAGCCTTCGGTTTCCTACCCTTGGCCTTGAGTACAGTTTGTGTTGGAGTGCTGTTCTTGCTCATGATAGATAGTAATGGGGATGGATAATTATCGTCATCTGGTCAAGCATTATGTCGTCAAAGGTCAAATGTCAAGCATCATATCTCATCTCTCTTCTAATTGGCTGTCTGTATAATCTAATTAAAATGGGCAGCTGATGAAAAACCTACCTAAACCCAGCAGACGGTTTTTCTCCTTGCAGGTTTTCCGCCTCGCTGTATTCCAGAATATGAATATAACTAGAATATGAATATAATAGAAGTGAATATAACCCCCTCCCCCAAAACAACCGTCTGCTACGCATACTACATAAATATGGGATCAGACGATGTGCAAAAATCATGATTCTTACATAGTTTCTGTAAAAGCAGTAATCTACGTAAACAGGATAGGTGAAGGTCAGACAACATTACAATAATGCAGATAGGGATAAATTAATGCATAATACAATGAAATTAAAATATTCTGTGGTAGAAAAAATCTTGATTTATACAACAGACCAATAGACTTTGATATTTGTGTCGCCACATAATTCATTTGTGGTTTCCACATTATATTTTGATCTATTATTACTCCTAAAAATTAGGTATCTAAAACCTGATTAATTTGAATGCCCATTTATAAATAGTGGCAACAAAGGATAATTAGTCTTTTTCTGACAAGTTTTAAAAAATATATAATTACATTTTTTAATATTGAGAGATAATTTATTTGCTTTGAACCAAAAAGAAATTTTTTCTTACTCTGCATTTGCTAAGTGGAATAAATCATCAATATTATTATGCGATGAAAAATATTTGTATCCTCGGCAAACAAAATAAGTTTTAAATAGGAGAAACAGAACACAAATCATTAATATAAAGAAGGAAAAACAGTGGTCCTAAAATAGAGCCTTGATGAACACCACAAATAATGATTTTGTATTATTAAAGCAGATTGTTGTCTATTAGAGAAATAACTCTTTGTCCAGTCAAGCGCAGTTCCATGTATTCCATAGTGATACAACTTATCAAATAGAATGTTGTGATTAACAGTGTCGAAAGCCTTGCACAGATCGATAAATTCTTTCAGATCCAAAGCAGAAGTACGTGGAATAAGATTTTCTAAAGCCATATTGATGTTCATAGAGAATGGAGTAGTAATACCCCCCCCCCCCCATCCAGGGACCAAAGGGATGCCGCGTAACCATGGTATGGGGTTGACAATACACTGGATTGTTGAGAGTCTGAGTTTAGTTCCACTTTCGCTGTGCGAAAAGCCTGTGGCTTTAAAAGCCATGCAAAAAACAAAGGCTGTTTAAAATGCCTTAAAGCTTTCCAGGAAGCTTTGGTGAAAAGAAAGACTATTCTGGGTTTGAACGCCAAAGTTGGACAAAGCGTTGCATAGACTTGCATCGTGCAAAAAATATTGACAAATACTTCATTTCAGTATTTTGATTCCGTGCGTTTTCATGTTATTGATCCAATGCATAATTTGTTTCTTGGTATTGCAAAAAGGAAGGAAGTTATGGAAAGAGAACTATTTTTCAAAGCACCAATTGGCCTAAATTGACAAGAAAGTAAAATAAATGAATATTTCAACCGAATTGGATCCAAAATATCTAATTATGGAATGTTTACTGCACAAGAATGGAAGAACTGGACATACATTCATTCTATGTATGTTCTTGCTGGCAATTTACCAGAAAACCATTTGTTAATATGGGAACGGTTCGTACTTGCTTCTTGTATACTACGCCAGCATGTTATCACAAGAACTGAAATAATGAAAGCTGATGCATTATCAGTCAATTTCTGCAAAGGATTCGAAAGATTGTATGGTAAATTGACCATTACACCTAATATGCATTTGTGTTACCACCTGCAAGACCGGTTTACGCTTTCAGGTTATTTTCATTCGAGCAGTACAATGGAGAACTTGCAGCCAATATATAAAATAATCGTTCTCTAGAAATCCAGTATATGCGAAAATTTATTACCAGTTCGCATGTTCACCCTTGTAATAGCAATGTGCCTTCGATGTACCAAGTTGTTAGTGACACAACTTCTTCTGGAAACCCTACACTTCTGACCTCGTATTTTAATTCATCTACCAAAAATCTCCAAGAAATATTGTGGCACAGTTCATCGATCAAGATGTGTCCAGAATTTCTGGAAAATGCTTTCGATGTCGAAGATAATGCTTTCCTTCGGAGTATAACAGAAGAAAGATGGTAGGTGAAAAATATGGTTTGGTATGTGAGTATAGGACAAGAAAGTCAGCATTCCTCATGGATGAATGAGGATGGCAACGTTGATCCCGAGCTGTTGCAAACTCTTATTTCAACCATAAGATACTACTAGATGATGGTGGTCCTATGTTGACATTTTCTTTTGCAGTGGTTAGGTGGAGCAACAAATCACCATCTTTGACCATGTCCAGAGTTTTATGGAGAACAAATGAGTTTGAAACAGGTGGATCCCATACCTTTTTGCCTGTTGAATCCATCCATTGCAAAGTAGACCAGGGCTGATGAACGAAAACAAAACGTATTTTATGGCTATAATGGCCTGTCCAGTAACACAAAGAATCTGTTCATAAATATATGAACATTTTCAGTTTTATAACATTACTTATTGAATTACTTATTTTCGGTTTCATAACATTACTTATTGAATATATCTATGAATGGATTACTTAAAGTTTATTATTGATTTATTGTTGTCATTCGTTTACTGTATATCTATCTGGAAGAACTTTTAAATTATCTGTATATCTATTTGGAAGAACTTTTAAAATGATAAAGTAACTTCTTTTGAGGATTTTCGTTTCTTCGCTATCGGTTTGATATGCAAATGTCCGGAATTTACGCCACACATGCATCATTATGCATGTGTGATGTAAATTCCGGATATTTGCATATCAAAGAATGTTATATATCTTTGCATTCATCTAATAAAAACACTAAAGTGTGAATAACATGTGTGCATGTTTCTCCCACAACACCAAACCTCTCGATTTTAAAGGATTTCGTTCGAGAATGAAGAGATACACACATTTCTCCAATAAGTCATTATGCATGTTGATATAAATTCCGTACATTTGCATATATATGAAACAAACTGATATATCTAAAAAAGAAAGTGAAGAAACGAAAATCTTCAACTTTATCAATCTAAAAGTTCTTCCAAATCAGACAATAAACTTTAAGGATAACGTAAACCTAAGGGTAAATCTGCGGCACATATTTAAGCGAATTTATGCAACATTAAATGTATCTTAAAGCTCCCATTCCCTGCAAAGGATAACATTGTTCTCTTTCGACTATGTGTATCATATCTCTGATTACAAAAGACTTTTCAGAACTGACCATGTCAGTCTTCTGCAGTCTTAATTTGTCAGTACTGTAGCAGTTTGAGACAGATATGCAAGCGTGTTGTAAAAAGAATATGCAATAAAGCAATACCACTAACAGATTTTGATGGCATTGATGCTGCAATCAGAGGTCCTACAATTTCGTGCTGAACATACCTTCAAAAATTTCGTTTATGACTAGTACTAGAAACTTGTAGGTGAAAAAAAAAACGAGTCAGCATAATGAATTTTTCCTGGGAATTTGGGTTCGATATATTCGACTATTCAAAATAATCGTCTTTTGGAAGTGTTGACAATATTGGAATATTCAAATTTTTAGTGGACATATCTTGAGAAAAACACAATCTAACATAAGTTTTTAGAGTTAACTTACGTTTTTCCAGTGGTTTGGAAGACGAACCAGAACAGCGGTGGCGTCGCTGCTTTTAGTGAAATACCATAGAAACTCATTTAGGTCAAGAAGATTAAGACTAATAAATAGGAATCGATAGTAGAAGTCTTGTTGTACCGTTCCCGTTTGATTCAATCAATATTTTCCAAAGACGTCGTGACGAGAACGGCAAAACTGAACTTTCGACGTTCAGAACTTGTAGTGGACGGAGCAATGAATGCAATGCATTGAAGAGGAAAATTGGGAATTTCCTGTTCAGACGTAGCGGTCGCGTTTCGTAAGATCGCTATTGGCTCGAAGGCGGAGACGTCGAGGCACTCGGGTGATTATGCAGCAGCGTTTGGAGTTTCTACCAAGTGAGACCCACTCTACCCCTTGTTGTCACACTCCTTAGTCAACATCGGTAGCATATTTCTCTGTATCCGGGAGAACAATCGGTCGTCCTCGCTGGGTTTGCAAAGAAGCTGATAAGAACAGATACTGCACTTGGTCTTGTTTTGAAAATCACATCCCTGAGTCTTACGAGAACCCTATGGTGAAATAAGCCTCTTGAAACTGTTGTTGCGTAATTGCGTTATGCGTATAAAGCTCACTCCAGCAATCCAGATATTGTTTGATGTATATATTTGATCAAGTGTGAAGGAGTTAACATCTCACCTCAAGTTCCTCATGTTCATAGAAGAGTGGTCTACTAAGGATAGCCTCTACTTCTATCAACACTGTCAATAGCTCATCCATGGTTAACTTAGCATTACCAAGTACCTTCTCAAGCACCTCTACGCTTCCAACCATCCTTTCATAGAAGCCTCCCCACAAGGAAGCCTTTCCATCTTGAACCCATACATGTCCAATACTGTCGAATAGATTCCATTCGTACGATTCGTACGATTCGTGAAACCGTAACTTGATACCGCATGATGCTGAGTAGGAAGTAAGGAGAGTAGGAAGTAAGGGCAGATTCGTCAGTCCAATAGTCCGATTTGTCCGATCGTGACGAATCGTGAAATTGGTGACGTTAACATGGTTACGCTGCATGTGACTTAGGTAGAAGAGGTACAGGAAAAGTCCGTCCAATCGTCCGATTCGTCCGATTTGTCCGATCGTGACGAATCGTGAAATTGGTGACGTTTACATGGTTACGCTGCATATACTCCTAACAATTGCTTCGTTCTATTTATAAACCATGAAGCAACATATACATATATCACTTATTGCCAACATTTCACTATCATATATGTTATTGCTTCGTTCTATTTATAAACCACGTCGCAAGCGTGCCTCAGCGGCGGTCATCTTCAGAGTCATCCTAGACTCTGAAGATGACCGCCGCTGAGGCCGTCGAAACGTCAGTCACCAACAACAGTCTTTCTCAAGACTACAACAACCTGCACGATCAACTTCACACATCTAACATGCATATATCACTTGTTGCCAACATATTTTTATCACTTATTCCCAACATATCACTATCATTCATATATGTTATTGCTTCGTTCTATTTATAAACCACGCAGCATTGCCAATATATCATCATCAATTAATATTCATCACTTTTAGTGCCATGAGCCGATCATTTACCGATCCCATAAATTTCGATACGATTTACTATATGATCGACCGATTTATCGCTGGTTATAAATTCTTAACAGTTGAATTTGGGCCAAACTTCACTTCGCATTAGGCTTTATGTTTGCGTCGGTTCGAAGGGCGGATGAGCTGGGTGTCAATGCAATCTGACTATTTGAGACTGTTGCTCACATGTCTCTGGCTTTTAAAATGCGTTCAACTACAATCGCGTAATTTTAGAAAGAAAAAAACAACAACATTCTAAATTTTCCAGAATGAAAATACACTTGCAACGTTCTACTTCTGGAAGATATTGTATATTATTGGGCAAAGATGTGTCGGTAACTACGAATGACGGAAGTCGCAACTCAAAAAAAATGTCTCGCCTATAACGAGAAATATGTCATGCGCCACATCAAATTCATTGTGGAAGAATATATCCGTCGCGTTTTTCTTGACAAACAAAAGGAAATGTCACAAGTAGAAAAGCGATAATGATATTTATATCGGGACCGCCGATATATGCCGATATATGTTGACGCGATTGGCCGATAACCGATCAGCCTGAATGTTGTCGGTTATCGGCTTCTATCGATTAATTTCCGATTATCTGCTCATCCCTAATTACTTTCACAAGCGCTTCATTATAAACTTCAAGTCATGGTACGGTATTACTTATAACTACAAGAGATCAAAGATTGTAGTAAGTCCATTCGACGCATGTGGACGAGCAAGTGGTGAATGAAGATTGGTTTATAAACATAAAATTATGTGGAAACGAATTATGAAAATAAATAAAGCTAATAAATATATTACAGCGTCTTAAGTTCAATTCAGAAATATTACAAACGTCAAGTTCGATTCCAAAAGTATCGCTTGAATGGAAAATTTACAACTTCGCGAGGCTTGCGCGTTTGGAGTAAATGTTGTTCGAATTAGATGTATGGCGTTCAAATGGTCATACTGAATGTTGACATTATAAACGCGCCATATCATTACCGTATGTTATTTTAATATTAGAAGGCTATAATGTGCTATATGATCGCCTTGATACATGGTTTAGATTGTTATCGAGTGGAACACGGCAACAAACGATACTAGCGAAGGAGACATGATAACCTCAATGTTTTCCCGGGCAGTCTCGGGCAGTCCCGGGCAGTCATTAGTAGGACCGCTATTTTAATATTAGAAAGGTAATCCCGTTCGTTTGTACGATTTGAAATATGACCGCCAGATAAGTCGTTCAATTCAGCAAATATTATGAACGTGATGTTCGATTTGGCCCGACCTCGTACCCACTGCTCCTGTGTCAGTCCCGAGGCAGCAAGACTCCACTCCTAGTCTTATATTATGTTATTGGGGTGTGAGCAACACAAATCAAAGTTGAAACATGAGAACCAAGATAAAATAGCATTCGTACGTCACTGTGTTAAAATGATCGTATATACGTATATAAGTCGAAAACTCTAAGGATTTCAGATCAACATACGCATACGCTTTCCATTATTTACTCCGGTAATTTATTAAAAAAGGTAAAGTTTTATATTGATTTCTTTTAGCTGTAAAGCACAGTAACCCATGACATGCAAGATTAGAATGCGTTCTCCTTCGTCGAACGCAATAATTACATGCCTTTTCAAAACATCCAAAACTCATAAAAACTATCCATTCCCAAATGCCATTATATACTTTGCTTTCACACATTTACATAACATATCATCAATTTCCCCTTGACTATTCAATACCATTTGCCTTTAAGTGCGAAAATTAACATGTCGGAAAATAAAACCATTTGTCTTTCTTCCTTTTCAAATTTTCGACCATAAAATCTATTTGCCTTGCTCTTTTCTTTTCTTTCCCAACATTTACTCCACTACACTGACAACATCACCTACTTTCCAATTACATTAGGCACCCAGCCATTCCAATAAAAACAATGTTACTTTAAAAGTTTCTTCATCGCAGATCGCCTTTGCCTAGAAAGCCTTCTTTCTGCATCCACCATGCGGCCGGCCAAACGCGAACCCGGTGAAACAAATCTCCGTCCAGTAATTCCATTAATTCTCTTCTCTCTTTAACTACTTCTTCCTTCCTGTAATTCTGCCTCTCCGAATCGAACAAATTCTTTAACGACATTTTATTTCCTGACGAAATTTATCTTCAAGTCACCAAATGTAGTCTAACCTTAAAATACCTATCACAATAAACCTTCGCAATCTTATCCATACCGCCCCACATTGCCTACTTCTATATCGTCTCATGAAAATCCGACACTTTTCCTTCAAATATTTTACACTCACTTTGCCCAATGCTAAATACGCCCCATCAACTCGTTCTGTTAATTACACCTTTCCCAGCTACGCATGAAAAACCACAACATCACTATTAACACGCCACTTTTATGGGCGGCCGTTACCACCAAAAAGATAGTGAAACGAGATAGGTTATTGTGAAATTAAAGTTTATTAGACGAAAGCCATTGCAACCCTACCACTTCTAACACTTTTTAACTGAAGATTCTACTTCTATAAAAGCAAATATTCCTTTCGCATGTTTTACAATCCTCCCTCTTACACTTAGTACTGCGCTTTTTATCAATTTAGCAGCCCCCCACTGTCGAAAACCTCTTCCCTATGCCCTCCTACCTCCGACAAGAAATTTACTTATTACTAGGGGACCGGGGCGGCGCGCTAAGGTATTAAAGGTATTAGTCTAATACCTTTTTTTTCTCCAGCTGGGTTGAATTGAATTTGTAAAATAATAAAATTATTCCATCAAAAAATGCTAGCTTTATAATTTAGGAATTAGAACACACTGAAACTTTAAAAAAATATCTGGTAGCTGCCCGACAATAGCCTGCGCAGCAGACGGTCGCGTTCGGGGAGGGGTCTTTCGAGCGGGTGAGGCGGGCGAGCGTGTGAGGCGGGCCGGTCCAATTTTAAGCCCCTCCCCCAACGCGACCGTCTGCTGCTGCGCAGGTAGGATTTTAGTTTTCCGTAACATCGCACCACGGCGCAACAACGTTAGCGACGAAGATTTGAATAGCCTGCACGCACTCTCTGTGGGCAGAAACGCAGGTTGACGTTTCAAGAGGCTTACACCTCAAGGTATTAGAATCTCAAAACTAATCCTTGGTTTGACCAAAAGCAGTTAAATTTCACTACAGGCGGTCTTATATTTTAATGTTTAAAGTAAGACGCGTAATATTTTGATCTTAAACTGTCTTTATTTAGTAACCAGAAGTATACAATGCTTTTCACTGTATTACATTTACAATGTTCAACATATAAAGATGTAAATTACGCAAACCGATAAACGCGAATTGAACATGCAAACTCACAAGCACGCAACACATCAATCGAATGCTTCAATAATAAATCGGGATATCGAAACCAATAGCAATTGTTCATAACAATTTTAAAACTTTTATATTCAACTTTCTTCAATTCATATATTTAACAAAATAGAGATATATACGTGCCTTTAAAAATAAGAACGATGCGAATATACACAATCACGCAAGGTATTAGTTTTACGATTCTAGTATACAAAGCGCCAGTGGCCAACAGGTAAAGGTAGACATTTAATACGATGATCATTCCCGCCATTTTTCCCAGCCCGCCATTTTCCCCTCCCGCATGAGAGAGATGCCTGCGGAGGAGTCTAGATGATCATATACATTGTACGCGCACCAAGCACATTTATAGCAACAATAACGCCATGTCATGCCTTGCGGAGTCGGTGCTAGTGCATGGGCATCGTTGGTACGATTTGAAAATATTGTCGTTACTATCGAGTCACAGACGTCTCTCTCAATTGCGAGACTCCCATTACACAATCATTTTCGTAATCAACTCCATAACGCAACAGCCAACAACCCTAGAGTTAGTCCTTCGAGTTAGGATTCCAGTTACGATTCGTTTTAAAATTAAATTCAACGCGCGTTTCAATTGCCTGACTCCTGAATATACTCCTTGTTGCACTCGTGCTTGCTGTGCTTTATTGCGTATAAGAAGAGTATCCGCGTTAGGCGCGGTGTTGAACGGCAGCATCGTCAACCATGATACAATAAAGATCGTTTTATTGTATTAAATAAACGGATCTCAGCAGTTATCAACCAAAATAGAACGAACTCTTTAAAGGATGTTGGTACACGAGATTGGTGGAAAAGAGTGGACAATATATCGCGGCGCCGTGAGAGAGCTGTTACCTCTCTCGATCATAATTCATTTCGTGACTTAAATACTTACTTTGGCAATGTGTGCACAGATAACAGCTATGTAAATCCACTACCGCAGGACATTGGTGACGATGTAGAAATCCCAACGGTTAATGAATGGCAAGTGTGGAATTCTCTTCGACATATCAAAAGGACAGCTATGGGCCCAGATTCCATACCGTATACTGTTTGGAAGGATCATGCTGAGCTATTAACTCCAGTATTGACGAGAGTGTGGAATCTGTCACTTTAAAAATCATACTTGGCCTGTTTCTTGAAAAAGATCTAACATCGATCCACTGCCAAAAGTTGAGACACCAAATGAGAATAATGATTATCGAGGTAGTAAATATAACACCTGTTATAGCAAGAGCTTTTGAAAAGATTGTGATGAGAGTGCATGCTAAGGATAGCATCGAAGAGCATTTGAAGGCATCTCAGTTTGCATACAGGGAAGGTGGTAGCTGTACTGATGCATTAGTGGCGGTTCAACATACTGTTAATCAATACCTTGATAATCCAGAATGTAAAGCTGTTCGTATTTTTGCCATGGATTTCAGTAAGGCTTTCGACAGTGTAAAACATAATTTACTATCAGGAGAAACTGAGGCAAATCGGTCTTAATCCATACGTATTCAATTGGTATCTTAGCTTTCTAAAGGATAGAGAACAGAGAGTTGTCAGCAATGGATTTATTAGTGACTGGATACGAGTTAATAAAGAACTACTCAGGGTAGTGTGAGTGGCCCACATTTATTTAACATCTTCCTCAATGATCTTGAGATTGTATCAACATCAGAGTGTGGGTTATTTAAATATGCGGATGATTCCAATATTATATCTCCAGTCTGGAAAGATAATGACACTTCGGACGAGATGGTACAACAGTTTTTGGAGTGGTCAAGTCGTAATTGTATGAAGAGTAATCCTACTAAATGTAAAGAGCTTATTATTCGGAAGAAAGGTTGCACTGAAATGTTTCCTTTGGTGTCTGGTATCCCTCAAAAGCCATCTATCGTTATGTTAGGAGTCACATTCCAAGGAGTTAGCAGATTTACAATTCATGTTTATGAAAAACTAAAAAAGGCTAACAAGTGCCTATTCATCCTAAGATCATTACGCAAGGAAGGCTATAATCAGAAAGAGATTGATCATTTATTTATTACCTTAGTACTACGAAATATTACATATGCTCTTCCAGTATATGGTGCTTCTAAATCTGAACTTACTATGCTTTTTGCGAAGATGTTATAAACGCAATTGTTATATAGTTAGTGTCAAAATTCAATTTTTCTGTTTTCCGATTGGACAAAAGCGTATCACGTGCCGGTCCGCAAAACATCGTGTTTACTGCATTGCCCTGGCAACGAGGCAACCGGTCCATAACAGAACATTTATTGACCGGTCCACAATAGAATGGGTGCAGTGCGCATGCGCGTCAACCGTGAAGTTCCAAAGTTCATTTTATAGTTCAGTGTTCTAGTGTATGTTATCACTTTTGAGTTCAGAATGTTGTAATAAATATTTAACTGTTGAGTGTTATCTTTTTTTATTAAACATTTACGGGGTTCCATTTATCTAGTTTTGGTTTCAAAGTTCAATAACCGGTGAATTATTCATACTTTGACACTAATATACTATATAACAAAACACTTATTTACTGAGACCTCGGGAAAGCAGTGTGTTTTGTTGCCCCTCGACCGCCGTTGTTGCCCTCGGCTTCGCCTCGGGCAACAACGCCGGTCTCGGGTCCACAAAACACACTGTTTCCATCGGTCTCAGTAAATAAGTAATAAATATATTTCGAGGGAAATTAGTGTGCAGGAACTGTTAGAAAAGCAAGATAGAAAACTTTTCAGCAAGGTCGCGCAAATTGAACAGCACCCGTTAAGGAACTTATTGCCAAAGAAGAAGGTTAATAGATATGAACTTAGAAATAAATCTAGTAACTTTCCAAAGATTAATACAGATCGTTTCAAAAATTCTTATATTAACCGTCTAATTTTTAAATATAATTTAGTACTGTAGCATGAATGTAGAAATAAGTCTAGTAACTTTCTAAAGATTAATACAAATTGTTTCAAAATTCTTATATTAAATGTCTAATTTTAAATATATTTAGCTTTGTAAATAGGTATACTGTAGGTTCTATCCTTGTAAATTAATTAGTTTACTAATATGATATATTTCCTTGAGATATTTCACCAGTGGGTCTTATATTTCCAATATATAGATGCGAGAAATATTGATAAGATTAAGACAAAATGAAAAAAAATAAATAGGGCTTATTGGCACCACTATTTTGCATTCAAAAGCGTTTAGGAATGTGAAAATTAAAAAATACAGATACGGATGGCTATAATTTTTATTGATCGTGGGCAACCGCCATAGAACAGCTAATCAAAGGTCAAAGACTGGTATCGAAAATAATATATTCAAATTATTGCCAGTATATTCGACAAAATGAAATTTGAACATTGAGATTTACCTACAATACTGAATGCGTGTTTAGTCAGATAACATTAAAAGGTTCGACTTTTTGCCCTTATAAATTAATTTTTTTGACAGACAAGAAGATAGGAGCACACATTGTAAATATTGCCGGCGGCAAGAGAATATGACACATATATACATTTATATTTTTTATTGCTGCCACCCACCCTACCCCGTTAGGAGAGATTTGTGGCAAAGATTCGCGTCGACCGAAACTGCCGTAAAGTTCACCGGTTTTTAATGACGATAACTTTAGACACCGCATATTCGTATGCGTCTTTACACAGAAAGATATGAAAGAAATCCTAACGTATAATTGGCCTCCCATAACAAGAACTCGTTCGGATTGCATTTTAAAAGTACTGCCTTAAATCTTGGACGAACTTGCGCCAAGAAAACATCGTTTTTGACTTTTGAGTTCGACAGATATTTCGAGATATTGCGAGAGAAGAGCTTGAAGCTTTTCACACTCTCGGCACAGCTTCGTCTTCAAGACAGATAAAATTCTTTTACAGCTATTTACATAAAATATTTACATAAAATGCTTTAGTTTCACTGATTCATCTAAATTTGAGTAAGGTCGCAGTGCTCTAGAAGAAGGTCTGTGATTGGTTAGAAGCTTTCTGTAATTGGTTAGGATCTCCTGTGAGATGGGGGAAATGAGTCGTAATTTTAACCAATGACAATCGACGTTCTAGAGCACTGCGACCTGACCCCTAAATTTGCGTTATGTATACAATGAAAGAACCGTTTAATCTTATTACTGACACTGTAAGGTGATTTATAGATATAGCCGAATGTCGCTGGAGTACATACCGATCGCTGAGATCGCCAGGATCGCTGAACCAGTGTTTCCACATAATCGCTGCGATCGCCGAGATAGAACATTTTCTATCTCCGCGATCGCTGCGATCGCCAGTATCGCTGAGCGTGTGGTTTCCATATGATCGCTACGATCGCTGGTTTTAAAATTGATAGATCGCAGCGATCGAAGCGATCATATGGAAACCAGGCTTAATAAAGAAGGTGTGTGGTATTGTTGATAGTTATTGAGTGCAGCAGGGTTTGAAATGGCACTTTCGGGATTCGGGTCCGCTGCTGTACCTGTTGAGCTATAGCGAGTGAAGTACACGAGATATTCTAGCGACAACTTAACGTGTATCCATGAGGATGTGCAGTGTTTCAATTCTATTAGAGAATCATGGTCAAAAACAGGAAGAAATATTTTAATGATTAATCTAATACCGCTGAAGTAAACAGAAAAGTTGAGTGAAGCTGCCTATATTGTAGGTAAATCTCAATGGGTAAGTATGGCGTTTCAAATTTCATTCTGTCGAATCTAATGAGTACAGTGTGTAATTTAATCGGCATATGATCGATAAAAACTTTATATCATGTGCTTCGATGTCACTTTCAAACAATAAGTTCATCGGCTTTTATCGAACTTAATGCATTAATAAAATTCCGCCGTACTGGCACTAATTTGAATATATTATTTTCGATACCAGTCTTTGACCTTTGTCTTTGATTAGCTGTTCTATGGCGGTTGCCCACGATCAATATAAATTATATTATAGTCATCTGTATCTGTATTTTTTAATTTTCACATTCCTAAACGCTTTTGAATGCAAAATAGTGGTGCCAATTTCAAATTTCATGGTTGACGATGTTGCCGTTCAACACCGCGCCAAACGCGGATACGCTTCTTATACGCAATAAAGCACATCAAGCACGAGTGCAACAAGGAGTATATTCAGGAGTCAGGCAATTTCCAACGCGCGTTGAATTTACTGATTTTAAAACGAATCCTAACTCGAATCCTAACTCGACAGACTAACTCTCGGTTCTTGGCTGTTGCGTTAGATGGAGTTGATTAAGAAAATGATTGTGTATAATCGGAGTCTCGCAATTGAGAGAGACGTCTGTTTGTCTTGTCTGACAATATTTTCAAAACATATCAACGATGCCCATGCACTAGCACCGACTCCGCAAGGCATGACATGACGTTATTTACATATTGTTGCTATAAATGTGCTTGCTATTGTTGCAACACGTGCGGCTGGATGTGCGTGGTGCGCCGACAATGTATATTATCATCGTATTAAATGTCTACAAAGCGCCAGTGGCCAACAGGCCAAGGTATACTAGAATCGTAAAACTGATTTTTCGCTGTACCTCCTCTCATAACCTCACCAATCTCACGATCCGTCACGATCGGACAAATCGGACGATTGGACGGATGTTTCGCTGTACCTCTTCGCAGTGTGCTCTCAGTTAACCTCACCAATCTCACGATTCGTCACGATCGGACAAATCGGACGATTGGACGAATTTTTCGCTGTACCTCTTCTACCTAAGCCACATAGATAACAGCAATATAAACTGTTCACATTTAAATCATAGGGGATTACATTTAAACCACGAAGGTAGTGCCTTGCTACAGAATAACTTTGAAAATATTTTAAAACTTCAGGATTGAACCGATGAAAGTACGAGGAGGGGAGCTTATGAAATCAAGTTAAATATTCCTAAAACAAGAGGTTTTAAAATGGCTATGCTCAACATAGCCAGTTTGCCAAAACATCTTGACGAAATTCGTTTATTGTTGTATGATAAAAAAATGGATGTCTTGGCACTTAATGAAACCCGCCTCGACTCTACCATTTCTGATGAACTTGTCAGTGTGGAAGGTTATGATATACTGCGTGCTGACCGAACAAGGAATGGAGGGGGGGTTTGTATCTACGTTAGGTGCCACATAAATCATCAAAAACGTCCAGATTTAGTTCCAAATGGCCTAGAAGCTGTTTGTCTAGAAGTTAGACAAGCTAATAGTCAGTCCTTTATTATTTCGTGTGTTTATAGACCACCGAATACCCATGTTGAGGTATTTTCAAAAATTGAAAGATTTATCCAACTAGTTGATAATGAAAGTAAGGAAGTTTACATCCTAGGCGATTTAAACTGTAATTTACTTGAACCGACTTTGTCAACTACAAAAAAGCTTCAGGATATTTTGGAATTATATCAATTGACACAATTAATTAAAGATCCGACTCGTATTACTAAATCTACACAATCACTACTAGATGTCTGTATTACTTCGACACCCGAGAAAGTAATTTATTCAGGCATACTACATCTTGGTATAAGTGACCACAGCCTTATTTATGCAATACGAAAACTAAATTCCAGACCAACTAATGGTTCTCAATTAGGGTTTGTAGAGATTAGAAATTTAAAAAAATTCAATGTTCAATGTTTTCTAAATGACCTGTATATGATGCCTTGGGCGGAACTAGACAGTAAACAAAATGTGGATGAAATGTGGGAATGCTGGAAAGCACTATTTGTTCAAGTTCTTAACAAACATGCCCCGATTAGATCTAAAAGAATTAGGAAAAAGGGTAGTTTACCGTGGGTAAATAAAGAAATTAAGGCAATGTTATTTAGAAGAGATTTCCTCAAGCGAAAAGCAATAAAAACAAAAGAGGATAATGATTGGAAACTATATAAGTCCTCTAGAAATGCTGCCAATATTGTCATGCGTAATGCTAAAAGGGAATATTATGTAACGCAATTTGCAAACCATAATAAGAACCCAAAGCAAGCCTGGAAAACAATAAACGATATCTTAGGGCGAAATCGCAAACAAAATACTGTTAATGAAATTAAACTAGTTGATAAAACAGTTACTTCAACTGAGGAATTAGCTGAAGTTTTTAATGATCATTTCACAAATATAGGTCCTAAATTGGCTGAAACAATTGAACAAGATAATGATTGTAGTTTTCAAGATTTTATTGATCAAAATGAATCTGGTGCTGGGTTTTCTTTTCAGCCAGTAAATGTGGCAACAGTCTTTAAGCTTATATCCAAATTATCCTCCTCAAAAGCGACGGGTATTGATAACATTTCAGCTAAAGTTCTCCTGACAGCAGCTCCTGCTATTGCACAATCTTTGACAAAGATATTTAACGTGTCAATTGTTTCAGAACAGTTTCCCTCGGAATGGAAAGCTGCAAGGGTAATTCCAATATTTAAAAAAGGCCAGCGGACTATGTTAGACAACTATAGACCAATTTCAATCCTACCAGTAGTGAGTAAACTGATGGAAAGGATCTTATATGATCAAATGTTTGACTATTTGACGAACGAAAATATTCTATCAGAACATCAATATGGCTTTAGACCTTTACATTCTACAACTACTACACTCTTAGATTGTACAAATGAATGGTACGTCAACATGGACCGCGGCCTTTATAACTTAGTTGTCTTTCTCGATTTAAAGAAAGCATTCGACACTGTCAACCACGAAATACTGTTACGTAAGTTTCAAATGTATGGTTTTGGGGAAAATGCGCTTACCCTATTGCGTTGTTATTTGACGCATCGAACACAAAAAAGTCAGTTAAAAGGCATATTTTCAAATCAGAGAAAAGTAACTTGTGGTATTCCCCAGGGAAGTATACTCGGCCCTCTTCTGTTCCTCATCTATATAAATGATTTGCCAAATTGTCTCAAGCATACAACATCTAGAATGTTTGCAGATGACACCAGCCTAACAGCTGTAGGTGAAACCTTAGATGAAGTGGAGAGGAGGGCAAATGAAGACCTGGTGAATGTCCACAGATGGCTGTCTGCAAATAAACTTAGTTTAAATATTGCGAAAACCGAGTACGTTTTGATTGGATCTCACTATAAGATAAATAATACGGTTGTCCAGCCTAAAGTTAAAATCAATAGCAAATCGGTCAAACGAGTGAAACATGCCAAAGTACTTGGTGTTCAGATTGACGAGAATTTAAACTGGAGAAAACATATTGAATTCATAGCCAGTAAAATATCGTCGGGTATTGGAGCTATTAGAAAACTTAAGGAATTTGTGGATCGAAACACCTTGGTATTGGTATATAATGACCTAATTCAACAACATTTTGATTATTGTTGTGAAGTTTGGGATACGATTGGCAAAGGCCATGCTGAACGTCTTCAAAAATTCCAGAATAGAGCGGCTAGACTGATCATGAATTTTAAAAATGAGCATGGACGGTCTATTTTGGCTCGTAATTCTCTTGGCTGGATATCGTTAGAAGAACGTAGGGCACAAATGAAAGCCAGGCTCATGTACAAAACGGTCAATAAATTAGCCCCTCACAGACTGTGTGATATTTTTCAAAAAACTAACACAGTAAGTGATTATAATTTAAGGGGTTCTTCGACTAGCCTTTGTACTCCACGGCCTAGGACTGAATTCTTAAAAAAGAGTTTTAGCTATTGCGGGGCTCAAATATGGAATCAGATACCGGAAGAGATAAGAAGTTCGGTATCTTACGATTCATTTTGTCAAAAGCTTTCTTCCTTAACCTCTGATCCTAGAAATTAGTTGAATGATATATTGTTGAACCAAATAGAGTGTAAATATAGTCATAATTTTAAGTTTTTAAAATTTGTAATATAATTAATATCTTTTGTTATGTACTTTTGTAATGTTAGCACACCTCTTTTGGAAACCAGCTGTATATAGTTGAAAAGATTAGTGTGTTTAAATAAAGTTGATCATCATCATCAACATGCAGTATAATACTAGTTAACCTCACTAATCTCACGATCCGTCACGATCGGACAAATCGGACGAATCGGACGATTGGACGGATTTTTCGCTGTACCTCTTCTACCTAAGCCACATGCAGTATAACACTAGTTAACCTCACCAATCTCACGATCCGTCACGATCGGACGAATCGGACGGATTTTTCGCTGTACCTCTTCTACCTAAGCCACATGCAGTATAACACTAGTCAAGCTCACCAATCTCACGATCCGTCACGATCGGACAAATCGGACGAATCGGACGGATTTTTCGCTGTACCTCTTCTGCCTAAGCCACATGCAGTATAACACTAGTTAACCTCACCAATCTCACGATCCGTCACGATCGGACAAATCGGACGAATCGGACGATTGGACGGATTTTCGCTGTACCTCTTCTACCTAAGCCACATGCAGTATAACACTAGTTAACCTCACTAATCTCACGATCCGTCACGATCGGACAAATCGGACGAATCGGACGATTGGACGGATTTTTCGCTGTACCTCTTCGCAGTGTGCCCTCAGTCAACCTCACCAATCTCACGATCGGACAAATCGGACGAATCGGACGATTGGACGGATTTTTCGCTGTACCTCTTCTACCTAAGCCACATGCAGTATAACACTAGTTAACCTCACCAATCTAACGATCCGTCACGATTGGACGGATTTTTCGCTGTACCTCTTCTACCTAAGCCACATGCAGTATAACACTAGTTAACCTCACCAATCTCACGATCCGTCACGATCCGTCACGATCGGACAAATCGGACGAATCGGACGATTGGACGGATTTTTCGCTGTACCTCTTCTACCTAAGCCACATGCAGTATATAACACTAGTCAAGCTCACCAATCTCACGATCCGTCACGATCGGACAAATCGGACGAATGGACGGATTTTTCGCTGTACCTCTTCTGCCTAAGCCACATGCAGTATAACACTAGTTAACCTCACCAATCTCACGATCCGTCACGATCGGACGAATCGGACGATTGGACGGACTTTCCGACTACCGCCTCAACAATTTTTTTATCCTCTCAGATACACTTTAACCACTACATATCCCAAAATGTTCACCTCCTAACGCATACCCACGAATTTTACGAATCGTACGATTGGAATCTATTCGACAGTATTGGACAACCCTCGTTGAACCTCCAATAATTTTTACATATAACACCGCCTTGACCTCTGCATTTTTGTACAATGCCTTCACAGTTGCCTTGAAGGTCTTAGCGTTGTCTGACACAATAAGATTGATGTACCTCTCGTTGCTACAAATTTCTTTAGACACCCTCTAAAACACTGGTGCTGACAGATCTTCCACAAGATCCAAATGTACAATATACAAGTAGTGGACCAGAAAAATCCACTCCTGTTTTGGAAAATGGTTCTGCCTGCTAGTCATTGGTGGCGCCAAAAGGGTTCTACCTTCATCTCTCTTAGAAATTTGACATTTCCCTATAATCCTTTTCACCAGCTGTCGTGCAGATCTGATGCCGTTATGATGCACTTTAGATTGACATTCCCTTATCAACTCTGTCAACCTATGGTTTTTCTGTAAAATGACAGGTTCACACCCCTCTACCATCAAGTCTGAGTTCCCAAGTCTCTTTACAACGTAAAACACCTTTATCTTCATCCTCTACAATTCCTAACTTTTGTACCATCTGTAAAAAGTTATCTTGTCGTTGCAGCTCTACCTGTGAAGACTAATTCTATTCTAGCCAAGTCGCGAAGGTGTCTTGCGAAAAACAACCTTCTCCAAGAGAAGGTACCGACCTGAGCGCCTCCTCACGGGAGGGGGTAGAAAAGGCTGACTCAAGAACGAGTATGACAACCAACGACCAACCAGCTGATGAGACTTATTCATTAAGGACTATCGCAGTATGGATCAAGGCCAACAGCAAGAAAGTGAAAGTAAACGCCATTCTTGATGACGCTTCGAATGAGACCTTCCTCAATGAAGAAGTAGCAGGCATGCTGGGAATACAAGAGCCATACGAGAAGGCTAAAGTTCACGTTCTTAATGATGCAGTGGAAACATTCAGATCGATGCCAGTAACCGTGGAAATATAAAGTGTGAATGGGCTGTTCAGAAAAGCGATTAAAGTCAAAACGTTCCCAAGAAACGTCACCGGTTCATATCGTGTGAGAGACTGGAAAGAATACGCCAAGAGATGGCCTCACTTGCAACAATGTGACTTTCCTAAACCAGCAAAAGAAGGTATTGTGCATTTGCTCATCGGCGTGGACAACGCCGACCTGCATTATTCAATGCTGGACATTCAAGCAGCGAATGGGGGACCTGTAGCTCGACGCGGACCACTTGGATGTGCATGCATTGGAACATTGGACAAGCAATAGTCTTGCAGGTCACACATAATTCACGCCTTTCTGTCTAAGCAAGCGACCGCCCCTCCGAATGAAACATGTTGCGACATTAACCAAAGCCTGAAGCGATTCTGGGAGATCGAGAATGGGGAACCCACGGTCCTGATGGAAAATGAAAGCACTGCATTGGGTCTAGTGAAAAAATCCTTACGATATGAGGGCAGAAGGTATAGAATCTCCGTTCCTTGGAAAGAAGACAAGCCAAAGCGCCCGTACAATCGTCAAGTAGCAACTTCTCGACTCTACAGCGTTGAAAGAAATTTGAAAAGGAATCAGTTCGTTGCAACCGAGTACCAGAAAACCATCCAGGATTATATCCAGAAGGGCTACCTCCATAAGATATCTCAACATGTAGAATCTCCTCAAGAAGCTTGGTACCTACCTGTAACAAACAACTGTACCTCGAGCTCCTGTCTGTGTCATAAACATTTGGGTCCAGATCGCAGCTTTGGCGTTGCCGCCGGAAAATTTTGAATTTTGGTTCTGTGAAATGCCCTTTTTTCCTGCATTCTGAGGCACTACATTGAGCATATCATCAAGGTTTCAATCGCATTTTATATAATATTTAGTTCAAAGTGGAATTGCTTCCTTTTGTATAGTTCCGTTTTTAATAGTTTGAAAAACAATTTTTATAACTTATACAATTTTAATCAACAAATACAAAACTGATGACCATACATACAGGTCCGACCGTTTCGCTCTATATCAGAGCTCATCAACATGCCTAGGAAACACTGAAATTTTGTATCAGAACTTCAGAAGAATATAAAACTCAAAAGCACCCCAAAATGAAACCAGTGTGGTGCAGTATATGTACTGTATTTTACTGTATATATTTAATTTCAAATTACATGTACTATTTACAATATGAGTGGCTGTGTTGTATTGGATATACGAGTCATATGCAATACAACAAACACATATTGTAAATAGCTGAACTGTTTCCTGTCCGGCCCAGTAAAAATGTTTCATAGAAGACCCATGAAGTCGTAAATCGAAAAACACAGCACATGGTAATGCAAGATTAAAAATTGAAATTCGAAAACCCCCATCGCATGAGATCCACTCACATACCAAGTTTGATTTGATTTCATAAACAACTCTGCAATTGGTGGCATTTTTAATTTTCATGCTATGCAGGCATGCAAGATGGGCTTTTCTAGAAAAATGAACGTTTTTCAACCTGATTTATGAAAATTAATGCTAATTTATATTAACATAATGTGTCTTGTTTGGTAAAACAGGTTTATTGGGTTTTCAGAAAATGTATAGCTTTCACAACAGTTATGGTTATTTACAGAGATATCAATAGAGTAAAGAGGTGGTTCAATTTTCGATGTTTTGCAGTCAGACAGGAAAGAGTTAATTAGCAAGCAATAACAGGTAAACTGAAAATAATCGAAGAAAAAGCGTCAAAGGAAAAGCAGTTTATTAAATGTTGAATTGAAAATAATAATGTAATAACAGTTTAACAAAGTAAAAATGGTCAGTGAGGAAAAATGAACCCCCCCCCCCCCTTCTCTGGTCCCTACCAAGCAGAGGTTATGGATTGGAGGTTAGCTGGAGCAGAGTCTCTGCAGAGATCCGACCAGCACTGTTCCACCCGCACAGGAGCTCATACCATAGTCAATGGCAATATATGGTCTGGAAACGCTGCAAACTAACGATATCAATGTTCACCATGAATGAAGATAAAATTCATAGAGTTTTTGATAATTTTAGGTATTATTGTCAATCATTGTTGCTTTCATTATTATATGCATGCCAAAATTACTGCATTCTAATTGGTATCCCTTCTAAACTGTAAACTTCAAACAGTTGTGCATGAAGGAATATACATGTGTTCAATTTGGGATCCTTATATGAAACTTCAGCCGAAATTTTTATCCCACTAGCTTCACTGAGATACCACCAAGCACGAGATAGGATCTCACCTAACCGGGCTGGTCCGTTTTCCCATATGAACACAAAATGACAAAACATCAATGTCCATGGGATCTCACTTTAACAAGTGATATCTGTAATGATTCTAGATGAGTCCTTTATTCAAGTCAGTAATTTAATCTATCTCAAGTATAACTACCAAGTTCTTATATACAATAATACTAGTGCCAGGCCTACGCCTATAACTATAAGACATGCATTATTAATCATGACATCTTCCCCTTTCAAAAACAAAGAAAATAAAGTTCTTAAACACTAAATTAATATAAAATTCTTAATCACTAAATTCAATAATTGTTCATTCTAATAGTTCTTTACAATTGTTTTTCTTTCCAAAACTTCAGCGTTCATAGTCCTGCATTCGCACAGGTGGTCTAATGGTCCTACCATATCTTGTCTGTATGGTGAGATTTGGGTTGTAAGAGGTAGGGAGGGACCTGTTGCAGGACTTTCAACAATGGTAGTGGACTGACTATCAGAGTCTTGTGGGCTTTCTACAATAAAGCTTTCGTCGGTGCGCAGGAGATCTCTCCTATTTCTTCTCAAGATTCTGCCTGAATCATCCTGTATGATATATGATCTGGGCGTATCTGCCGCCTTCTTTATCACTTGTGCCTGTGAATCCCAGCCCTCTCCGCTGCGAATTCGTACGCTGGATCCTTCAACAAGAGGAGGGAGGGACTTCGTCTTGATATCATATTGTTTCTGCTTCCACTGTTTCTCCAGTACCAATTTGTTCAGTTGCGATGTTTCCTCCTTCATTCTGGGTAACCTTGGTATACCATTATTTTTGCAGGGGAAGATGTCATGTAAAGTAGCAAATTCACATTGCGAGCTTCGCTTCTTTAGTTCCGTAACAAACGCATCAAATGACAGACTCTCGCTTTGTCTATATGTAAAAAAATGATGGCGTATAAGTGTTATGTTCTTTCGTAGTTTGCAGTATGCTTCAAATTTCTCCATACTGGCTTTAGTTTCATTTTGTCGCCGTCACTCGCAAATGTAAATGTGTTGTAAATTTCGAGACCTTGCTTCCCGATGCACGTTAAGAATATCGAAGTCTTGATGTTGTCAGGTTTCTCATCGGATTCAGTGGCTGTAATATATAGCTCTAACTGCTGTTTCCATCTGTCCCATTGCTCACATATATTCCCATAAAAAACTAGCGGTTCTAGTGGACGAAATTTATTCATCCTGACACCATGTAATGATTCTAGATGAGTCCTTTATTCAAGTCAGTAATTTATCTATCTCAAGTATAACTACCAAGTTCTTATATACAATAATACTAGTGCCAGGCCTACGCCTATAACTATAAGACATGCATTATTAATCATGACAATATCTAGGTTAACCTGGATAATAACCCTTTAATACATATGTACGATCTACTTACGATTGCATGAAAAGTCGATTGATTTTTGCTTACAAATGCACATAACATTCGTTACCATTTCCACTTGTTAAAACCTTGCCATTGACCTAGAACCATTGACCTAGAATGCTGCTCTATGCATCATAACATCTTATACCTTTATTTATTTACCCTCTAAATTCTAACGAATTAACCACAACTCCTTTTTATAGATATTCTTCATTATACATCAATCCCTATGTTAGATGGCGAATACTGCTACGTGATTCGGAGGAGCAATGGCTTTGAATATTTACAGGAGCATGGTATAGGAGAACCTGATAGAGCCAAAGTTATTATAATGATTAAGGAAGGACGTCTGTGCGAAATCAATGTACCTAAGAATTTTCTCGAAGATGGAATTACAAACGCCAATTCGAAAAAGCAGACAGCGATAATTTTCAAACGATCATTAATCAAACGGGATACAAGAAAGAAATTTGATGAAGGTATTTGGAAGTTACATTAATTTAATTAACTTTTCTCTGTGGTTTAATATCCATAATCATATTATTGTTAATCACTTCCTTTAACATGTTTTATACACTAACCTAATTATTATAATTATATTTAATCAATTACAGTTTTGGGCTTTGATATAATATATAATATAATATAATTACAGTTCTTAGTACGCATCTTACATACGTCTCGATGCGTTTACAAAAGTTCAAAAAAGCTAAATACATATATATCTATAATCCAATTTACAACTACTACTATAATGACATAATTAAACGAATGAATCAGCAGCAAAATGCTTCCTTAAATAAATATGTTTTAACATGGGATTTAAATGACATTAAAGAGCTTGCATTTCTAATGGTACTTGGTAGGCAGTTCCATAACTTAGGAGCTAAGACAGAAAAAGCCCTGTCCCCATAGGTGACGGTGGCAGACTGGGGAACAGCTAATAGGCCCTGAGACGCTGATCGTAGAGAACGCTTTGGAACATAAAGTTCCAGCAGGTCAGAAAGGTATGCAGGCGCGCAATTGCTAACAATCTTATAGACGGTAAGTAAGATCTTAAACGTTATTCTATGCTTAACAGGAAGCCAGTGAAGAGATATCAGTACCGGAGTTATATGATCTCTGATCTTGGTCCTGGTAACTAGTCTAGCTGCAGAGTTTTGAAGTCTCTGAAGTTTATCGAGGTCTTTGCTGGGCAGTCCATATAGTAAGCTATTACAATAGTCTAGCTTAGACGTAATAAAGGCATGCACTAGGCGCTCTGTGCTGGAACGATCAAGATATTTCCTAAGTCTTCCGATGTTTCTAAGGGCCAGAGACCCAGAGCGGCAGACACTATTGATATGGCTAGACATGGTAAGATGCTTATCAAAAATAACACCAAGATTGCGCGCTTCATTACTAGTGGAAACAGTATGATGCCCGATAGTTATATCAGTAATTGATGTTAAATTTGAGAACCTAGAGTGAAAATGCACTATATCTGTTTTGGAGGGATTGCAGCAGAGTTTGTTGGATACGAAAAAAGACTGGATATCAGAGATACATTGTTCGAGGTTGGCTATTGCCACATGTCTCTGATCTGGGTTAACGGTAATATAAAGTTGTGAATCATCAGCGTATATCATCCAGTCAAGACCGTGGCGCTTGATGACATCCTCAAGGGGGGCTAGGTACAGGATGAACAACAGAGGGCCTAGGACTGACCCCTGCGGGACACCAGAGGACAACGGTTGAGGCGCCGACTCTGCAGCGCCAATAGAAACCCTCTGACAGCGACCTCGTATATAGGAAGTAAACCACTGTAAGACGGTGTCTTTAAATCCAAACTGTGTTTGCAGTCGCTTGATCAATATGTCATGGTCAATCGTGTCAAACGCAGCTGAAAGATCGAGCAGAACCAGGATCACCTCCTCCTTACTGTCGATAGCTCTAAGAATGTCATTGTGAACTCGAAGGAGTGCAGTCTCTGTGCTGTGAAACTGCTGGTACGCAGCTTGAAATTTAGGATATAGATTGTTTAGTCTTAGATAATGACAAGACTGGTAAGCCGCAGTTCTCTCGAGGATTTTCGACACAAAAGGAAGATTTGTGATAGGTCGGAAATTAGAGAATTCCTCCTTGTCAAGGGAGACCTTCTTAATTTTGGGCAATAACCGTCCCTCCTTGAAAGAATTAGGAAAGACGCCCGTCTTTAATGATGAATTAATCAAGGACGTTAGAGCAGGTAGTAGTTCATTTAAGCAGAATTTCAGCGTCCGAGTTGGAACTGGGTCCAGGGGGCAGGACTTTGAAGGTGACTTTTCAATCATTCCCCTTACAGCTTCCGATGAAACCTCACAGAATTCTGCAAACGAGCTGCTACAAGGTGGTGTAGTGTCTAAAGGCGGGTCTCTGGTCGGCAAATTCTGTCTCATATCAGCTATCTTATTCACAAAAAACGCACTAAACCTCTCAGTAAGGTCTTGCAGAGAGGTGTGGGAGGGAAGAGGAGGGACAGGTTTAACTCTAAACATCCCATCAACAAGGCGGAAAAGTTGACATTGGTCAGCAGTCTCAATTTTACACTTATAGTATTGAGATTTAAGCTGATCAATTGTTGCAGTGTATTGTCGACATTTTTCACGGTAAATCTGTCTGTGTACCTCAAGTCCTGATGCCCTATAAACACGCTCACAGCGGCGTTTCTCACGTTTTAAGTTGCGCAGCTCAGATATAAACCATGGTGCATGTGGTCGTAGAGTAATAAAGCGGGACTCCAGGGGCGCGTGTTTGTCAAGCGCCTTCTGCAGCTCTGTGTTGTAGAGATCAGCCAACTCATTAGGGTCACAGTCAGTGTGGTCATTAGACAGCGGGGACCTCGTGATCTCTGTTTTAAAAGCATCCATATCTATGTCTCGCAAACAGCGTTGTTTGTATTGTGATTTCGAGGCAGCAGGCTTAACGAAGTCCACGTAGCACAGCACAACATAGTGATCTGATGGCACATCACTCAGGGTCGAAAACGATGACAATTTAGCATCCTCTTGACGGTCCATGATCAGATCCAGAGTGTGACCGCTGCGGTGGGTGGGACCAGTTATATGTTGCATAAGACCCGCAGAATCCAGTAGGTCCTTGAAAGCGTTAGCAGGAGCATCAGTCTCGACATCCATATGGAAGTTCAAATCACCATTCAGCAACAGGTAACCAGGAGCGAGAGTCAGCATTTCAAGGAGGGTTGAAAATTCTTCGCGGAAGGTGGCCAACGTAGCGCGGTTTTTCTTCGAACGGGTTGGTCTGTAAATTGTCACCAGTCTCATCGAAGAAGCATTATGGCAGATCTCAAGGTCTAGATACTCCATTGAACTAAACTGAATACAATCTTTACTCTGTACTTTGAAGCCCTTCCGCAGGAAAACACCCACACCGCCTCCAGTTCTGTTTGGTCTTGGGATGTCAACAAACTGAAAGTCCTTTAGGGTATTTAATATTTCGGCAATAGTGTTGTTGTCATGCGAGTTTCCGGAAATCCAAGTCTCGGTGATCGCGAAAATATCAAGGCGCTCAGAGATTACGACATCGCACACAGTGCCAGACTTTTTGTTTACAGATTGAGCATTCCAAATCCCGAATTTGATGTTAGAAGATGGCTTTGTTGCGACACAATGGACAGGAACAAGGTTCTGAAGGTTTCTATGCTCACCCAACCGTTTGCTACGTTTACAAGTGTTATAGCTTTTTAATCGTCTTGTAGTTTCAGTCACCGGGATTGGTTTTGATCTTGATGGGAGGCCAATAGTATTATGTGGAGCGGTGAAATAGATATCGTTAATCTTTAGCATCAATAATAAATCAAGAGCAACGACAGGATTTGATCGGAGACTTAAAAGTTCAGTTCTTGAATATTTAATTACTGCAGCGAAGTTCGAATTGCATAATGTAGACTGAGATGCCTGAACACTATTCTCTGTATTAACTGGTCCAGGATTCCGTTGAATATCCATACATATAGTTAAATCCACCCGGAAAAGCTTGTCTGGTAGCGCCAGACACACAGATCCATGCTTCGTGGCCTTGATAACCGCGTACACAATGTTCTTGTCGGTGCGAAAATTGACACGGTTGAGTTGAAATCTCGAAGTTACAAAATAAATCTTTCCAAAGTCCCTCTCTAAAAATGACAATGGTTGGTTTGCCACAAAAAATTGGTTATTGCCTGATCCAGGACAAATATAAGAATGTGTATAGAGCTCTGGTAGAGGTATAAAAGCTAGGAACCAAAAGAAAACATGGAGCCAGCTCAGGCCGTGACCGGCCATGATGCACATGCGAGTAAATCATACTCGCATGTGATATTGATATTGATATTGATACTCCTTAATGAAGCAGGTTAGACAAATCATTCTTTCATGGCGATCAGTATTGTAGTGTCAAGTGAATAGAAGCGAACTCTTTAATTTCCAAATGGTATGGATGGGTGATTACCCACGTGATGCTTCAAGTATAGTTGAAAAGACTCGCAACAGTGTTTTATCGACCATTTTCACCAAGAAAATCGAAGGAAATTTATGTAAATCAACACGAATCTTTATCACATCTAAAAACACGATACGGTCATGATTTTGCTTTGTGTTTTCACAATTATTCACGAAATAATTAATGATTTTTGAAGTTTGATCAAACTGTTTTTGTATAATTATTCAGAAGCTCTATTATTTTACAAAATATTTGGATTGTGGTTTCTGTTACAGAGGTGTGTGTATGTAGACTTGTCTTACTCAAACTACTGGCTTGGCACATCGCCTAACGGAAGCTGCATCCAAGTGTTCGTTGTTGTTTGATGATCCAGACAATATAGGGGAAGTGAAAATGATGATAAATAATACTTTCGACAGACAAGTGTGATCAAATACGAGAACCACAAATGAATGAAGATAAAATTCATCGAGTTTTTGATAATTTTAGGTATTATTCATTATTACCATTATTATTGTCATAATCATTGTTACATTCATTATTATATGCATGACAAAATTACTGCATTCTAATTGGTAAAGAGGACTTAAATTATTTTATTCTGGAGGAGCTTAAAGTGCCTATAACGTCTGTGGGGATTTAACATGTTTGTAATCTATGGATTCTCCTGAGATAAATTGTAATATATCTTGTCAGCTGAAAATGTCATCTTCATAGACTTTTTGCTGTTAAAGTTGATGGAAATAACGTCAAATCGGGAATCTGTCTATATGAAAACCTCTTTACAGATGCCCGATTTGACGTCATTTCCGTCAACTTTAACAGCAAAAAAGTCTATGAAGATGAAATTTTCAGCTGACAAGATATATTACAATTTATCTCAGGAGAATCCATAGATTACAAATATGTTAAATCCCCACAGACGTTATAAGCACTTTAAAGGAAAAGTGGTCAATGAAAATACGACCGAGAAGCACTCAAAATTTGGGTGAATGGCAGGGGATGGGTTGCCCTAATTTTGTCATACATATAATAAACAAGTAATCATATTATTTTGTTGGTGCAATTAAGGATTTATACTGCTTGTGATAATATCACTCATAATGTAAATCCTCAATCCACCTTTACTGCACTGAGCACCGGGGGGTTGTCACGTGACATTCCCACATATTTTCGGACAAACAAATCGGACATATAGGCTGCAATACACTTGCAAATGGTTATACGATGTGCTTGGGGCACTTGCAAAAGTGACTCACGATACCCAGAACGACTGAAAAAAGAAGACGGGACGTTGGCAACATTTCATAGTTTTCCAGGAGCGAAAAAATACAATGAACGAAGAGAAGCGTGGATACGAGCATGTTGTCGCGGTGACGAATTCATTTGCAAGAAAGACAGTTATATATGCAGCTTGCATTTCATCGGAGAATGTGGTCCTACAGTAGAAAACCCTGACCCAATACCGGCCACGGCAAGCACCGAAAAAGTAAGTCAACATTTTTTTATGTATCCAAAATTCGATAAATATGGTAAACCAATACACGAGCATAATATTTTGTTTTAATATAATATTCGCAGGCAGCCCAGTTGAAAAGAAGGCGAAGGCCACCGATTATCCGAAATGCCAAACGACGTAAAACAAGCCAAGATAAATCAGCCGCAGAAACGTTGTTGATGCTATCACAGTCAACGGACGCCCCAGTGAAACAGCCGACAGAAAAATGTGTCGACAACGTCTTGCCAACCACATCTCCTTCGAAGACTTCAAGTTCTATCTTCATCGAAACTGTAAATGTCAAAAGCACCCAGGTATTAATCTTTCTTACAAAGATGTAGAGTACCTTATAGTTATTTATCTGGAGTTAATACCAATGCAGTATATAGACGTAATGTATGTTATACA
Organism: Chrysogorgia sp. JL179-B06; assembly: GCA_035772405.1. Lineage (NCBI taxonomy): Eukaryota > Metazoa > Cnidaria > Anthozoa > Scleralcyonacea > Chrysogorgiidae > Chrysogorgia > Chrysogorgia sp. JL179-B06. The sequence continues at coordinate 1,430,950 of JAYKKM010000350.1, read as the reverse complement.
TAGTTACATGTAAATGTAATGTTCTTAAATATTTTTATTAGACCAACATTGAACTTGAGCATATCAGCACAATCCCTGACAACCAGTTAAAAGACAATGGCCACATGACCAGAGCCCTGTTTATTAAATCAGTTGAAGATCCTAAGAAATCTGTTCACTATACAGGTACAGTATACACATTCATGAAACTAAAAATGTATTTGGAAACTTGTGTAAATTACTTTTTCCCATAAACTACATGCAACCCTAAGGCTAAATGGCTATAGTATAGCCATTTGTTTGCTGTATTATTTTATAAGACATTAATAAATGTAAACAACTCGTAGCTAACAGTAAAACACTATCAATATGCTATGTTAATAAGTAGCTGGTATTTGTTGGCCAACGTGTCATAGTAGTCTAACAGAATCTACTTTAATATTGAACTTCACCTACTATTCATACTTAAAATTAAGAATTTAAATTATTTTATACAATTACTACTTTTAGGTTTGGATATCGATGTTTTACATGCTGTATATAATTTGGTAAAAGAGAAGGCAAGCCGATTATATATGTGGAAAGGGTCAAAAAATACTAAAGACAAATATGTCAAAAACCAATATCTGGAGGTAAAGACACCTTTTCCATGTTAAGCAAGTACTCTTTTAAATATGTTAAACTGATACAGTGCATTCTCTTCTATAGCAAAAGTATGGCTTAAGAAAACTTACCGTCTGGGAGCAAATGATCCTAAGTCTGGTGCGATTAAAAAGAAAGACAAGCATTGTTATGCTTGCTGACCTGTTTGCCATTGCCCCTGGGACTGTAAGCAGGATTTTTATAACATGGGTACTGTTTTTAGAGAAGGAATTGTCATTTCTGTTATCATTTTCTACCCTGGATGAGATGAGTGGTGTCAGTCTCCCCAAGGCCTTCAAAAGCACACCAAACTTACGTGGAATAATTGACTGCACTGAATTTTATATTGAGACACCAGCCAGAATATCTAGCCAAAGGTCTACCTATAGCAGCTATAAGTCAAGGAACACTTTCAAGTTATTCCTTTCAATTTCTCCTATTCCCCATTTCAATTTTGTTTCTAGTCTGTACAGTGGCAGTATAAGTGACAAAGAGATAACAAAACAATGTGGTTTCCTTGAAAAATTAAATCCTGGTGATGTTATCATGGCAGATAAAGGGTTCAATATACAAGATCTGCTGGCACTGCATCACACACGTCTTCTAGCTCCACCAATAATGAAAAAGGGGAAAGTGTCATCAAAAGCTACCACAGTCACAAGAAGAATAGCAAAAGCCCGTGTTCATGTTGAGCGATTAATACGGAAACTAAAATGTTTTGGAATTCTAAAAGGAGTGATCCCACTGACCCTTAAACCATATATAAACAGTATTGTTAAAGTTTGCACCTTCCTTCTAAACTTGACACCAACGAATGCCTCCTGGGCTACTTTTATGTGTTATTATAATATTTATTTTACATTTTACTGTATTGTTCAAGTATCATTAGGTTTTCTAAATACTTTCTTGTATTTGTTCTTTTTACTTCGACTTCCTCAGCACTAAACCATGTGTGTATTCTGTCGCAATATTCTTCTCTGTTAGCTTCATATTCATCTAGTGTCTTGGAAGGAAAGACAATTTTTAATAAACAATTACTGATGTCATGGCAGTCATCCTGGTAGGTACATAATAACACAAAATATAAGGAATATTATATTGGATTATATTGACTAACTTTGCCCCTCTATTCACAGTTGATTGATTGCAACCCACCAATATGTCTTGGAAGATAAGAATTCATGCAAATTATAAATTTAAAGTACCTCCAAGAAATGTTTGAGAAACATTGCTGTGTAGATTCCACAGTTGTTACTGTCTATTTCTTGCTGTGGTGCCTAGAGATATTGCAATGATTTTTTTTGACAAATAAAAATATCCTGTGGCTGAAATGTGAACATAGTTAACCTGAATTTCTGCTCCAAGAGTGCCTTAAGTATTTTACTGTAATGCAAGACAATTTTACTCAGCCTAATGTCAGATGATTTTACTCCTCTGACCTCAATAGTGAAGCCTCTGGAGCTTAAAGGGTTAAAAATATGTTAATCATTTTACACTGTATATTATAAACTGTTACTAGTGCTCCACCTTCAGTGCTTTGTATGATAAATTCAAATGTTTTCTTGGTAATCCATATTTACTGCATAAATGTTCCATAAAACTGTTGAGCAAAAAATGGCAGTTAAAATGACCAGGCAGGAATGTTATATGTAAAATGCTCAGCAAATAACATGGAATAAAACCATGGAAAAGTTTTAAAACATTTTAATTTGGTAACTTTGTTATTGTCTCAATTTTGTTACCTTGTAATTTTTAAAATCAGTCTTACTCACTTATACTACTCATTGTAATTAACTTATTATTATCACTCTGATGATCAACTGCATTTTCTGACATGAAAATTAAGTTTATCTTATTTCAAAGAACTCTAACAATAACAATTAACTCTTCCATTTATTTCAAATAATTTATAAACAAATATCTTATTTAAAAGTTCTTTAAAATAAGACAAACTTAATTTTCGGTTTTCAAAACTTTTTACGGTTTTCTGTGATATTTGCTGGACAGTTACAACAGTCCTCCTTTTCATTTACAAATGGCACACATTTTGCATGCAGTATATTATGTATATACCTGAAAATAAGACTAAATTCGTTTCTCCTGGCACTGACATCCCATGTTAATGAGTCCATCACAATAATGTGCCTAGAAAATGTTAAAGATAGAACAGAAACAATATGATTTTGCTTTCAAGAGAAAATATCTTTTTACTTATTATATTATTGTCTGAAGTCCTTACCATGGAGTTATTGCTCCCAGGAACCAGTGACTACTAAAAAATATATACACCTTGTCAAAATTGACTTTTTATTCATATTGCACTATTCACATGTACCAGTAATTACCTCCGGTTAATTGGTATAAATATGAAATCTGCTTTCCAAAGTTCTGGCTTGAAGAACATTTCTGCACGGGTACACCTTGAATTTCTGAACAGGGAGGTGTTTTTATTGTAAAATGGTTGATATTTTATTGGAAAACTATGATACTTAAAATAAGAAAACTGTGTCAATCTATATTAACCTTGATGGCGTTTTGGTTTCCTGTTCCCCACAAAGCACAGTGTAGAAAAATGAACTAAGTACTGGAAACTGACAGCATATGTCACTGAAACAGTAATACATAATGTCAACAGATAATAAGTTAATATCAACATGTTTTTAAAGGCAAAAATGTGTATACTGTATTGTAGTACCCATACTTACTTTAGTAATAGTGCAACAATGTTGTCATTTAGCATACCCTTTGGTTGCAGACCTTGTATACACGTGTCATAGATGTTAAGATTGTCAACTGTCACATGCAAGGGAAGATCATCATCTTCTGTTATCTTTGTTAGATCCAATGTTTCTGATACAGTCTTATCTATCACAAATTATAAAAAAGGAATGGAGTTAAAGATTATCATCAAAATGTATTATACAATAATTATTTAACTTTCCAAATCCAACATATTTTAGGCCTCTCATGTAGGGCAAACAGCATGCCTAAATTTGAGCAGGTGTGCAGTCCTGTGCAATGGAAAATAAGAGAAAGTAATGCTTAGTGATTGGCCAATCAGGCTTCGAGAATTTACCATCTCACACTGAAACATGTGTAGTGTACAAAATTAGACACTAAAAGCACAAAAATGCAGATGTTTTTATTTAGTTTGAGGAGATACTGGTTTTGTTTTAAAAATAATATTATTTATATGTGCCTTCCTTCATCAGCTTGAAGATGTAGAACTCATTATAAATAAGGGTGGTGAGAGTAGGACAGTAACTTTTCCAAGGTATATTAGTTATGAAAAGTGAGAAGTACAGTATTAAAAAGAACTCTTTTGCCTATGTGATAAATTGCACACCTGGACAATTTATGGCGTGTGTGGAAGCATGTGATCAAAATGAGAGGCCTGATATCAGCACATACCTAGTTGGGGAACATTGACATCTTCTGTTAATATCTCTGTTAGATCCAATGTATCTGCTACTGTCTTATCTATCACAAATATAAAAAAGAAACGTACCCGAGTTAAAGATTATTATCAAAATATATTATACCTGTACAGTAATTATTGTATCTAACTTTCCAAATCCGATATATATTGAACCATCAGCACATACCTATTATAGATTTAGAATCAGAACCAATTAAATCCTTTACCATGGAGGGCAAGACATGGATTAGCCAAAACGTTTCCAGCTTTTTGCATAGAGATGTTATGAATACATCATTATATGCCACAGTTAATGAAAATATTCCTTGCTCTGTCCAGACAACAAAGTCACAAAACTGAATATTACAAACAAACATTTGGAGCTGCACTTGGAAATGATAAGAAGAAGTGACATTTAGAGAGAAGGTATCTCCACTTCTAATTCCACCAATTTCCTTGGTCAAAAATGCTTCTTTAGCAGGAAGGTGTCGATGTTTCCAGGGGCACTTGTACTCCACCACAACCTTTGGACAGTTTTCAGTACACTCACAGGTGCGAATGTTATCCACACTAGCTCCAAGCATTGGCCTCTCTTTGGAAATTAGAAAACCTTTTGAGATAAGTTTATGATGTTTCTTACTCTCAATCTTATAGTAAGCTAGCCTTGCAACCTCCTCATTCTTTAACCCCCAATCTCTTGGGTTCTGTGGTTGCTCAGGTAGTTTTGGTGAATGTTGAAAAAAACACTTAGGTGATGATATCTCTTTTACAATGTTAAGAATGTTTCTTTTATGACCCTTTTCCAGGTTGCACTGAGCAGTGAAAACTTTCTTTGCTTTTGAGGCCGTTACAAATCCAGACTTCTCTATAAACCACTCCTTGCTTTTCCACTGCTTTACCGTAGACCTGTTTATTCTTTCTACCTCTTGATCAGAGTAAGACAGTTGGTCAAGTATCTCCTTACTGTTAGTTTCGTTAAGGTTGTGCTTTTTGAGGCACTGAAGCAGCTTCTCTTTCATAATACCAACTCCCAAACCAGAGCTTTTTGTTTCTAATAAAAAATGATAAAAATAAAATCAATCACTACTAGTACAAAAATGCTATACTTATTTCGATCAATTTTTCCCCATGGCAATGCAGATGCGTTACAGAATATAAATACTACATTTTCATAAAAGGTATAATTATTACCTTTGCACTTTTCTTTGTCTTCATCCTTCGTTTCTTTATTACCATATAATTTGGCGAGCAGAGGACATATGACAGGCTTCTTTTTTGCAGATGACAGAGCCTCAACAAATAAAGACATGGACTTATGTGATGGGGAATTTCTGTCTTCTTCATGTCTAACATCAATGTCGATAAACTCACAATAAAAATGTTCAAATTTCCTTTTTTTCTTAAATGTTGGGTCACGTTTGCGTATTTCTAGATCCTTAACTTCACATGGCTTGCTATCTTTTGTCGCCTTTTTAACCCACTGGCATGGACCGCTTGTCACGCTACCACGGTTGTTGAGTAGATCCTCGAGTGAATACATAGCGGCTGCAATATGTTTGCAGCCACCATCTCGACCACCTTTACATACACATCTTGCTTTCAAAACACTCCCTCTGGTTATGCCTCGACCTTCCAAAATGAACCACAGGTCATAGAACTTCTTCCGCTCGTCTGTCCTTTCCTTCATCGCTGGGTGCACCTTACCAACATATAAATGCATAAATTCGTTTTCCAATGTTTTGGTGAATAAGGACTCGACATAACCTTCCTCGAACAATCTGTAATCGTCGAATGACTTATAGGCTGCTAGTCCTTGTTTGTCGTATACATCGGCAGAATAATATATTAGGTAGTTAAAAATGTCATATAACCCAAATGGCGGCGAATCGATGAAATTATTGAACACAGGGTAAGAGAATGGGTTTGCGATTACCATATCATGAATTATTAATTTATCTATAATTTCTTCGCATTCAGACTTCTCATAATTTGGATCGATTGGAAGCATCATCTTTTCTACAGCTTTTGCAATCTCGAGCAAAGCAGGCTTCAAGTAGCCACTGACTGCAACACCACGCTCTTGAAGATAAAGTTTGAGTTCTGCCATGGTCATGTCGCATGGACTTTTCGTTTTGGAATGGTTTGACATCGTCACAACTTGTAAAATGCTTTACTTTATCTCAAAGTTCTACCAGTTGTTAATCCGTTCGTTTAAAGCCATGTTTAAAGTCGCCATCCTTTGCCTTCGCTTTGACGCCGCGTTTGTTTGTCCGAAAATATGTGTGGAATGTCACGTGACAACCCCCCGGTGCTCAGTGCAGTAAAGGTGGATTGCATTCACTATCATATGATTACCTATTCTATTGTTATCACAAAACGTTTTTCTGCTGCAAGTTACTCTCATCTTCATCTTGATCCTCACCTTCAAATTCACCATCTTCATCAATTCATCTTCATGTAGGGAATCAAGTCGAGCCGTTCTTATTCCATTTCCACCAGTTAGCAAACCTCATAGTGAAGAAAAGCGATTTGAGTACCAGCAGATGTTGGAAAAGGCAAAGAAATGGTCAAGTAGATCAGTGGGTAGACTCATTGTCATCGGACAAAAATTAAAAAACAGGAAGCGAAATCCTACTTTAAAGACTTTGTGATAACGTTTGCAAGGTCATGCTTTGAAAAATCAGTTGGGTTCTGTGAAACTATGTAATATTGCTGTATTTTGTTTGCCAGGTAAGCCTGTTAAAATGTATATAAACCGCCGTCAAATAAATTCACAAACTCGATTAATATTTATGTTTACAAACAGACTAAAGGTGAATTTACATTCAGTGCTTTTTGTCGTGCGATCGACTTTTTGCGATCGCTTATTTAATTACGCCAGCCTGCATATGTATATTATGCACTAGTCAGTGGAAAGCCCCGCACCCCCCTACCCGGGGCATTAGACCAAGGCGTGTGCTAAATTGATCTATTGAGATCTGGCATTCTCACGCATCTAAACACAATTAATGCCCCGCCCCCCCCCCCCCCCCAGGGCCATATAAACGAGAGCCATCAGAAATAATTCAAACAATTTGTACGTTTTTTTATGATCTCTGTACTGAAGTAGCACCTGAAGCACAATACCATGGATTTTAATAATCGCACGCAATACTATAAATAATTCATGTCGAAAAAGCGTAAATATTAAAAAATCCAGTACTGCATATAAAATACATATCATTTTTTAACTGTTCCAATACTATAGACACATATTTTTAATAAAACGTATTAGATGGTTTACAATGCAAACAACACATAGCTAGATGTTAAAAACAAATTGCCTGCTGTGACTCCATATGTCCAAATCTTAGCTTACTCAGCATTCGAACCCAGTCTTCCAACGTTGAAACAAATTCCCGGTGATGCCCCGCCAATAGTCCCCGGTCGTAGTGACATATGTAGCTATTGTTGTCTAAAGCCCCCGGTACTGTGGCGTAAAAGATGGTCTAATCCACCTATAAATCCCGGCTATTCCCCCGTATTCCCCGGGTATGCGGGTGCGGGGCTTTCCACTGACTAAGAAATCTTCACTAAGCATGCGTAATTAGAAAAGCGATCGCAAATAGTAGAGCGCGCGACAAAAAGCACTGAATGGAATCCTGGTTTAATAATGTCGGCGACATTGTGGTTGAAAATAGATTATGTAATATACGCTTTGATACATTTTGGGGATACATGAACAAGGGGCCTTACCAAGTATATTTGAAAAATATCTTAGTTTATTGAGAAGTGGACAATCATCAAGCTTGACCAGCGTCCACTTTTCATAGTGTAATATATTACACCATCAATTCATGCATGTGTTACTACAAAGAGTCAGACTTTTGACGTAATTTATTTTTACACTGCTCCATAATCCAGTGGTCCAGCATTTTATTGTATGGACCTCGCAGGCTAAAACCACCTGAAAATAGCTAAAATCTTCAGAAAACGTGAAAATATGAACAAAGCGAAAAATAAATATGTTACTTACCAAACATAGGTGGTCTGTTGTGGGAAAATGTTGCCCTCCGGCTCAACTGCATGGACCTTGGTCCATACAGTTAAGACTTCAGGCAACAATTTACAAGGCCTCCTGTTTGGTAAATAACATATATGTAGTTATTATTGACAGTACTAAAAAGAAATAATCATTTGTCGGTTAGCCCAGTTAATTCATGTTGACCTAAAAATTATGATAAAGAACGAATTAGTTGTTGATTTCATTCCAACAAGCCAAGTTAGACCAGTGGATTGTGATCATATATGGTAAATTTTGGGTGAAGTTTCATATAATTCCCGAAATGACGTCAGACTATCAAATAGTAAAATTCGAAATTAAAAATGGCTATTATTTCTAAAATAAATCATTATCATAAGAGGTCATGACTGTACGGACCGAGGCCGAAGTCCGTGCAGTCATAACCGAGGGCAATATTTTCCCAGTACGGACCGACCAAGTTTGGGAAATAACGTATTTATTTTTACCAGGTCCCCTCCCTCATGAAAAAAATAGAACAAACATTGACGTCAGAACAAAAAGCCACTCAGCTGCGACCAAATAAGGAAGTCAGCTGGGGGTAAGAAATGTTTATTTCAAAACTGGCAAAGCGAACAAAGTTCGTTAATAAGACTTGTTGTTAGTATTACCTAATTTTTGCATAATAATAACAACGAAAAGTTTACAACAAAATATAATATTTATAAAAGAAAGGAAAAGAGATGCAGCTTAGTTCGATTTTGAATCATCGCTTATAGTTACACGTCGCTTTTTTCTGGTGTTGAAACAGTTCCTTTACTTCGTCCTTGACCATCGCTATTGGTGCCTGTCACAACGATTAAACGTAACTTGTGCATAAATACATCAACAATTTTACAATGAAATGTCTCATGGTTAAGATAACGGGACAAGGAATTAATTCAGTCCGATTCTGAGGAGTGGTTGATGATCACACGACGTTTTTTGCGTTTTGACACTTCTCCATGGTCTTCGTTCGACATCGAGTTGAGGTAAAAATTGAAATTGCAGCCTTGAATGTTAGAAATTGTTGCTCCAGAGAATACTCCTTCAATGGCGGACCTCTTGCAAGGACTGTGATCTTGAGTCGATCTGGTCACCAGATCATGGACATCTTTCGTTGGTGGCTTGTCGAAGCTGACTTGTAAGAATCTAGAATTTTAAGATTCTTATGTCCGCTCAATTGGGCCACGTAATTCTCTGGGGATGTTGGCATCCATTAGTTGTGAAATGCACGTTTTCCTGACTGAGTGGTTGGTGATATTACCTGGCAAACCAGCAGACTTGGCAGCTTCCACGAGAAATTTTCCAATCTCGTTTTTACCCAACGGACCATTTGTGTACCAAATCTTGGAGTCTGGTTTTCGTCAGTGGTTTATAGCCAAGTAAAAAGGTGAATCTGGCTTTTTCATTTCTTCTGATCGATGGCTAGCAAACGATTTAAACAATTTCACAGGACAACGTTCGTTGTTGGTCGCTTGAGCAGTCGGATTAAAACCTCATCTGTCTTGCCCGTCGCCGTGCCTTGTTTTGGATCCCGTTCGGCTTTCAATACTACCACTTCACCGCCGGTTTCTGGGTCCTTACCAAGAGCCATATCTCCCCACTTCAGTCGCCTGGATTCGTTGCGAGCTCTAAATCCGAAGTGTAGCGACAGAACCCACGAAACGGTTCTTTGTAGCACTTCAGGTTCGTTGTCACCAAACAGCTCAGTTTCGAAAAGAAGATCCTCCTCTGTTGCTGTCAACTCTCTGGATGCCTGAGGCCGGTTTCCTTTGGCGTGTCGCTGTACAAGCTCTCGTTTTCTGGCCAGCAGAACCTCTCTAGACTTTGAGAATTCTTGATCTTTAAATAGATTTAAACTTGAATTCTTGTCATTTAAATACCTTTGTAGGCTTCTCTGGAATGCGGTAAGGGAGGAATGCGGTAAGGGACGACGGTTCGTACATTTCGCCATTTTTCTTACGTATATTCATAATAAATTTGCAAACCAGGACATTTAGCTCATTAGCAGGTATGGTTTCAAATTCTCGTTTTTCGTTTATTGATGAAAAGTATCTTCTCATCACGTTAAGGTCGTATTCCGTCTTCATTTTTGTGGTGTCAGGTCGTTGTCTCTCAATAAAGTTTTGAATTATGTTCATATCGTCGACTTCGTCTTTTGTGTTTGCAATTGCAGTGTTACTTGTAGGACAGCGTGTTATTGTACCTTGTTCTTCAACCTGTTCTTCAGTCCAGTCTTCTAATGGATAATAAAATTCGCTTTCACTATGTTCGCTTTCGTCCCAATTCATTTTCGATATTTTTAATATATCAAAAAAAATTTATAAGCTAATTTTAAATTAAAATTTTTTTTGTCTGGTGTAATAACCGGCGCGGTCCATACTCTAAAATTCCGGACCGCTCGTCAGCCAATCAAAATGCTTCATTTAAGAGGATTCCGGACCTGCAAAAAATAAATGTACAACCGTAATCTTATTCAAGATAATTTGGATAACCCACATAATTTTTGGAAAACTATTAAAAAAATTCTGCCCAGCAAGACCACAACATAAGACCCAATTAATCAAATTAAATCGGAGGAAAAAATATTAACGGATAAGACGAGTACAGCCAATGCCTTTTGCACGTTCTCACGTGTGAAGTTACGAATATTAGAGGCTTCGACTAGAATTCATCCTTGGTATTCTTCTAATCCTCAGCAAGACATCTTTAAATGCACTGATCATGTTTTTCAACTAGTAACACTTCCAAACGATTATACTTATAAACAGTTAAAGCAGCTAAAAACTTCTAAGGCGACAGGGCTCGATGGTATACCCACCAGACTAAAGGATGCAGCACGCCACATCAGCGCTCCCATAACACACATTAATGTATCTATAACGAGGCAGTGTGTACCCCAACAAAGTGGTGCCATTGTATAAAGATGTGAAACGAGACAATATGGGTAATTATCGTCCTATTTCAATCTTACCGGTCTTATCGAAGATATTGGTCTTATCCATTGATATATATATTGCAAAGTGAAAAGGTGGTAAACTGCCAAGAATTTAGTAACGAAATACTGACGTTTCGAGCAGAGCCCTTCATCAGAGTAAGACGAGATGAAATAAAATAAATAAGGCTTATATATATATATATATGCCAAAAGGGTGTCACAAGTAGAAAGTAGCCAATCAAATGCACAGGGGATAAACAAACTAATGACCAATGAGATGCGAAAAGCTAAATAATTTGCTACCTTTACAGTAGATCAGCAAACAGAGTGAGGGGGAGGGAGAAATGACAGGTCCAATATTCAAGGGGATTAGGCGATAATAAAGCAGTAAGAAACAAAAACTTGAAAATGAATGAAAGTGCATAAGCTAATAATAAAAAAGTTCCAAGCAAACTAAAATAACAAAAACTTGTAGGAAATTAAATAAAAGAAAAACGTTCGTTAAGACCAAGAGGATGTGTGCTGCCAAGTTTAAAAATGAGACGCTTCTCTTGCCGTTTCCAGTTATAGTTACCACCTTCATTAGTTTGTTTATCCCCGTGCATTTGATTGGCTAGTTTCTACTCGTGACACCCTTTTGGCATATATATATAAGCCCTATTTATTTTATTTCATCTCGTCTTACTCTGATGAAGGGCTCCGCTCGTCAGTATTTCGTCACTAAATTCTTGGCAGTTTACTACCTTTTCACTTTGCTATATATTCAAAACACTGTCTACGCAGCACTCTACTTTTTTACTACTCTCGGATATATATATATATATTGGTCTTATCCATGGTCTTACCCATTGATAACAGCTTTGCTGAAGGGTTTACCTGGTTAAAGATGTATTTATTATTATTATTATTATTATTATTAAAACCTTCAAAATACTTACCATTGACCTAGAACGCTTACACATCTTATACCTTTATTTATGTAACCCTTCAAATGCTAAAGAATTAACGATAACAACTCTTTATAGATATTCTACATTACATCAATCCCCATGTATCATCAACCAACAGCATTAGATGGCCAATACTGCTATGCGATTCGGAGAAGCAATGGCTCTGAATATTTACAGGACCATTGTATAGGAGAGTCTGATAGAGCCGACGTCCCTGCACAAGGGATACCAACTTCTATGTGGGACATCATCGTAAGCACTAAGTTTTGCATTGTTGGCCTAATTAACTCTTTTATTGCCAAACCAGAATTAGCATTTTATGAACACCAGACAACTTTATTCAGCAGAGAGAAACATCTCGGATGGGAAAATGTGAACCTTTCAACATAATGAACATCCAATCCTTATTGCCAGAGGGAAGTACATTTTCCTGCTAAAGATATATTATCTAATATTTAGTATTATATTAATACCTACAGTCACTTTATTTCCCCATATGGATGGTTAGGTATTAATTCGATATTTTCCCCCAATGCTGTGTGTTACTGATACGTCAGCTCGCTGTGCTGTCACAACCGCAATGAATCAGCTCACTGAGGCTCCCTTCACAACTACCCACTCTCCCCAGACTGCACTTGGTTCCTTTGTTATTAACATTGGTTATACAATAACCTCATTAAACTTTAGGGAATTCTCCTTGCATGGGCAATAAATTATATGGATTTTTGGGAGCAAGTGTACATGCAGTCCATGGAAATTATAATGAAGCAATGATGCATACTCTTGAGTCTTCTTCCTTTTGAACTACAACAGAGATGGCTTAAATGAGTTGCAACATTGGTATTGGCAAATACTGGTAATTATTCAAAAACATAAATACATGACTAATGTGGAGGCCAATATTTAAATGTCATAATTTAATTTAAAATCAAAGTTTAATTTCCTTTTAATTGATTATACTCATGCACATTTCTTATATGAACTAATACCCATATGAAATTATTCACAACATTATAGTACTTGCATTGAAAAGCAAATACAAATGTGACAGGCATTTATACATGAATTTCATTTGACAAATGCATCACTTATTATATAAATTATTGTCATAAATTACCCAAGTGTTTGTCAGCATTAATTTACCAGTTGTTGGCAATTATATTTTAATGTAAAGTTCAGTGTCATGAGATGCATTCACATGCAAAGTTTCCAGTGATGATATACTTGACTTTCTAATAAGTCAAAATTTTGTGTCAACAAAATGACGTCATAGTATCTCATTTACATATCAAACAAATTGAAATATCTCAAGAACGAAATGAGATAGAGATGGGCTGTGAATGCAGTTTCTTTATCATTTCAAGAGCTCTTGCAAATAAGACAAACATATTTTTCTTTTCAAGTGGTAAATGTGTTTCCTTTAATCTGCTCTAGATTTTGACAGTTACAGCTATCAATTGGAAAGAGTGGGCGAACTCAGGACTACATATCCTATATATGTTGGGAGATCGCTGCAGGACAAACTACTGGCCCAACAGTAATGGAGAAACTTGAGAATGATCTTGTTACTAAAATTGAAGAACAGCATGAACATGTAAGCTTTTTTCAGAACAATTATATATATATATATATATTACCACGCTTTTGGGACGCATTCGAGAACGCATTGGAACGCAGTGTTAGGTTATTTCTGAGCAGGACTGTATATATATAATATAATTATATATTACAGTATATACTAATTAAGTTTTATAATGTAGATGTAATCACCTTCACTTGGTCTTCCATGTTGCTTCAGGAATGTGCTTCTGTATTATAAGGAGTGGGCCTCTCATTGCTGGAGCAATTACTTGGGGGATACATGAAAAAGGCACTTTGAATTTCTCTGAACGAATATATGTTGTGCATTCAATCCAACATCTCCTCAGGGTTTTGAGAAACTTCTCAAGTGAAACAGACTCTAAATTGGGAGGTGATGCTGGGATTCTGAACTGTATAATCAATCTGTTATAAAAAAATCATTAATTGAACAAGATTAAAGTTATACATGTAGATATTTCAAATAAGACAAAGTAAGGTTCTTTTAAAATTTATTAAATGACAAAATGCAAATACTGTACCTCACTTATGTTACAGCAGTTTTTTTCATTCCCATCTCCAAAATACACTTCCCCAACCACACCACATATAACAACATCTAAATCACGCTCTGTTATTGCTTCAAAGCAGTAGAAGCCATTGTAGAGGTGATTTGATGTTGTCAAGTTCATTCTTAGTAGGTGCCTGCTAAAAACAATAAAAAAATTTAAAATTAATGTTTTGCTGTAACAGTATTGTTAATTTACTTTTAAAAAGATCAACATATATATATGATATTAACAAAGTTAGTATTTGGCGTTTATACTTGGTAAATAGATGAACGAAAGTGTGGTGATGAACAAGTGTAGAATCTTATACAACCAGGTTGAGACCCAACCAGGACTGAACTAGTTGGTTAAAAGGCAACTACAAGGCCTTCTGGCTGGGAATTGAACTTGCGACCCTCAAAAGGTATGTGATTCTATACTCGTTTATCACCACACTTTTCCTTCATCTATATCAGTATACCTGTATGATTGCTCAACCATTAAAAATACTTTGAGATATTAAATGTCAAAGTTGGCCCTTGGCATAGTTGAATAAATACAATTGATGACATAATATGCTGAACAATTTATTCTTATCTGTTATTATACTGTAAGTGCTATACTACAGTACATGTATTAACTATTGACTAAAACAATCTTTTACCTCAACTTTTTCAATCATAGCATTTAACCTGCTCTGGATGGCAATGGAAATGGGCACACCTCTACAAAATAGTTGTCTCCAATGAAACTAGGACCTTATCACTGATATCGAACAAGCCTAAAACAGATGATTGAAAGCAATACAATTATTTTAACAATTATTTGTCTTTTACCCTTATTCTTTTCACTAATCATAATAAATCCATATTTATTTTATATTTTGAAAATAAATACATAAACTGTTATAACCATATCTCTATATTTACCTAATACAAATGCTACAAAGTTTTGCTTCATTTGGTCTCAGACTTACACAATACAGGTAGCTTTCAAGTTGTCACAAAGACACAATGTTGACTTACCAAGATCATAAGCGAACACCTGGTGCATTGCCTTACATGCGGTATACATCTTAATTAATTTTTACAGTCTTGAATGGATGCATGTTTGTTATTAAAATGCATCTTCCACATGATCCTGGATGGGCAATTGAAGGCCCATGCTCACCACCACAAAGTTCACAATTTCTAACTAAAGGTTGATAAACCTCATGCCATCCTGATGACTGGCATCAATTTTCTCTGCCATGTTAATAATAGCTGAGGGGATTTTGTATGGTAATGTTCTCTTCATTTTTAGTTCCATAGTTGCCAAGTGCGATTCATTGTTGATAGCCTCGTCTTCAGAACCTTTACCATCATCTGGTGCTATCGAAGGTGAAGAATTGTCTCCATTCTCTTCTATTTGCTTCAACACCCCATACGACAGCAAGACATGAATGTGGATGCACAATTTCCGTGCTTTCTGCTGTTTTGCTCGTACCATTATACATTTGAAATCTTTAGAACAGCATCGCATCTCTTTTTTCGCTAACACGGACGTGACAGTAGCCAGCAGTGCTGTTTGTAGTGGCTTTACCAAACACACAGTACATTGTTGGAGAGACATGGACTTCAACTGGAAAACCATTTGCCAGTACATTCAGCAAAAACCTCTTCCAGATTGGTTCTGGTTACATCATCACATGGATATGTAGAATTAGGATGAATATTTTCAAAAATCTGCAGTGGACTAGTGCAATCTTTAGTATATTCCAGAACACCTCAACTTTTTGGCTATTTACCAAGACTGCTAGATTCTGTTTGCAAGTGTGATGGTGGCATATTGATAAATTCCCCTCTTTAAATGCAGCGATCATCGTGTGTGCTAGTTTAGATGAAATAACGGAAATTTCTGCAGATTGGGTTACTAGTGTGCACTTTGGTGGCTTTTTTTAGAAACATACGAGCCACCAAGGTCATAACCACATTTAGAACATTGAGGTTTGTAGCGGCTATATAGTGTGTACCACACTCTGGACAACAACCTTTACCACACTGGGTCCACATGATGGTGGTTTCCTATTTATTTATGAGAAGTATGTGAATACAAATGTGTAGGAAACGGACAGGGTCGGAGTTTATTATACAGTATTAAGTCCATTGATTTATGCGCTTACCTTGTCCATTGATACAGACGATCGTTGTTGATGGTACACCACCGTGGCACAGCGATAAACAGAGTAAAACGGACAGAGCGGTCGTGCGAGAGATTTGAAACAGTTTCAACATGCAAATTTACTTTTTAAACCACTGCGGCAATGAGCTGAATTAGTTTCGACAAGCGAACAGAGACAAGCAAGCAGAAAGCGATGAGTAAAACGCACAGCAAGCAGACAGCAGAGAAATTTCAGTGCACTTTGGGTAGAGAGCACACCGGAAACGAAGCGTAAGTGGATTTCTATTGATTAACCAATGACAATACACCTTCCAAGCACTGCGACCTTACTGAAGAAAACTACTGGTTAACATAACAATCATAAGATACTGAGAGTCGTACAGTAAGTAACATATTAAGTGTTTTATAGTAAGATACCGTATTTACCTCCGAATAAGCCCTTGGCTCATTCTTTCGTAAGCATTTTCTGGGGTTATACATGGGGGGCTTATATACGTTGTTTGTAAAAAATTTGACAAACAACGGATAATTCTTATTCAGGCTAAGTACTAACTATTCATAATGCTCATAATGATATGCAAAGATAAAATAAGGTATAATAGACTGCTCAATGGAAATGTATGCAGAGGGACATGTGCGTTGCATAATCAGATGGCTATAAATACAGAACACTCCCTTCTGGCTCAGTTACACCGGTCGGGCATGTGTCTGAGAACTCTTGTTTGTCTGGTCGCCTTCGTAGATCCCGTGAATATTAGTGAGAATGGCAGACAACGATGCTCCTGAAGTCCAATACCCTGTTCATCAACTGGACCCGGTAGCGGACCCAGCTCTGGAACTACCACAAGAACCAAACGCTGACGTACAACAAGAAGTGTTGGCACAAGAATGAATGAATGAATGAATGAATGAATGAATGAATGAATGAATGAATGAAAAACTTTATTTATATCCATAGGGGCCCTGTACCTACGATATATGATAGATATTTACAATAAAATTAACATAATAATAAATTACTTATACACTAACAAATACAAAGGATTATTTTGACGATGCTCAACCGGGAGAACTTGATGTAATACGAGTTTATATTTGTGATGTACTCTGTTGATCTATGGGAGTCTTTTCGTAAGCTACTAAGCTAGACTAGTGGTTTATACTGTTGTTCGGGTGTACTGTAGCATGTCTTCTATTCGAGTTGTAATTTCGCCTGTTGTTCTGACTTATTCGTGCATGTTAAATTGTTCTGCCGTCAAGTGCTGTGTTGTTCTTCTTGCGAGATCGCTTCTCATGCGTGTAGTTCTTTAAGTGGGGAAAGTTCCCCAAGAGGTTGAGAGTTCAACGATGACTTATAATGCAGGGTGAAAGTTTACCAGAAAGTACTTATGTGGGTGAGAATTCACCGATCATTTACAGTGGGTGAGACTTCACCAATCATTTACAGTAGTGGGTGAGATTTCACCGATCATTTACAGTGGGTGAGACTTCACCAATCATTTACAGCAGGTGAGAATTAACCGATCGTTTATAGTGGGTGAGGATTCACCGATTATTTACAGCACGTCTTACCATGTGCGGTCGTTGGTAATTTTGCTGCATTTTGTCATGGTTTGGTGACAATAAAAATGGTTATAATAATTCCTACAAGATGATGTACACTACGGTGTTGAGGCGGGTGTCTCCTGCGTTTGTTTATATCTGCGCACAGATTGAATATTCGCTCTGTGTCTTAGTTTGTTTTGTTTGTGTTTGTTTTGATAAAATAGAAACTGAAGAGAGATTTTGAGCAGTTGCAGAAGTCAGTGGAAGAATTTTCAATGCTCTCCATGTCTTCAGTATTAAAGAAAGCCCTTGCCTACACAATGCGACCACCGTACGAATTTAATAAGTACGAGACTCTCGAAATGTTTGAGACGTTACAGAATACGGCTGGCAACAACAAACATGAGCGGCAAGACTTATCGTTTAGCTTACCAGATGGTTAGGCGTAAAATAGAACTCCCCAATGAGCATTTTCGGTCTCTGGTACTTCAATTGCTTGGAGATAAAGACCACCAGAAAGTCTTTGAGGCGGTGGCGAAGGTAGAGAAGTCCTTTGGAAAACTGCCATCTGCGAGGGCATTACCGTACCGTTCAAACGTATCGCCATACAGAGGTCGGTCAACGAGAGATGCTGGAGTCGTCAGGTGCTTCTACTGTAACAGACTTGGTCATGTCTGGGCGAGATGTCTGGCACGGAAGTCTGAGTCAGCGCCGCCTTCCACTTCTCAATTCAATGCGCGTGAAAAACAGAACAAATAGGCCTTATGTTTTGTCTTTGTTGAGTATCGAAACTGCGACTTTATGTCTTTAGTGTTTAACTCAGTTGTGTCAGCGGAGAGATGGCAGCAAATGACCACCTTTTCAAAATGGTGAGGCTAGTGGAGACAGGAGAGATGGTAGGCGATAACGGACAATTGACATTTAGGGACCCTGATCATTTCAGAGCTGGCGAGCTCCATCGTAACCAAAGTTATTGGGAAGAAATGGGTGAAAGCGTATCCTCCGTAGAACGGCACGAGATACTTTCCTGGATAAACGGAAAAGTGTCTATTTTCCCATACTTCCGGCATTTCACAGGGAGCTTTAAGGGTGAACAGTTTGATTCCGATCTGCCGCCCACTAAACTGTTCAAAAATAATGTTTTGTGTAAGCCGTTTGTTGATTTTATCCGGAAGACTCTCCTGGAACGTTTGACAACCGGGGCAATTTCACTTGTGGGAAGGGTGGGGCAAGTGCAGCCTCCCCATTTGGTCTTGCCATTGACTGTCGAACCTACGATGCCACGACGCACGTTTTTTTAACTTATGAATGAAAGACAAGCCTTACACTTTGGATAGACTAACCGATTTACCTCGTTATGTCTTTAAAGATTCCTATCAAACTGTTTTGGACGACTAGTACGGGTATGATCACCTTCTGTTGACTGAAGATAGCCGTACATATTTTGGAATTCAATGTGGTGGGTGGTACTTCACCTACAACACTTTGCCATTTGGTTGGAAAATTTCACCTTATGTTTACCACTCCACCGGGCTGATGGCTTCAAATTTTTTCCGTTCCCTCGGTATTCCGTGTCTTCTCTATATTGATGATAGACATAATGGACAACTGCACGTCACCCCGGAGCACGGGGGATATACATTTCTAAAGACCAGTGATGAGCGTAATTTTGCAGCAGCGAAATGGCTTTTTACCTTTTTTTCTCGTGGCTTTTTACCTCGTACGCCTTGGGTATTATTTGGGCTTATCGAAGTCGATTATGACACCCCAGAAAGATGTGCCTTATCTAGGTTTTTGGGCTTGTCCAGGGAGGTTTTCCATATGATTCCGGAAAAGCAGCAGAACTTTGTGGAACTTATGCGAAACACATTGAACGCTCGCTTTGTATCGGTTAAAACTTTACAAAGAATAGCAGGCAAATGCGTTTCCTTCACCCTCGCTGTTCCTGCTGCTCAGTTATTCACCAGGGAGATGAATGCGGCAATCTCGAAGGGCCTGTGTACGCTTAAACGCATTCCTCTGCAGGGTCCCCTTCGGGATGGGACGATCCTCTACACTGGCGGGATGAGCGACACTTACAGGTCAAAGTAGCGACAGATGCTTCTCAATCCGGGTGGGGAGGTGCCATCCTAGCTCCGGTACAACAGGAACTTCCGATTACTGGTCAGAGGAAGAAATGTCTTGGGACATTGCGACTAAAGAGGCTACTGCCATCGATCGGGTACTGTGTGCCTTCCATTACCATGTGAGCGATTCTCGTGTAGATATCCTGGTGGATAATCAAGCTGTCATTCAGGCCTGGAACAATAGGGGAGGTCGAAGCCGCTCGCTAAATAATGTTATGAAGCGTTTGTTCTTTACCACCACTGAATTAGACGTACTGGTAAACCTCTCATATGTTTCCAGCTGACCATCCATCTTGGAGGTTATCTTCACTGGACTGTAAACTCACCGTTCCAACGTGGCATAACATCCAGCGAGAGTTTGGTGGTGTAGAGGGACATTCATGTGACCTGATGGCTTTAGATTCGAATGCCATGACTGATATCTCAGGGAACGCTCTTCCCCATTTTACTCCGCACCCTTCGCCAGCCTCGTTAGGCGTGAATTTATTCGCACAGGATCTTTCACAATATTCATTACAGATGCGATGACCCTACGTTTTTCCGCCACTGGTTTTGGTTGGCCCACTGCTATGATTCCTTAGCACTTACAAACAGCCTTGTACTGTTGTTATTTTGGATACATACCCTCGGAAATACTGGTGGCCTTTACTACGCTGTTTTTCCAATAAGGCATGCAAGGTGGCCACTAGGGGTGACTCTGATGCCCTGCTGTTGTCTACCAGGGGCGGCTGGAGCCCCTATATGAGCATCCCGGGCGACCTGTGGGTTTTTGCTGTAGCGTTCCTTCAATGAATGTAGCGTTAGTGCAGATGTTTAGTTAGGTGGTTCACAGATCCAGAAACAGGAAGGGAAAAATCAAATACAAAAAAAAAATCTAAATAAATGAATAAATAAAAAATACTGTTCGGATTCGAGCAAGCGTTCTTGTTTATTGCTAACACGAAAATACGTGTAATAAAATACAGTTAGTTTGATTGTGTCACTTAGTGTTCATTTTTTCTGTTAGGACCTTCCTGTGGTAGCAAAGTTATTTATCCCATCTGTTCGATGCCCAGTCTGCAGTCATGCTAACGACCATGATTTTAGATTCTGTCAGCGGCGTGGATATAACAGGAGAGTCGTCCGCTAAGCACACACCGCAAATCTTCATGTTAATCTTGACCAAATTGATCGATGATTACAGCAGTTGTTAAAGAGTTAGAGTTGTTCCTATCCGCGCTCCTAGGGTATGTAACCTTGGCGACAGTAACACCCCAAGACCTTTGCCGTTTTCTTATTTTTAAAGATAAGAATGCTAAAACCCAGGTACATCGTAACGGTTGTCCACATCTAGGTCAGAGAGGTAAACACGATTGTAGGGTATATACTTCATGGTAACACTAGACCGGATTTCCATCTGTTTTTTATACCCCTAACCGTAACCCTAATCCTAACCCTAACCGTAACTCTAATCCTAACCATAACCCTAATAATAACCGTAAAACATGGTGGGAGACTATATGTATTGTTACCATGAAGTATATCCCGATTGTGGGTGTCCGTGGCGTCTATCCTATAAAACGGTGGATTCCTACATAGGTAAATTGCGAGCTATATTCCACTCTTGGGCGAGTGGGATAAACGGTTAGGATTAAGGAACCCAGCCGCTGACAAGTCCGTTAAAGACTATTTGAGACTCGTAACAGCCGAACAACTACAAGCCAGAGTAACTCCGAAGCAGGCAACCCCATTTTTTGTGGATAAGTTGACTCAGTTATGGATAGAAAATTGAAAGATACTAACAACGCAATTGACCGCTTTATTATTGCACGTGATCAAGCGTATTTCAAGGTGGCCTTCTTTAGCGGCGATCGTCCCGGGGACTTAGGCCAGGTCAAGGTGCAGGAGATTTTGAGATTCCCCAATGACGACGGTTTTCTCTTTAACCATGTGTGGGGAAAGACTCCGGGATGGAGATGAAAATGTGTTCGGCATCCTGAGGAACACACAAGATGTCATCTGCCCAATCAGTGGTATCGAACGCTATATCTATTGGGGATTGATCTAACACGCGGGTATCTGTTTTGCCCAGTTACACCTGATCGAGGGATCCAAGACTCTTCCCTTAGTTCCTCGGCAGCTGAGGCACGCCTTAAGTGTTATTTGCGAGAAATGCAAGCTGATGAGGGGGAGACCCTCCATGGATTTCGGTCTGGATGCGCGATCACCCTAGCCCTCTCTGGTGCTGACCTCTCGGAAATTATGGATCATGTCGGGTGGCTCTCTACTATATGTAGTTGGCGAAAGTGCTCAATCCGGCAGGAGCTTCTGCGAAATTGGCATCCAATGTTGGTGTAGAACCATCCAACTCTTGGCAAGATATTAATGAATTAAAACGTTTTGTTTGTGCGTTTCCCCTTGTGAACTTGCGGAAACGACCTCACATGGAATGACTGGCAGTGAACATGCTGTTATTTTGTTTTCTTTTGTCTGAGTAGGTGTGGATTGCGAATAGGGCAGGTTTGGGTATAAGGTTTGGGAATGTGTATTTGGATTAAGGCAGACAGATGCGTGATAAAGATATTTAAGCCTTAGGTAGCAGATAGGCTGCGGATAGCGCTGACCAACATTTGTTCCCATACCTGAATTTAGCTGAGCAGGAATTAGAGTGTTATGCAATAGGTTACTATACTAACTATAGTAGCACCTGAGTTTTACGACCACCCCGGTTGCCAAGCAAAAGTGGTCGTAAACGCCAGTTAGTGATGTAATGTCATACAAGCCGTATTAGAAGATGCTATTATGTGTTCGCTAGTCGACTAAAAGATGGCTTTACAATTTAAAACCAATATATTTCTTAATAAAGAAAGAAAACCTGAAAATTTCCGGAAAAAAGTAGTTTGAACAGAGCTTTCTGGGCAATATGTGTGCCGTGAAAGAAAACCCAATGCGTACGTACTTCATCTTTGGTCGCGAAAATGTTTTATTTACAGCTATTTGATCTAAGAAACAGACTAAAAGAGTAAGGAGCAACGATATATACTGATTCGTATGTGCAAAGTTATTGGCGATCTTGCATTATAAACAAAGATGGCGGAGACGAACATATAATTTACGAACTTCACCCGCGAGGTTTTCGAACATTTTCAAGCGTTGTTCTAAACGTAAAAGCTCATTATGTTGTATTAGCAAAGTTATTTGCAAACTCGCACTACAAAGTTTAACCCTGACAAGATGTCCGAGCTTTTCGTCAATTTTCAAACGTTTCCCTCAAAAATGTTAATGGTTTGGGAATATCGCTAATACCCAACAGGATATTTATTATGCACTCTCAAAATGCGGTCGCTTATGATGAAAGTAAGCAAAACAATACTATAAAGCAACAAGTGCATCTTCTTGTTCCCTGTATTCGCAGGTGGTAACCAGTCGTTTCGCCCAACATATCCTCCTACCTAGAATTACCAATAACCAGTAAGTGTGCAATGCCCTTGAATTACTAATAATTGATTATTGTACCCCTCTCCTAGCAAGTTTTCTAACCCTAAAGCCCGCCGCACACTAGAGCTATCAGCTTCGCAAAGTTTCACTCGTGACTGTTGGCGTAAGCAAGTTGCCCCAGTGTGCGGTGGCGTTTCGAGCGCTATTGTTCACGCGTGCCATCGGCACCTGATATTCAACATGTTGAACAATTTTGTGCACGAGTGAACATTTCCTCCAAGTGTGCGCGCGTGCAAAGCTATCGCCTTACAATGTCATACGAATACGCATGCGTAGAAGTGCTAATAGCGATCAAATATGGCCGATGCTCTTGAGGAAGAACTAAACTCAAGCTCAGACTCGTCAGATGAAGAAGAAGTTTTGCTTTTCCTTCTTTTACTGCGACGTAAAACAAGACGTTTGAGAGCTGCTAATAGGAACATATGGACAAAGCGTTGGATTTCCCGCCGCCAAACACACGGAGCGTTTGCAAATATTGTTCATGAGCTGAGTAACGAAGACCCCGAAAAATTTAGACAGTATCACAGGTTGGATAGAGCGTCGTTCGAGCAAATTCTGAAGTTGGTATCTCCACTAATTCAAAAGAAAGATACAAAGTTGCGCAGGTCTTTAAATCCAACAGAACGACTGTCTGTGACATTACGTTTTTTGGCAACAGGTTAGTACTTAGTGTATTCTTGAAATGTATTTATTTTTGATGCATTCATCTATCGTTGATGATGATGATAAAACTTTATTTAACCACGCTGACCCCGTCAACCGAAGCTGATTTCCACAGAGGCCAGTATGGAATCTAAACGATGTACGCCGGACATGTCCGGTGTACAAACACACAAGTTGGCGTACACTTGGCGTACAAATAGTGGTATTTACATGTATTGGTATTGGTATTTTGGCGTACAAATTTTTAAGTCTAATTCAAAATTGGCGTACATTTAAAAGTGCCAAATTGACGGTCCGGTGTACAAAACGGTAACTTTCCAGACTGGCACAGGGGGCGTGTAAAAAGGAAGTACATAAGTATAATATTTAAAGTTATTTACAGAGTATGGATTATAATGTCAAAATAGTACAATATTAAAGTTTTCTATAAAATATGAGGTATAGTGTACAAGTAGTAAATATAATTCATGACAAAGTAATATATTTAGGGATGGACCATTAGAAAAGTGATGGGGGGGGGGGGCAAAAGCAAAAAAAAAATGTATCCCAAGGAAAAAAATCAAAAAAAAAAATCTTCCCAAACAATATTATATTCCCAAACATAACAGAGGGTTACAGTAATATCTTATTATTGTTGAAAAATATGAGTATCAATTTTCTTTTGAAAAATCGAGAGATTTGCTCTCCCTAAATTCGTTTGGAAGAGAGTTCCATAGATGAGCACCATTTCAATTTGAATATAATTTATGACTCTATACAAACATTTATTTATCTATTTCTTCATCTAGGAGAAACCTTCAGAAGTCTTTCATTTCAATACCGAATTGGCGAGAGGACAATTTCAGGAATTGTCGATGAAACATGCCTGGCATTGTTCTTAGTAATGAAAGACAAGTATTTAAAGGTATATATATATATAAATATATATTTTTTTATTATTATTATTTGCACATGTTTGTATTTGGTTAAATACTACAACAAAAATTATTTTAACAAAAATGTATATGATAGTTTGACGTTCACTGCAAATCCTAGATCCTCATACTAATTGTTCAATTTTTCCAGCCACTTACATTAAATATTTGCTCATCTCTGAAAGATGAACTATTTTCAGGATAAACTGGTGGTGGTGTATGGCTTGATGACATACCAGTTGGCATGATTGGATGGAAATGATTCATTGGTGGCTGGGGCTGCACCATTATTTGCGGTTGCATTTGCTGGCGTAACAAGCCGGCCTGGGCTTCAAAAATGATATTGTTTATTTTATGTTGAGCCAAATTACTTGTTTGGCTATCCATTTCTGACAATGCCTTTGTAACATAGTGTCCAAAAGCTTCCAACATGTTGCTGGTTTGTTTTTCTTGCCTTTTTTTCGTATGCTTGTTAGCAATTGACTGTGACAAACCCTTAATCAAATTATATTCTTCGTCAGCCTGCCTCTTCCTAGATGTAGTATGTCTTTTCAGTGGTTCACTTGTTGACTTTGCAGGCCCCAATCCTTCATCCTCTTCAGTTGGGTTAGCAGGGTTTGTTGAATCAGATAAAGGATCATCTTCAATGTCAGTACCATCATAATCAACATCATTAACATTTATTTCTGATGTAGGAGTACCACAGGATTCCTAAGAATTAAAAGAGTTATTTAATTGTCTTTTTTATTAGACTCCAACCAAGAAAGAAGACTGGCTCCATATTGCTTCAGAATTTAACAGCAAGTGGAATTATCCATGCTGTTTGGGAGCAATAGATGGCAAGCATATAGCTATCCAACGGCCTGGTGACACTGGCTCTGAATTCTTTAACTATAAGCATTTTTTCAGTGTTATCCTATTAGCTATGGTTGACGCAAATTATAGATTTATTTACGTTGATGTTGGGGCAGCAGGACGTGCTGGGGATGCAGGAGTTTTTGGCGATTCAGTTTTACAGAAAGCATTAACAGCAAACTCTTTAGATCTCCCAGAGCCGACCACAATAAGAGGGATATCAACAGAAATCTCCTACCATGTGGGAGATGATGCCTTTCCGTTGACAAAACGAATTATTAAACCTTACCCCCATCGCAATTTAGAGAAGAAAAAACGCATTTTTAATTATAGGCTGTCACGTGCGCGCAGAGTCGTTGAAAATGCATTTGTCATTCTGGCGCATAGATGGAGAGTATTTTTAACAACCATAAAGGTTTCCCCAGACAAAGTTACAAACATAATTTTTGCTGCCTGTTGTCTGCATAACTTCATGGTGGACAAAAACAAGGCCAGTTACGCAGCAGTTGCAGACCTTGAGAATCATGATCACACATTAACCAGAGGAACCTGGAGAAATGACCCAATCCTAAATGGTTTGCAACCAATACCATTACCACGCAGTAATGGGCGGGAATTTCAATGCAAAAATTGGCGAGAATTCGGCGGAGACAAACCCTTGGGATTGCATAGGTCACGTCCATGATAAGGGCTCGAAGACTAATGAAAATGGGCAAAAACTGTTGCAACTTTGCAAGGATCAAAATCAGTACATCATGAACACCTTCTTCCAGGCTAAGAAGATTCATAGGCATACTTGGAGAAGTAATGCAAATGTTGCTGGGGCACCCTCAGGTACAAAATTTACCGACAGAATCGACTACATATTGATCGACAAGTGGCTCAAGAGCTTTGCACGACAATGTAGAGTATATCGTGGCACTACCGCCAACATATGTGTTACTGACCACTTTATACTCGAGCTTAAACTAGCATTACCATCGAATGGCAGAAGAAAGAGGGCGATTCTGAGGAGGCAGAAACCACCTAGCGAAAAACTGGTGGTCTCGGCCCTAAGGGACGACCCGGCTGTTGTCGCTGAATACTCCAAGGCGCTTGATAACATGCTGCCAATACCACCACTACTAGGCACAACTATGGACGAACTAGAAGATACAATCTGCAATGCAATAAAATCAGCAACAAAGGAGACCTTACCGCGAGTAGAAATCATCAAAAAGTCACCACCATGGCAGGACAAAGAGCTCGACGAACTACATTCTCAGTTCAAAAAGGCTACTCCCACAAACCGACTGATTTTACAACAAAAGATCAAGGAGAAAAGGAAGGAACTGAAGAACGAGTACTACCTACAGAAATCCAATAACATAAATGAGGCAGCGGAGGCACGCGATATTGAACGCCAATTTCGACTGTTGAAGAGCTACAACTTACATCGCCAATCACCAGAACTACTAGTTTCAAATCAAGACCTCACTAAGCATTTCTCAGAACATTTTGGTACAGACTACAGTAACTTGGAAATTCCACCAGAAATCAAACACCCTGAGAAGTTCCCTTTTTTAACATCCGAACCAGTCCAAGTCAATCAGCAGACACCTGACAAGGATGAGGTAAAACAAGCGATGTCCTACTACAAAAACAATAAGGCTCAAGGCCTTGATAAGGTGAAAGGCGAATACATCAAATACCAGAATTCTGAATGCCTGCTCGTCTATGTGACACTGTTGATATCAATGATCTGGTTAGGGAGTGAACTTGTTTGTCTGTACAAGAAGGGTGCAAGAAGTCTAGCCAAGAATTACAGAGCGATTTCAATAGCACCCATGCTAAGCAGGCTATTGCCTATTATCGTGATGCGGCGAACCAAGGAAGCATATGAACGGAACCTCGATCGTGCGCAGTTTGGCTTCAGGTCCAACGCCTCAACAACGGACGCGTTATTCTGTATTCGCCACATCATTGAGAAGACAACAGGGTTCTTTGTGGTGGCGTTTGTTGATCTAACCGCTGCATATGATAAATTACCACGTGATTTCATCTTTCGCGTTGCCGCATACAGGTTCCAGGCACAGGATATGATTGCGATTTTGAGGAAATTGTACGAATGCACATGGGCCAAGGTCAGAGGCAGCAAAGTTAAGTTTGATATTCTGACGGGTTGCAGACAAGGAGGCTTGGAAAGCCCGAGCATCTTCAATTGTTACTTTGATTTCGTGCTCAAAATCTGCAGTGAACAAATAGATAAGAAAATCGCAGGAGATGTGGGCATCGACATGGAGTTTAATATACCCATCGAAGCAACAAACAGACGACAAAGAAGTCGCCATAAATCCAGAGGCCATGAACTGTTGCGTTTTTTAATATATGCAGATGACCTTGTGGTACCCTGCCGGGATATCAAGACGATTGACACTGTATTACATATTTTGGACTATAATTTTAGACGTTTTGGCCTCACAATTAGTGTTACAAAGACCGTTACAGTACCATTCAATTCCGATCCAGCTACTGAAAAGCTTCCCTCCCTCATTTCATTGAATGGGAAACCACTCGAAAATGCAACAAGCTTCAAATATTTGGGACTAATGCTAACGAACCAAGCGGAGCCAACGTATGTTGAGCATCGAATAGCGAACGCTGAAGCGAAGTACCAAGAACTCAAGAATGTACTGTCTGATCAAGAGATAGCCATGAAAACTAGAACGAAATTTTTGGAGTCTTGCGTTTGTATTTGTATTTGTATTTAAACTTATTTAAAAACGGTAGCCCTTCAGAGCGCGTAGGCATCTGGTTTCCAAGGGGCCGTTTATACCAATAATACATTAATTAAAAATTACAGGATATACAATATATAAATAATATACAACAGACAAAAAATAAACAAATATACATAATCTTAACTAAAATCTATTTAAAACTACAACGCGTTAGATCGCGCTTACTCTACTCGGTACAAGCTTGGAATATGACGGCGAGGGAGCAGACACAAATAGAAGCTCAATGGAACAACTTTCTTCGAAGACTAGTTAGGGGCGGGTTCCGTCACTACGAACGAGAAGTCAAAATAAGCAACCCGGATGGAACTACCAGTGTAAAGACAGAGCTACCGTTCTGCTTAACGAATGAGGCAATCTACCGTATAACAGGATCCCAATTTATTGGGATCTTCCTCGAACAACAGAAAATCAAATACCTAGCGCATGTATGTAGGATGGAAAACAATGCCTACCCCAAAATAACTGCTTTCTCTAAACTGAAAAAAGGTCAACGATGCGAGTGGTCCAAAATTGCAAAATCGCTAGGGATGGATAAAGGACAACTATTAATAATTCTTTCATGTAAAAGAAAATTCGCGGAATGGTTCGCGCACCGTTATAGTGCGTGAAGTCATTCAAGTCGATGTTAGCTGTAGCAATAAGAAGACTAAATTACATCATCATCATCAAACACGCTCCATAATGCACAAGGAGCTGCAAAATCCCAGCGTGACGATTTAACAAAATATTTTAACAATCATGGATCGGTTCCATGGCAAGACGGTATGGTTGCTTAACCCAGGGATGGATCCAGCATGATCTGGTAGGGGGGGTGCACTGGTTAATATTTTTGTCGGTCATGCGTGCGGTGCCACCACAGGCGGCACCTCGCGCAGACTACTGCATATAGTAGACTACTGCATAGTCTACTGCAGACTACTACTGCGCAGACTACTGCATAGTCTGTATTTGAGTTGTATTATTGTAATTGTTGTTAAAAGTTCATTTATCACAATATCATCGTGTATTACTCAAATTACTGTCTATTATTTGATTATTTCATTTTGTCTCAAATATTTTTTCCTTTATCATGAAAAATGCCCCCCAGTGGATCCATCCATGGCTTAACCTAACCTATTGTATAATCATGTAAATTCATTGTAAATATAAATTATATTTACACTAAATATATTCTAATTTGTGGTTGACTTTGTGTATTATTGACCAAATATCACACAAATTGTTCAAGGCATACTTACAGAATCAATATTTGAAATTGAAGCCCTAGTTGCCACATGAGGTGCTAGAAATTGTAGTTTATCCAGCATCCATATAGTTCGCCGTGTTGGGTTCTTTCTTGCACTACCACTTGCAGTTGGCTTTTTTGCTTTCACATAGCTATTTCTCAATGCCTTTATCTTTGTTTTCACCCACTCAGCTAGGAACAAATGTGATGTATACTCCGTCATACAAGCAAACTTGAAACATCTAATTTCGGTTCAAATGTTCAACCTACCTGTTTGTCCAAGTTTTCCAGCCATTTCGTGCATAGATTTATCGCGCATATCTCGATTTTTAAATTCAGGACACCTTACGTCGTATAGACAAGGATAGTCCGGCCACATATCAGCTATCTTGTCTTCCAACATTGCTTCTGCCACAAGATTACTACTCGCCGCCATTTTATTTGATCGCTATTAGCACTTCTACGCATGCGTATTCGTATGACATTGTAAGGCGATAGCTTTGCACACGCGCACACTTGGAGGAAATGTTCACTCGTGCACAAAATTGTTCAACATGTTGAATATCAGGTGCCGATGGCACGCGTACAATAGCGCTCGAAACGCCACCGCACACTGGGGCAACTTGCTTACGCCAACAGTCACGAGTGAAACTTTGCGAAGCTGATAGCTCTAGTGTGCGGCAGGCTTAACCCCACGCCTAAAAATCACTACGGCATGGCCTGACCTACCATACTTGGTGTCTTTAATAAGTACACTAATAAGAGAGATCAAGGATGTGGGATTAATAATTTACTGTTATACGCATGCGCGATTCTTATGCTCCTACAATTACCAATTATTGGTAATTGTAGGCCATTGCACACTTACTGATTATTGGTAATTTTAGGTAGGAGGACATGTTGGTTTCGCCCCAGGTCGTTTTGCGCCTACTCAAGGTCTCCTATAAAGGCTTCGTTAGTTCGTTTATATTTAAAATTTGAATCCGTGTTGATCCTTTCAAATACAAGCCCGTCCACATGTGGTATAGAGAGACAAGAAGGTATGGTTTTGTTTTTTAAATTTTGTAAATATTTTGATCTGTTTCCCAAACTTTCTGAAATGGTAAGACAATTGAAATATGGAAAGTCAGTTATTTTATTATAGGATTACAGTTTATTATAGTTATTTTATTATGGGCAGTTCCCTGTGAGATTAATTTTTCAAATGATGTTCCAGATGGAATACATGCTAATGCATGGCCAATCCCCCCTACATACCCTTCTTATCTTGAAGGAGTTCAAGAAATATGGGGATTTTTTTCAGTGCCTGTTCTTTTGCAAACTATTTATTTTCAGCACCCTCCATTTGTAAACTTTTTTATTAAGGTAGTACTGGAGTCTCAAGTCGACTCTTCCGATCTTAACAGTTTTTTGTCAGTTGGAAGATATAGTAACAACAAGTTTGTATGCCAAGTTTTGCATCGCTGCGTTCTATACTTTGAGATTTCTACGATCAATCTTTCGTATCTGAGGGTGAATATTCGCGCCAAAATAGAAGATTAAGGCTGAAAGACAATGAATTTGTGTTTGCTCTCATACAACGAGTTTTGACAGAATTTTACACTTTGAGATTGGTGTTAGTGATTTGATATGCTATATGCCACAATCATGTGGTCATTTTTCACTTTTTTCAAAGGAGCATTGTCTTGAAGTAATATGGCTGGTAAGTAATAATTGAGATACGTTTATTCGTAATACTGCCTCTGTGATTTCGCAGAAACAAGTCTGTTGAGAAGGTTCTACAGTATTTTACAAGCTTACCCAGCTAAAAAAAATACCCGGGCAGGATCGCAGGTAGTACCGCCTGGGACTTTGAAGTGGGATCCCACCTAGGATTTTAAGACACAAATTTGTATGGGAGATTTTATCAGGTATTAAATTAATGTCATCCCTTGTGGAATATGGGAATTCCACCTGGGACGCTTAGAAAGGCAGATCATGGGAAAAAGGTGTCCTAAACTGCAGAGATATTGTGCTGGCTAGTTATCATATTTAATTTATTCATGCACAAGATGAACGCTTCACTAGACAAGGGTTAACTATAAAAGTCGTTCGAATAGTTAGGCTCCGGGGTTCAACACATAGTGGTGGGAGTGGAGTAATAAATATACCGTGGAGAAAGAATACATTTACCTGGCCCGTCCGGAGTTCGAGGATAGTCGAAGCAAAGATGTAAGCAGTTTAATCATCTTGTATTTCTGTTAGTATATCTAATTAATGTATAGCCGTATTTAGTAACTTTATGTATGTATATTGGTTTTAGTTTTCACCGACTGGTTCGATACTTAATAAAAGCCTATCACCGATTATCGGTATTGACGTACAGTCTGGTTGACACTTCGTTCCCCATTTTACGGTGACACGACAGATATATTGTATTAATTGTGACAAAATATAACTTTTAACTCTAATTCTTTAAAATAAATATTTTAATTACAGTACTGCTCAGAAATAACCTAACACTGCGTTCGCGTTCCGAACGCGTTCCAAACGCGTTGGGAACATCATTGTGACTTCGCTTAAAAAGTTAATGGGAAGACTTCGTTAATTTCTGACTTTAGTAAACTTCTAAACGGATTTAACTTGATCATTTGATTGCTGGACCGGTTATGGTATATGTTCACTAGACTGGTTATGGTATATGTTCACTAGACGAGATTAAAAGAGAAAGTATATCGTTCGGAACGCGTTCCGAACGCGTTCGGAACGAGAATATAACGCGTTCCGGTCGCGTTCGGAACGCGTTTTTCGTTAGGTTAATTCTGAGCAGTACTGTAGTTCATAATGAAACTATAACTACTTTTTTTAAATAATTGGGCAACTAGTTCAACATATATGATACATTCATATAAATATTTAACTAACTTGATATTGGAAATAAATAATCTTAAGACCAAAGAGTTAAAATTTAGTATGTTAAACATGTTAATATACGATAAACAGTATATGTATACCTAATAATTACAGTTAAGTAACAATGATACATTTTTTTGTCTCAGTAAAATAATAGTTTTTAAATAATGACTATTTTTTTCTTGTTCAAATTCCTACACTTATCTGCTATGCTTTGTTGGATATTCATTGGTTCTCTTCACCAGTTGTCTTCTGTTCTGAGTCCCCCAATCAAAATAAGTGCACAAATGAGCTGACAAATAAAGGTAGCTGTATTATTAAAAATATCTAATAATTTTCTTGACAAAAAATCTGTTTAACCTAAAATTATTTACAGTATTAGCATACACCATAACCAATTTTTGCAATAGAAAATTAATTATTATATTCTTTCCAACGTCAAGCACTTTTATTTAGCAATTAGGGGTTATACATTATGACAAATGGTACATAAGTTATGTTATCAATATTCAATGTTGCTGAAATAATTTTACAATCATTTGCTGTAGTCAAATATATATATATATATATATCTTCACACTTCAGCAACTTTTAAACTTGGTTAATGATATAAGTGGTGGTAATTTACTAATTTAAAGTAAATTATTTACTAATTTAAAGTTTTCTATACAACGTTATGTATCCTTTGGTTAAGAGTTACGTTTCAGTAGTTCCGACAAATTTATTTTCACTATGGACGTCAAGTCCTTATACACCGTCATTCCCCATCGTGATGGCCTTGAAGCTCTGAAGTATTTCTTTGATAAGCGCACTCATTTAGAACCCTCCACAACTGCGTTACTCCGCTTAGAACTGGTGCTTACCCTTAACAATTTTTCGTTTGATGGTGAACATTATCAACAAATAAGTGGTGTTGCGATGGGCACCAAAATATGTCCAAGCTATGCTAAATTTACCACCTTTTCACTTTGCTATATATTCAAAACAATGTCTACGCAGCACTCTACTTCCATAGTAACCATACTGGTATTAAAAAAATCTAACTACAACTCTCAGACAATGTTCAACTATTAAATATTTAATTATTTACTTGTAATTTGTTCAAACAATTTCTAGATGGCAGAGGAATCTTGTTAAGAACCCGTTGTGGAGGGGAATAATAATAATATAGTGTATTCCCATTCGACTCGAGTATCACGCACGAAACCAAATGCCACGCACGAAAGACGAGCCTATCAACAATGGAGGAACAACAAGACATTTCTAGACGTTTCAAGACCGCATTCAAGATTGTTTCGGTATAATATATCATTTATAGACCCTCCGCTTGGGGAATTGGTCGACGTTCACAAACGTACGAACGCAGTAGCAAGCCGTCCATATTGCATGCTGTTCGAACGCCGTTCGAACAAATTATGTATCCCTCAGGGTAATATTTCGTCGAATTCCCCTCACTCAGGGATCTTCATTATCACAAACTGTATAAACACATGAAAGTGTTTGGCTCACCCGTTTTATTAGACCTTTCCATGGTTCTGGCTCGCCAATATCCACGTGCTCCCAAGTATTTTCCTTCAAACCACTTAGTTGTTGAGTAGTTCCTAAAACCTTGTTTCTTGAAACTGTAATGGCAGAGTAATCTTTCGGGGAGAAAATCAATAATTCCTTTGGCTGTACAAAGCAACGCAAATTACAAATATATCAGAATTAATATGCTATATTAACTCACCCTAATTATGCTTTCAAAGGACAAGCAAAACACACTATTGCCTTGGCGGATTTTAAAATCACTTTCTTTGAACCTTACCTTTCAGTTTTCTAATAGTTCTCCCTTTGTTAGAAGTTTCCATCATCACAAATAATCTTCTTTCGTTTGGTAAAAATATACGTGCAGATCTCAGTTTTGAATATAGCGCGATGCTTGAAAAGCATGATCACATGTATCAAGTGTTGACCAATCACAGAACACTAAATACCACACCTGACTGTTCTGATTGGTTGCACCATAATCTGTTCCTACTTCACTGTGGCAAATGAGGCCATCTCAGCTTTCGTTCAAGTGAGCAACTTCACGAAAGAGAGGGATATACAAAACGTGGATGCACGATTTTCGCAACCACGAAGTGGCGGTATCATGGACTATTGAAAGTGATATTCTTAATTAAATATGTATATATAGTGCCGTATAGTACCAGGTTTTGAAACTTGCATAAATTTATCAAAATTATTTGAAATTAGTACCAAAAACCAACAAAGACAACAGTTTACAATGTATTTAAAACAGATTTTGTCTCAACTTGTGATAGATTATATAATAGTAAATCCAAACAGAGGATGAAGGTACGAGTTTATAGTATATATGATATAATATGATATAATATGATATGATATATATATAATATATATTATAAATATATAATATAATATAATAATAATAATAGATGTGTGAAGTTGATTGTCCAAGGTTGTTGTAGTCTTGAGAAAGACTATTGTTGTTGGTGACTGACGTTTCGACAATGACTGCTGCTGAGGCCGTTGAAATGTTAGTCACCAACAATAGTCTTTCTCAAAACTACAACAACCTGGATGATCAACTTCACACATCTAATGATACTCCTAGGTTCAAACCATTTACTTTAATATAAAATAATATAATAACACTAATATAATATAATATAATAACACTAATAGTTATAGTTTGATTTGGCATCTTGAATTAGTTGGCATTTCAGGTGTCACATCCAGGATCTTGCTTATATCCTGCTTGGGATCCCAGGTATCCCACCCGGTATTTTTTTTAGCTGGGTAGAACCATTAACCAGTCTTTCTATGAGAGATCTCAGCCTAAAACTAACCATTCTACTTGCATTAACATCAGCAGCTAGAGCCCATGAGCTAGCAGCTTTAGATTGCACCTGTACAGTAAAGAAAGTAGATTCATGGGAGTTTACTATTCATGTTAAGAATACAAGATCATATCATCAACCAAGGAAGATTTTTCTGCCAAGATACCAAGAAAACCGTTCGATCTGTGTTGTGAAGTGTTTACACTATTATTTGGAACGTACAGAGAATATACGACATGGTAAAAATGTAATATCATGTCAACGCAGACAATGCTGTGAGAAGCCAAACAATCTCCAGACAAGAGCAGGTGTGAGATTGTCATATAAAGGACATTCTACAAGAGCAGCATCTACATCAGTTGGCCGATTCTGGTCTACCTATGGAACTTGTTTTGGAAGCAGCTGACTGGGCATCAGCACGGATATTTGAGAAACATCACAAACCAACAGACATAGGGAGGTTTGCACATAGAGTGTTAAGTATCTGTAAGACATAGCTACTTGTGCTACAAGGATGAAATATTTCGTTTAACCATTTGAACGGGGTCATACCTTGTTACAAGATTTTCAGTAGCTACTTTATACATCTATACCAGTATGTCTCCTATCAGTCTCTGAAGCTGCTCGGAGAACTACTTCTCCGCCACGGAAATTTTATTTCTCGAGATACTCACAAGTATACGAGGATCGAGCGAGAATCATGTGGCTATCGAGTTCTCTGTACTTTTCATTCATGTGAGCGGTACTTTATATGTAATATTGTTTCAAACTTTCAACAGTATAGCAGTATTGTGGGTTTGTAGCATTCTGATATTGATTTTAATAGAACACACATGCTCTTGCTGTAAATCAATCAGAGATATATCCCATGTCATGTCCCCCACATGATGTATGCCTTGTATGGTATGGTGTATTCATGCATTTGAGTATTTTGTTTGGCATTTTATATCCTTCGATACTTTCTTAACCAACAGAGTTGAACAACAAGGATTAACCTAATCATTATGAACCCACTAAATATAGTGGGATGGGTTGTATTTTGTATTGCTACCATACTGTTCATCTTCCATACATTCTATTTCATTTCAGAACTACCTGAAATAATCAGAAACCTAAAAGAAACGGCTGATGCGTTGAAAAAAAAACGCCTCATCCCAGAAAGTAATTGACATACGTTAACAACCACTACCACCATGTTTTACCTCTTCAAGACCACTATCTCTGTCTATTTCAGCAGTAAGACCAGCCTCCCCATCGCGATACAATTTTGACTTCAGTGAAGTCAGAGCAGGACATCAATATGGTGAGAAATATGACAGCAATGAAATACACATAGCAAAATTCAAGAGAAGTTAATGTATAATCAGTATCTGTAAATATGATACTAACAGAACTTAAGAAATAGAAAACGAGTTGCGTTACTTTATCGAGTTATAATGGCACGCGGGATGTTGAAAGAACACGAGAGAAGCGTGTAAAACACGAGGCGATAAACAAGTGTTTTACTAGTTTCTCAAGTGTTCTTTCAACATCCCAAGTGCCATTATAACTCGATTAAAGTAACACAACGAGTTTTTCTATTTATTTTATAAAATATACTGAACAAGAGAAGCAAATATTTTATATGTTGATTAAAATGGAAATTCTCCCAAGAATTGGAAATGTATACGTCATACGCATGCTCGTGGCAGACCAACAGCTTTTATTCTGAACAAAGCAAAAAAGAACGACAACATTATCAAGTCACTTGTAGTTTAAATACTTTACAGAAATGTAATCTTGAACAAGGAAATCTAACAGACTATTAGTTTAATGTTTATTTACAAGAAGCAAAAATCTTCGTTGGATTTAAACATGATTTGGACAGTTCCGATGGTGCAAGAATTAAACATGCTGTCTGCCATGGGATATTTTTGTGCTTTGCTGGACGCTACTCAGCCGCTTTACTGATATCGGCCATCATTATATATCATATGCATAATCATGGCGATGAGACGTCCATTTTGGTTGTCCACCATGATTTTATTTTTATGCTTAATAATTTTGTCCAAGAATAAACAGAACAGCCAAAACACAGCAGAAACACGTCCTTCGAACCGACTTCACGTTTCTCAAGGATTAAATCGACATACTGTGTTTAACAACACTAAACAGACGGAAACAAAGAAGATGGCGTACTCTATCAACGGTAAGGTTCTAAAGTTATTTCAACTTATGCAGATCACCTTCGTCGCCAAATGTATCCTGCTTTGTGGGGATATTGCTGAAAATCCGGTACCTATTAACTTTTGCGTTTTTCAACGTCAGAGGATTTAAGCTTTGCCAATGGAACATCCAAAACCTCACAGACACCAAGTTCGAAGAGATTTCGAAAGCACTTAGTGGCACTGTTGATACGTATAAAAAACTTGATATCCTGATTCTAACTGAGACGTTTTGCACAAGTAGAGTACCAGATATGCACTATAACATTACGGGATATAACTTGCACAGACTAGATCGACAAGGGAAGAAAGGCAGTGGTATTCTAGTTTATATAAATGAAAGTATGCGGGCTGAACGCCGAATTGATATGGAGACAAAAGATATTGAAATTCTGTGGCTTGAAGTATATCCGCATAAGTCTAAGCGACTCATTAATTGCAGGTGTCTACCGTCCTCCTTCAGCGAATAAAGAATATAACACAAGGCTCGGAAAGAGTATCGAAGATACCTCTTTATTGGGCTTGGAAACGATTGTTTTGGGAGATATAAACTACGACTTTCTAAATTCTAAAATGTTTTATAAACAAGATCTCATTAAGACCTTTGGAAGTTTGAATCTTAAACAAATTGTAAATGAAGTCACGAGACCTGCCTCTGGTACGTGTTTGGACCATATTTATACGAATTATCCAGAAAGAATGTGTAATACCACCATGAATGTCGGTTTATCTGATCACCTACCGGTCGTCGGATTGAGGCGCTACAAACAACCATTGGAAAGTGTAAATAAACATCAATCGTTTGAATACAGGAATCTAAAGAACATTGACAAAAATGCCTTCGTCTTCGTCAGAGATCTAAATGATGCCCCATGGGGCATAGCTTTTGTTTTCGATGAGGTGGATGAAATTGTTGACACTTGGTATGACATCTTTACAGGTATTCTTGATAAACATGCTCAAATTACAACAAAGCGCGTCAAAAGAAGTAGACAACCAAAGTGGTTCACCGAAGAATTGAATAAAGCGATCAAAAAAGGGACTATCTTCTTAGAAAGGCACGAAATATAAATGATCACGAGGCCTGGGATAATTTCAAAAAAGCAAAAAACGGAGTTACGCGGCAAATCAGAAACGAAAAGAAAAGTTACTTTACAACACAAGTAAATGAACACCAACGAAACCCGAAGAAACTATGGTCTTTGATAGAAGACCTTAACACAATGCGTGAAACCAGAAAGTCAACCCTATCCTATGAGCACAATTCGAATATGGTTAACCAGCAAGACAGGTTAGTTCCAGCTATTCGAGGCTTCAAAATAGCTTCCTTAAACATAACAAGTCTACCTAAACATATTGAAGAACTTAGGATCTGCATGAATGATAAGGAAATTGACGTTCTCGTGATTAATGAAACCCGAATGGACGACAGTGTACCAACACAATCAATAGCCATTCAGGGTTACAATTGGATTCCCAAAAACAGAAATAGATCTGGTGGTGGTATCGGTTTTTTCGTTAGAGATTCGATAAACTTTCGACTCCGGAATGACCTGAATGATCCTGAGATTGAAATCCTTACAATACAAATTACTAAACAAAACGTTAAACCTTTCTTAATTACAACGTGGTATCGACCACCAAATGATCCAATTGACACTCTGTATAAATTTGAGAACTGTTTACAATTAATCGATAATGACTCTAAAGAAAGTATTATTGTAGGAGATGTAAATTATGACCTACTATCCGGAAATTTATCTCCCCAAGCTTCGGAACTCAAATTCATTACAGAATTGTATCAATATGAACAATTGATAAATGGTGCTACAAGAGTTACTAAAGATACTAGTACATTAATCGATCACTTTTATACAACAAATTCTAACAATATTATTTCGAAAGGAGTGTCAACTGTTTGTATAAGTGATCACTATCTTATTTATGGCATTAGAAAATTTAAATTTTCCAAAGAAAATGCAAAAATAATCGAATACCGCGACTACAAACATTTCAATGAACAAATATTCTTGCAAGACTTGAAAAATTCCTTTAATGCTTTTGACCTGGATCAATACGATCCAAATATATCTTGGCAGATTTGGAAGAATAAATTCTTCAAAATCTGGAACAACCATGCCCCACTAAAAAGACGGAAGGTGGCCAATAAGCGGCTACCTTGGCTAACAAAAGATCTAATTACAAAAAAACGCCATATCAATTTCCTAAACAGAAAAGCTAAAACAGGTAATACAATTAATAGCTTGTCCGTCTTTAAAAAGGCTAAAAACCAATACAATAGGCAAATTAAAGATACAAAATGTTCGTATTATCAAGGCAAACTACATAGCAATTTAGGAAATTTAAAACAAACATGGAAAACACTTAACGAATTGATGAATAGAACGTCAAATAATAATAAAATCCCAGAAATGAAGGATAGGAATGGTGAAATAATTGACGAAACTCTGATTCCAGATGCCTTTAATACATATTTTATTGAACTGGGAGAAAAACTTGCGAACGAAATACCTCGATCGAGTATTTCACCGGATAGTTTTCTTAGTGATATAAATC
The DNA here is from genome assembly GCA_035772405.1 of Chrysogorgia sp. JL179-B06. Classification (NCBI taxonomy): domain Eukaryota; kingdom Metazoa; phylum Cnidaria; class Anthozoa; order Scleralcyonacea; family Chrysogorgiidae; genus Chrysogorgia; species Chrysogorgia sp. JL179-B06. Next base: position 1,390,591 of record JAYKKM010000350.1, on the reverse strand, counting down.
ATCCAGTTCATGGGCTCCCTAGCTTTCAAGAAATTCTAGAAAGTGATGTTTTAAAACTACTCCATGGTTTAGGGCCCAACAAAGCATCTGGAATTGATGGTATCTCATCTCATATCCTAAAAATTTCAGCATCAGTTATTGCACCATTTCTAACATCCATATTTAACCATTCCATTATAACAGGCATATTTCCCAATGATTGGAAAATCGCTAGGATTACTCCGATATTTAAGTCTGAAGCTAAAGATGAAATGACCAATTACAGACCGATATCGGTTATTTCAGCAGTTGCCAAAATTGCGGAAAAGCTGATTCATAACCAGATCTATAATTAATTATTTACATGACTTTAATCTGCTTACAAATTGCCAACACGGATTTAGATCACAACACTCAACTGTTACAGCACTGCTGGATATTACTAACGAGTGGTACAAAAACATTGATATTGGTAAACTAAATGGGATTGTGTTTCTGGACCTAAAAAAGCATTTGATACTGTCGACCATAACATACTTTTAAACAAAATAGCAAGTTATGGAATAAAAGGAACAGCGCATCGCTGGCTGGAGTCGTATCTATCAAATAGGACCCAGTACTGTTGTGTGAATGGTAATACATCAAGCCCATCAATTATGAAAACAGGCATACCGCAAGGTTCTGGTTTAGGCCCATTGTTACTTCTAATTTACATCAATGACTTACCAAAGTGTCTAAACAGGGCAAAACCAGACATGTTTGCAGATGATACCCAAATTGCAACAGCAAGTGATGATATTAAAGTAATTGAAGAAACATTGAATGGCGATTTAAACAATGTTGCAAATTGGCTGTCTGCAAATAAATTAACTTTAAATAACAGTAAAACCGAATATATGATAATTGGTACCAAGAAAAGGCTTAGCCAACTAACTTTTGATCCAGTTATCAATATTGGTAATTTAGAAATTAAGCGAGTTAAAACGACAAAATCGTTGGGCCTAATGATAGATGAGTCTCTAAGCTGGTCAGCGCAAGTCGAACACATTTCAAAAAAGGTCACCTCAGGCCTCGGTATACTCAGACGACTTCGAGATACAATCGAATATAATACCCTAATAACAATATACCAATCCATAATTCAACCTTACTTCGATTATTGTGCTCAAGTATGGGGTTGCCTAGGGAAAATATTAGCAGATAAACTACAAAAGTTACAGAGCAGGGCGTTTCGAATAATCTCACGTGAGAATTATACGACACGATCAGCTGACATATTAAGTAAGCTAGGAATTCCGAACCTCGAAAAACGAAGGATGCAACAACTTTCAATTTTCATGTACAAGGTAAAAAACAGAATGGTTCCTGATTATTTGTGTGATATGTTTATAAATATTAGTGACGTACACGACCATAACACAAGACAATCGAGAGCTAATTTGACATTACCCAAACCAAAAACAAACAATATGAAAAATGCATTCTCATACAGAGGGGCGGAAGTCTGGAACTGTCTTTCTTTATCACAAAAGTCCTCGGAAACTATTGCTAATTTTAAAACTAGCATAAAACGTACATGTTAACATTAAGTAACATATTCATTTTGCCTTTGTTCTTATCTATAGTTATAATTAACTTTCTTGTAAATATCGTAATTCATATTTTTACTAGTGTAAGCACGGCCGGTTGGAAGATCACCTTTTTTCTTTTCTTTGTAAATAATTAATTTATCAGGTGAAATTGTACCGTGTTGAAATATAGTTCATAATAATAATAATAATAATCACTAACATTAAATGACCATGTTCGACAACTTGAAGAAAATATCAAAAAATATCGACACAAATCGTATGGCCGATATATTTAACCACTTCTTTGTAAATCTATCTTCAAACCACGTTGATCAAGATACCATCATGTCTCCCTCGTTTCCTATAAACATTGACACTGAGAATGTTTTTGAACTACCTTCTATTTCACCGGAAAAACTACAGGAAATATTACAAGATATGCCTACTAATAAAGCGACTGGTGTCGATGGCCTTGGTCCTAAAGTTCTAAAGCTAGCTGCGCCAGGTATTGCAGATTCGCTAGCGAAGTTAATTAACCATTGTATTTTAGTTGGCAAGTTTCCTTCAAAATGGAAGATGGCGAAAGTAACCCCAATATTTAAGAAACAAGGCAAGACGTCTGACAAACAAAATTATCGTCCTATTTCAATCCTCCCAATTTTATCAAAGGTATTTCAACAACATATTCATAATTATTTGAATGAGTATGTATCCAACAATAATTTGTTGTATGGGTTGCAGTCTGGTTTCCGTAGAAACCATTCAACAGAAACTGCTCTCATTCGTCTGGTGGATCAGATCCTTTTTAATCTTGATAAAGATAAAGTAACTGGCCTTGTGTGTATTGATTATAGTAAAGCTTTTGACCTAATCAATCACGATATCCTTCTTGCCAAGTTAAAGATATATGGTATTGGGGATGAATATCTGCAGATATTCCGGAGCTACCTCGCTGACCGACAACAATATGTCAATATAAAGGGAAGCAGTTCAGTGATTGAAGTCTCGTTTAGAAAGTCCTACCTTAGATATATTAGCGAACGGAACAAGTATCGAACAGGTTACAAGTCAGAAATTGCTCGGTGTCCTCATAGATGAGGAGTAAAGTTTTGGTGACCATGTTGAAAAACTCTGTAATAAGTTAAGCCAAAAGATTGGTCTTTTGAAGAAGATACGTTCTTATCTACCAATTCATGAACGGAAACTATATTATAATGCCCTCATAAAACCAACGATGATGTATGCTAGTTCCATATGGACAAATTGTTCAAAAGAAAATTTAAGCTGTAATAATTGCTGAAAATGATGAAAGGCCAATACTAGGCCAATACTTATTTTTTACGTGTCAAAAATCCCATCAAAAATTAATGTCTCTAGTGAAGGAACATGGGTTAATATAATTATTCAGGCAGTTTCAAATGCTCTTTTAATAATTTTGACAATTCATATTATTGGAACAGCACCAAATTTCTCCAAGGCAGAAAATAGCCAAGGACAAAATTATGTTTCAACAACAGAAATGAACCAATCTAACACTGTGCTTATAGTTATGTGCAATACAAAACAAAGTAATACAAACAATTTCTATATATTACAAGCTGTCAAATATGTACTCATATTAGTGTTGAACAGCTCAAATACGCAAAACATTATCTACATGTATTTCTAAAATTCTATTAAGCCCAATAATATACAATAAAAATTAAATAAATATATAATCAAATGCTGTCATACAAATATAAACACGAAGTAAATAACGAAACTACAGACCGCTTTACAAAAGTGCAGTAGTTCAATTTAAAAATAATCTCGCAGGCAGGTTATTCTGTATCCATACCTGATGCCTAACGGATTGAAATGCTGAATCATGACAGTGATGACACGATATATCATAGAAATATCCTGAATATCAGACCTTTATTTTATATCCAGACTCGTCTTCCCCTAGCAGACAACCAGTCCTTGATCCTACATCATATTTAATACTGAAAGTCCACAAAATCCCTGTTTTGAGAAGAATATATCGCTCGATCGCTGGGCGGCCATTTTGAATTTTGATATTAAAATTCAGCTTGCGGGTGCGCAGTAGCATGTTAACGTAAAACCGGGGGGACACATCTTGTATATTCGAGACATATATAAAGTAAATTGAAGTACCAAAACACCACGAAATAATGTTGCCACCCCCCGGATGTTAACACGGTCACTCACTCTATATCTATATCTATATATATATATCGTGTGAATTTTCGCCACTCATCACAATACTGCAAAGTTTAAAAAACTTTGCACTAAAAAGCATTAAAATTATTTTTAGAATCCTATGCGAACATTGACTCTTGTAGTTTGTATGTAAACTTTATTTATTGATTTACTGATTTTGTATGTAAATTTTATTTGGTGATATATATAGTTGTATACATATATTTATAGATAGTTTTATATGTAAATTACCATTCAATTGTGTAGAGTTTTTAATTGTTATGAGGGCCACAGGTTTGTCAGCGTAAGCTGTTATGTGTTTTACCCTTGGTAAATAAAGTTATTATTATTATTATTATTATTTTACATAATTTGTTGACACCGAGGGGCCGATCTTCAAACAAAACTTTGTTTGACGATCTCCAGTTTTTTTAAACTGGGTATTGGAAAAGAGCAAACAGTTACGGTTAACTTTTTCCAGGTATAGAGCAAGTGCTTTGTAGCCATCAACTGGTTGATCTGTTAGATACATTCTGGCCTCCTTTTCATTGCTCGAGACATCGTTTGTACCACCTGGATGATTTTCGGATGGCTCGTCGTTCACGAAGCGTTGACTGGAACTGTCAATTTCAAAGGAAAAGATGTTCAGCGTCAGCGAACGTTGTCCTTCGCGACCTCGTCTACACCAGAACAGAACGATGTGAAACCATATGCAGAGCGGAGAAGATAAAGGGGTAGTTCAAATTGAACACTCCGCTGGTTTTCAATTTTGCAAGGTCTTCTTGTTCGAGCGGCAGTTTATGGTGAACGTTTTCTTCGCCACTTCGCTTCAGCTGTTTTATTTTTACATCTAGCATCTGATTTGATCTTGTAAACCTTGGGTTGGTGGAGATTTTAATTCCCTTGGTGAACGGAGTAGAGTTGAGGAAACGTTCCACACCATGTCTTAATCCAAGCAGCGCTGATTTGCTGTACTCTTCCTTGTTTTTCGTCCTGTTGGCCAATTGTCATGTTCTCGATAACATTCACATTCAGGTACCGTATAAAACTATTGTATGTATACAATGATAAATGAGTGAAAACAAATAGTTATACCGAATAGTTTAATTCGTATTGAACGAAATTATACGTACTCGTAAAATGTCAACAATATATTTTAGTTCAGTAAAGTGAAGTATGTCATGTATGAACACATTGGGACAATGATTTTATGCAGAAAAATGTTTTGTAACTGCAAATTATAGTTTACACGAGTTTTTTAAACTTTTATTAGAATAATTAAAGATATTACATACCTTGAAAAGTTGAAATTGCCCAATTCGTTGCGGTTTTTGTCACTTTCGAGTGACGGTTGTCTAGCAAAACGTTTAGCTCAGGGTCGGAAAGAGCGGCAAATCTTTCCTTTTCCGTGTGAACGCGTTGTCTTTTGGTGGCAGGCTCTTTCGTGGACATTATATTAAATGTTTGAAATATGTAGTCAAGTAAAAATTCATCAAACGAACAGAATTATTTTGTTTACTTAATTTTTAAGCAAGCGGAAGTGAAACCCGTGATTTATTGAGTTATGACATGCCACCAGCCAATCAAATTGTTCGTTGTATCTCACCTATTTTATAATGATTAATAAAACATTGTTTCTATATAAGGAGTCTGACACATGTACTGTATACATAATCTTTGGACATATACAGTGAATGTTTACAGTTATGTTTTATTTCATAACATATACCTTATTATTTTCTTGTCCAGGGATCCTCCCTGGATAGTCTGGTTGGATGTTAAAAATTATACCTAATCCATCACGGAAATGGTTTGGTCAAGGGGTGTTTTAAGACATGGTGGCCAAACCATTCTGGATTAAGCAAAGGTCACAGCAATATGCCGTAAGTGAATATCATTATATACAATTGATTAAATAACATAATTTGATATTGACTGCATAAACTTCTTAATACCTGAAGAATGCCCTAATTCGGTTAACATGGTTCAAATTAACAGGGTGCAATGTGCAATTATCAAAGTGATTTGCAAATTGTTCTTGACAGATAGAAACCAAGTATTTCTAACCCTTCGTTTAAAAAAGTAAAGATTGGTTTTCTTCAACTAATTCAACCCCTTGCATGATAACAAAAAGACAAGATGTGTACTTTGATTTGTAAACATTCCGGGAATGAGTGTGAAATTAAACTTCATTACAAAGATTGTCAAATTAAAATTGACAGTAATAATATTCTTTTCATTTTAGATCTCATGAAACGATTTCATCTTGTTAGTGAGAAAGAAATTAGATTGCACACCAAGTCAAAGTTAAATAATGTAGAAAAATGACATAGGATTAAAAAAAACGAATGTTTAAAATATTATAATTGTCTTGCATTTTGTTAACTATTTTTGTAAAATTTTCATTGAACAATATTAATGTTGATTCTTGTAACTTTCGTCATTCACAGAATATATGATTTCCAATTTAGCTATTGCCAATTCAGTTATAAAAATTTACCACTACAAGTTATTGTAACTTATTTGTGGGTTCATATAATCTTCAAAGTGCAGTAAATATTTTGAGTAGTCGATTAGTAGGTCTAGTCATATTAATATCAACAGCAATTATATTGGAATCTATAAGAATTGCTGTAGGAGACTATAGGGATTCATTTAGGAATTCCTATTGAATTTGTTCATATGGGGCTGTCATTTGTGGTATTTGTCCTGATGTTTACCTTGGTAATGGGATTGAGAAAAACAGTTGCAGCAATGATAAGGTAGAGAAATATATTGTTGGAGAAGATAAATTGGTCAAGATAAAATTAGACAGAAAAACTGCTGGGATCTTAACTATTAATGAGTAGCGAGGAGAGTATGTGCAAAATGATTGTGTATTGAAATTAAGATGTAAGCTAGTGTAATTAACAGATTTAAATAACATCGTATATTTACTTATGCAATTAATAACAGACTGGATCACCTTAATTTCTTATTAATAATTCATTAATAATTCATGAGAATTTTAAATAATATATATAATGCGTATATAAAACCACGCTTACCTTAACAACAGGATCTCTATCTAGGTTTTTCTGCAAGGTTCTGAAGTACCCTATTACTTGCCCCAATGTTTCCTTCAAATGTTGGACCATGTATCCTGCTGCAGGGATTTCGATTATTTCTAAACTTCGACTTGCACTGCCAGAGCGTAGAATTTCTAACCCACCAGCTTGTTTGATTTTTGGAAATATGGACTCTAAGGTTTCTTTAACATGTTCATATCCACCTCGTTTATTGCTGAATACAACTCTTTGTTCAGCAAGGTCGGCATCTTTCAAAACAATTTTCTCGGCATGGTTTGGAACACTGTCACACCCAAAGACAAACAAACTGATGTGTCCACGTATCTTTCACCTTCCATTTATTTGGATATGGCGCTGATGCTACAATTAATACGAGTTGTGCCAGTGGAACTTTTCCAGTTGTAGTTGAAGTTTTGCTCCATGCAAACACTCGAGCTATTTCGCTTCTTGGACTATAGTTGTCGGGCGTAGTTGAAGTAAATGCAGTTGGTAAAGGGCTTTGCAGTGAATTGACGACTTCAGTAAGTTCGTTTAACAGTGTACTGTACGCTGCTGTTCCACTGATCTATGCTGTTCCGACGCCATCTTGCAGGCCACAATGTCCATTTTCTGCACTTTTAATTATAATATTCTTAATAACCGGACCGGTATAATATAAGGCCCGTTTACACGACAAACGTTTTTGGCACGGCACGCTTAAATTTTGGTACTCAGACCCAAAAAGATTGGCACGGCATTCTTAATTTTTGTCATGTAAACGGCACCGGCCCTGTCCGATTGCGGTACGCGTACCTAAAATTTTTGGCGGGCCGAGACCATCTCTGGAGGTAGTCTCGGCCCGCCAAATAAGCGGCACCGTGCCCAAAATTTTGCTGTTTCAGCACTTTTCGGTATCCGATGACGCAATACATGTATTTCGCGCCATTTCGCAGGAATTAACATTAAGCAAAATGGCCGCCGTCAAGAGAAACAGAGGGAAAGTATGGAGCAACGAAGCAACAAAAACCCTGCTTAATCTGTGGTGCGATGAAACGATTCAGGTAGCATTTGATCAGTCCAAGGGATCTAAAGAAACTAGTAAAGTTTATCAGAGGTTACTGGTAAGTTATTCTGCATATTTTTGAATATTTTAACATTTTAGGGTGGCACTGCAATTTTAGCCACATGGCATACGATAGGGCATGCAACAAGAACTGAAGAGCACAACTTTTAATAGACCACACTGAGGAAGATGGCTAGTTCTGGTAGTGTCTAATAGCATAATACATATATTATGGAAATTTTAAACAATATATATATATATTTACGTCATTTACAAAATAATACAACTAAGTTACTGTACGTTTAATCAAATAGAATGTTACTTTGTATTTGAATGTTACTCAATATATTTTGTAGGAGCGAAAGGTTATTCTGACTTCACATTAAAGGAAGTTGTGAATAAAATGAAAAAACTAAGACAAAAATATAAATGTGAGAAAGATAAAACGAAAAAATCGGGGAATGGTAGAAGCAATAAATGGCTATTTTTTGAGCAGATGGACAGGTTCCTTTCTCAAAGACATAATGTCTTGTTGACACAATGGCAGAATCTGAGAAAATGGATCACCATAGCGACGATTCTTTAGACGATGATCAGAGTTTAGGTATGTAGCAAGTTTGTTAAGATTCAAGTCAAACCAATTTTTTTTTATCTAATTTAAAACACATATATATATATATATTAAACCTGGGCAATTAAACCAGTTTCAGCCAGCCTCCTAATATTAGGAGGTACTTCGTGCCCCTAAAATAAACAAACCTATAAGCAGAATACAGTAGGAGTGCAGGACTAATGAAAGATGTACAAACTAGAGAGACCCCAAATTTAAAAAATGTATTACGCTTGGTGCCAAACATGCATCTCCCCCCTCCCCTTCAGTTTATCAAGCTTCCTACACCCCTGAACCAGTCATTATTGAAATGTTGGATGAGAGTTATTAAATATCAGCAAAATAAAATATTATGGCTAAAGCCTCTTTTCCCTTTTTTCTAAAATTCTATGTCATTGATCGTAATGACTGCGGCAAAAAATCGTTATTTTGAATCTCGCAAATGTTATGCAGAATACAGAGGCTAAAACAACATTGAGCAGTGCAGGTACCTCCATATCAACACATTTCCTAAATCTAATAAAACGTCCTTTCCACCTACCAAAGGTGTTTTCTACAGTCATCCTGGCTCTACTGAGGCGATAGTTAAACACTCGTTCTCTTCTCGGCTGGTCGTCGTTTCTCTGAAAACCTTTCAAAACCCATGACAAGAGGGGATAAGCAGGATCCGCTACTATAAACGGTGACATTTCTACTCCTTGTAATTCCGCAGTGAGATCATCTGGAAATAGCTTGCCTTCATTTCCTTTCTTGAAAATAGATTCAATTGTTGAACATTATTTGCCTTTCCTAGTCACAATAGGCCATTTATGGCTTGGGACTAGCTTTCACGTTTCATTTCTGGGCTTATTTTTCATTCCTAAACTTAGGGCCTGTTTATATGATCCCGCGGTAACCGGGCTGGCCTGCTAGCCGAGATCTGTGCATTTGCCACTGAGATGAAAATTTTCCCAAGTAAAAATGTACTAAATATTGCCTGCTAACTGGGTGACTTATACAAGAATGCACACAGGTTGTGTGTCATTTATTGTTGTCAAATCATCCTACGCGGGATAGCCTCTGCAGACGTCAGTGTGCTCGTTGATCCCCACTAAAGGAGAGAGATACCAGCTAGTAGCTGCGAAGGAGACTATAGGCTGGATGAAATTCACTCATATAAACACGAAGCAAAAACTATCTCGCTTACCGGGCTATGGCTCACCTCCATATAAACAGGCCCTAACAGCAAGTTGATCAAGAAGAGAACGATATTGAGTTTACTTAACACAAGTTTGTATAAATAAATTCAATTTTTTTTACAATACTGTTTAAAATAAAGACATGCCACACTGCATAAATTATATGAAACATCAGTAATAATATAGTCTAAATCAACTCAGTCTGCATTGCACAGTTTTACTGAATGAAAAGACAAATAAATCACAGAGCAGTGTCTGGAGAGCTGGTTCGTCCTCTTGGGACTCGTCAGGACAATCCAGCTGGACAATGGAGAACCACATCCAAAAAGGCATATACATTCATCTCATCAGTCAAAGATGGTATGTGCGATATACCACACTGCCTAAATTATAAAGCATCAATAATGATATCATCTAAATCAACTCAGTCTGCATTGCGCAGTTTTACTGGATGAAGAAGCAAATAACATAGCACTCTCTGGCCATATACATATACCAGTATATATATATATAAAAGTTTACAATAATTTGTGGGCTTTATAACTCAGTCCCTTGTTACATAAGCAAGAAATAAAAAATTGAATACAAAGTTATTAAAATCAAATAGGGACTTAATTTAAGATAATTTATTTAAGTGATGTATAAACGAATTGAGCTTATATGCCCAAAACCCTTGTTTGTTGGACATTAACATTTTTTTTATCAATAATCTTTGATCTAAGATATATATAAGTAAAAACAAAAAGTCATTCGCACTTTTCTGCCTGCAGTAATTTTCAGGCAGATGTTAAAGACGATACAGTCTACAACACTCAATATGAATATACCAATGCATATTTTTTTATTTTACAAACAGGTGTATATCGTTGATCATAAACCATCTCGGTAGAAGAAAAAGCTGTCACTACCCTCTCTGCAAATGATTTTCTAGTGGGAAATTCTGTTAAAGCGCATAAATTTGTTGATGACAGAGCCTCTACGTTATATGTTAAAGTGCTCTTATGTTCTTCCATTTCGCTCTCTGACTGTTGTACTTGCAATTCCATGTCGATGCTTTTGCTGTTCTAAATTCTCACTTTCCTACCACATTTTAAGCCTAGCTTACATGTTATTGGTCATTAGTTAAGGCCCAAAACATAATAATAATGCACTTAACTCTACCATGGCATTGCTGGTTATGATACTCACCAATCACCATGAAAGAAAACGGGCATCCCTGCCAAACTACAAATTTCGACAGTGCATGCAAATGCAATGTCTAAAACCCGCTCTAAACAAACACCAAAATATTATATTATTCTTAACAAAAAATACACTCTGCACTACTGCGCCATGGTTTCTTTTACTGCGCCATGGTTTCTTTTCATTGTACTGTAATACGTTTACCTAATTTATTTAAACCTGATAGGATTATGCACTACATCAGCCTCAGGGGATAAGCCCACCCCAACATATATGGCAACTGAACAATAAGACGGAATTATAAAAGTTCACCATAACTCAAAGTAAAAGTATTAAGGTAGGCAATAAAACGCTTATATAAGCATACAGCCTCATTATTTTCATTTAGACAATCGGGAACAAAAGTGTTGATACATTTGGTGTTTTTTTCTCAAGAAATTGCAACATTTACGAACATGTTCGGTTCACACAACCCCTCCCCCCATATCAATGTTGCCTACATGACGTTAGCATGTGGTGAAAAAGTACATTTTCAAATTTCGATCGACATGAGGTGGGGGAGGGGGGTTTAATTTGACATACATTCTCATTGAAATGTGCAGTTGTTTACTTAGTTTTGAAAAAGTGTATCAACACATTTTGCTCCCGATTATAGCTGTTACCAACTTATCTCAAACCAGCTAGCTGTCATGCATATGAATAAAATCTTATGTTAGCCTTAAACTCTTGGCTTCAGAATTAAGGTTACTAAATAGTTAAATGAATGGGTTGTTATTAAAATATGTGTTCAACAAAAATAATACAGTGTCCAGGAATGTGAATGTAAACTCTGGTTCATTATTATTTTTACTATTTTTTATATTCTGGTTTTATTATTTTTACAGTGGCACAATGATATAAACCTGGTGTTGATTAATGCACCACTAAAAGAGCCAATTAAATGTGCACTCCGTCTTTTGAGTTGCTTGTTTACAAATGACAAGATGAAAGTGGAATATTGTTTGCTTCAAAAATTCTTGTAAACCTGCACTGGACCAGGAAAGGGTTACCAAAATTTTCGGTATGTATCACTATCAGATTCCGGCTCTTACTTCGTGTACTGGACACAGAGATTTGCATGAGTAAAATGTTAGAATTAGCACTGTATAGAACTTGTTCTTTAAAAAATCCCTTTTATTTTATCTAGGATAGGTTTAATTCGTTAGGTAAAATAAACGGGATTTTTTAATACAGTGCTAAATTTCTGTGTCCGGTACACAAAGTAAGAGCCCAGATTCCGAAATATTACTAGGTTCTGAAATACTGATTATAGGAAGTATAAAATGTCAAGCAAGGGCCTTCCATCCAAGAGAAATGTATTGAAGGGCAGGCCTTACCAAATTACTCAAGACGTTAGACCTCAAATAATCAACATATATATATTTTGGCAACAATGCATACTAACTTTATAGAATTTTGAATTTTTATTATTTTAATCTTTTGAATCCTAGCGATCTCTACCTGACATGTAAATTCATCATGTTAACCAATAATTAATTAATTAATAATAATTAATTATTAATTCATCATGTTAAGTAAAATTTTAACCCATTTTATAAAGGTTTTTATTATATGGCTCTAATGTCTCATGCATTTCCTCAATTGTTTTGTAATGACTGCACATCTTTACGGTTTGTAAACACTGTTCAGCAACCAATCATATTGTAGAAAAGCTGCGTTAAGACCACTCCACGAGCCATGCCATGTAATAAATTATTATTATTCAACTTATATAAAGCAATAACTAAATTGTCTTACTTTTTGGTTTTTAGATGTACTAAATACCAAGTATTGTGCTGACAGAATCAATAAAATGAATAAGCAGATTGTGTTTGCATGTAATAAAAAAATGCAGAGTTGCAAAAGAAAATCGAAAATTATAGCAAGTCAAGCCAACATGGAACAAGCAATGAATGTATTATATATAATGGGAAACAAGTTTTTAAATTAGATATTATACTTAAATCAAGTGACAACTTAAATTAGTAAATTTCTATTGTGCTTATTCTAAATCAAGTTATCACTAAAAATACAAGCCTAATAGTATTAAGAATTATTAAACAGTAGCATAATAATAGAAACAGTAATGTTTCTATTGTTCAAATAAAATTACAGTCCTTTAAATTATGATTACAATTTGTTTATTGCAAGGTATACTAGTCTTATGTTAATGAAATGCAATGTTTCATAAACTAGTAATGGTTGGTTTTATATTAATGTTCTATCTTGGCAAAGAACTTGGCATAACTGTTTCATAATAAAGATCTTAGGAACGTGTTGATTTATAACATGTATAGATTATGGGAATTTATTATGAGATAATGGTAGGATCTTTGCAAGATGATAAGATCATGGGAAGATCTTTGCAAGATGATAGTAATATCTTGGCAAGTTCTTGTAAGATCATGGGAAGTACTTGGCAAGATCTCTGCATCTGACGACTAAGCATATTCAACAGATTCTGCCATAATTCTCCTTGATATAGTATCACGAGAAGATGAGTACAACTTCCTACATCACAAGGCACTTTGGGGCATGCACATTGGTTTAATTCGTCCCATTCTCCTGGACCAGTTTTTCTATGATGTTTTGAATAAATTGATAAAAGCAAACAAACCAAAACGTCCAGAAATTGAACGTGGACTCTTTCATTTCATATATGTGTTTCGGAGTTGTTCTTATAATTTATGGGGGGAAATTTCGCTTCATTTGCATTTTAATCATTTTATTATATTATAAATTTATTATTAGAAATCTCAAATCTAGTATAATGGTTCCTTTTTATTAAGGTAGGAAACCGTCTTTCGCGAAAAAGGGAACAGTTCACCAGCATTGGGCATGCAATTGCCTGAACAGAGGCCATGGCCAGGGAGTACCTGGATCAATTTGCAGAAGCCATATCTGTTGGTATTTTTAATGATGCTGTTAAACGCAAGGGTGGAGTGTGGGATGGAGATCTTGACCAGGACGGTAAAGGTTTGCAGAATGAGAACAGGGAATGTATTACAATTATCCCATTTTTTCATTATCTGGTGATATCATTCAATGTCATGTTATATTTCCTGCCAAGTATATAATAAGTTACATGGCGTCATGCCAAGCAGTTGACAGAATTCCAAATTTAATAGTATCCAGCACTGACAGTGGTTATCAAGGTTGTACCCTGCTAGATTCAATGAAGCCATTTGACAAGTACTAGGAAACAAATGATGTTCGGTGGACCAGTGATGTGTGATGGTCATAGTAGTCAATTTGATCTGGATGTTCTTAGATTTTGTCAAGATAACCAGATTCGGTTGTAACTAACACCACCTGATACAACTTCAGTGACTCAATTACTTGATAAACAATGCTGCACTCATCATACAGAAAAGAAAGATCTACCCATTTTGAGCTTGGTGAAAATATGAACAAGGAAGGGTTTATGATACTCCTGTCAAATATTTGGTCAAATTGGACAGACAGATTCCACAATTAAAGCTGCAAAAAGGGTTGGCATAACAAGAAAATGGTTTTTGTTGGTTTCATGCAGACAGATAGATTTGCAATGACAGCTGCTCTTGACAAACAATGCAACACATCTACAAAAACCAATCCCAATTGAAAGTGGCATCTCCAGCAGGTGGACGATCTGGTTCTAGGGAATATTACAAGGCAAAGGTTCAAGTACTTGAGACCAGACTTAGATATTTCAGATATATCATTGTCTCCAAAACAGATTGAAGGGCTTACTCCAGCAAATAAGTTGAAAAATACGGCTTCAAAAAGTGTGTGTCACGCAAGTACATGGTTCTCTTGAAGGCAAACAGATCATTGATAACGTTCAAGCCTTAGAAGCAGTAAAGCAACACAGACCAAAAGCAGCTTCAAGTTGAGAAATGTATTAAATGCTGTGAACATTGAACAATGACAAAAGTCAGGCATCAGGCCTTTCTGGTAATGTCCTCATCGCAACAAAGTTAAATGCATGATTGCCTGTGGAGGAAAGCCAGGAATGATTTTTCCAGCCTGTGACAAAAGAATAATGGTGGGCAAATGCAAACAATGCACCCTCTTGCAGTTATCTTGAAGGTGATGATGATGACGATTCTGAATGCAAAATTATTTCAGATGTGGAAAGTATTATCAGCTCAGATTTCAGAGTCACAATTACACTTATTACAATTACTTTATTTCACACTGTAATTTAGTACACAAGATTAGAATTGTCATGCCCAATTTAAAAAATTTGATTCACATTAATTTAAAGAGAAAAAATACGAAATAAGTGGGAAGTAGCCACCAAAGTAACAAACTTTCGAGTTGACTGCTTCTTACAAGTGATTAATTCAAGAAGTAATCAAGCAAAAATGTTAAATGTTAAAGAACGACTAACAAATAAAATAAATTTAAATTTTATTATGGAAATTTTATTATGAAAGAGCAGGCAGATTGTCTAAAAAAAACTGTCTGCTCTTTCGTGAATTATAAAATATTACATTCATATTCATTCCAGTAAGAGTTTTTGTAATTATGATAGGTTAGATTGATGTTGATACAAGCAAACAGTAAATATATTTCGATTACATTTGGATAATTAAACTACTTGACAGCTCAGCAGAAATATCTTATATTTTGAAATGTTTTTCAATCCATAGAGAATAGTATTCCATAATGTTGTTGTAGAATATTGAAAAGTAAACTTTCCATAGTTTGTCCGAACTTTTGGTTTTAAAAGTTATCTTTGGCAGCATATCTAGTATTATAATTATGCACAGCTTTAAGGTTTAACCCACCCATGCAAAATTTCACATCAATTATATGCGATAATAATTTTTTTAGATAAAGGTTATGACCAGTATTATTCGATAACGCAACCCGTTTTGCTTGTTGGGTTTTAGTTTTTCTGTAGTAATACACTGAATATGCCTATTTTCCCGGAAGTACTCGTTAAAGTCGAGTGGGAGACTGGGAAGGTTGCTAGGGTTAGGCTTGTTCAAGTGTAATGTTTGGCCAGCGGTTTTGTTTTGAAGAGCACAATTTTATATTCTTCAACGCAAATTTCACTATGGCGGCAAGTGTTAACGAAAGAGAAGCAGCGTTTCTGACTTTCAATGCAGAATTTGAAAGGAATGGGTGAGTATATTACAATTAATTGTAATAAAAATAATTCGTGGTATATTATCTCTTTTCCACCTTGTATTAGCTTTCCAGAGGCTCCGAAAGGTCTCAGACCTCATCAACTCAGTAGTAGGGTTTGAGGGGTTCTGGGCCAAACCAAAAATCTGTCCCAGAACCCGCGTTTCTGTCCCAGAAGAAACACACCCATTTCCAAAAAAAAAATATCCCAGTGTCTCCCCAAAACAACAAACAAAACTATTTTAAGTTTTGTTTCTTGAACACCTCCAAGATGACGTCACCGCCACGTGTTCCAAAACAATAAACAAAACTATTTTAAGACACGTGTTCCCCACGTGTTCCCCACGTGTTCTCGCTACCACTTCCAAAAATTATTTCCAAGATGGCGTCCCCACGTGTTCCAAAAGTTAAAAGCAAAACCATTTTAAGCCACGTGTCCCCCACGTGTTCCCAAAATTTTTTCGCCACGTGTTCTCCAAGTCAAAAGCGGTTTTGTTTTTTAAGTAGATCTTCTTCTCACATCTCCAACCATGCGAGTATGAAGAGCATTGACTCACACGCTTCGGTGGCTATGTATTTGATTGACCCACCCCAAATGATGACTCTCTTATCTGCGTTGTGTTCACTCCCTAGGTAGAGCTCGACGTGTCGCTTCATCTTGCTTTTGAACACCTTGGTGAACCTCTCTGGGTAGTGACTCATGATCGTTGCGGATGCTAGGATCTCATGACGGTCAAAACACTCGAGATGTTCCAACGTTTGGATTTTACTCACGTGACGTTTAGCTCTCTCCTTGTTGAAGGAGGTTGAGTCATGGTGAATCTTTGTTCGTTGTACGTTGAAGATGTCAAGCTTACCACAATAACACTCGATAACCTTACCGTAAGGACTCTCTCCACATCTACACTTGTCGTCCATTCTTTATTCACACACTTACGTCGTCTCTTTAAGTCACTCCTTCTCGATTCTCCAATGTCCCAAAGCCAGTGTGTTAATTCCGTCAGACAAGATATATCGCTTATCATCGTCGGCACTTAAGGCTTTCTTGTTCACAGCCTCCGTGTAGATCTCATGTTTGTGAGATCTGAACACATTCATGGTCTTGTAGACAGGTAATCTACTGAAAAGACACTCTCTGTAGTCGTTG
Organism: Chrysogorgia sp. JL179-B06; assembly: GCA_035772405.1. Taxonomy (NCBI): domain Eukaryota; kingdom Metazoa; phylum Cnidaria; class Anthozoa; order Scleralcyonacea; family Chrysogorgiidae; genus Chrysogorgia; species Chrysogorgia sp. JL179-B06. Next base: position 1,373,455 of record JAYKKM010000350.1, on the reverse strand, counting down.
AACACTATGTCTTTGTCAACCACAGCCTTCTTGACCCCCTTACACTTCTTCTGATCACCACGTAGTGTTAGGAGAGCGTAGAGCTTAGCTCTTAGTCCAACAAATTCTAACACCTGCTCGCCATGATGCTCGTCTTTCATCATACCGACCACTTTTTTGTTGAGACCTATCGGAATACAACTCGGGTGGTTTTTCGTGTAACCAGAAGTGTCAAATCTCTTTTCAACATCGTCAGCAATGTCGCTGTAAAAATCTTCGGTGTAGATCTCATACATGAGACTGTCTGTGTCAGTGAAGAGTAGAGTAGCTCTATCACCATACTTCGGTTTGATGTAGTCATAATGAAACTCATACATGATAGTCTTACTAATATCTAAGATAGACATCCCGAGATAGACAGGCTTGTCAAATTTCACTTTGGTTCGTCTCATGTGGACGGCGACCAAGTTCTCATCGAAAATAGTTCTATGATGATAGTTAGGCTTGGCAACTAACTTTCTCATCTTCTCTTCAGTAGTTACGAGCTGAATATCTACCCTATTTCTAATATTCTCCATCGTCTTCCCGAAAACACTATTGTTCATAAGCTTGAAAAAATCTTTCTCAAACTCGTTCTTTGCCTTAGTTCTAAGCTGTGTGTTGAGATCTATGTATGGTTTCATCCACCGACTCTCAAAAAATGTGAACCCACGATGAATTTTCGTAAGCTTCAATCCTAACCTAACGTACATCTCGAGGTTCTTCTTATGAAGCACGTAGTTGGTTTTGTTGTTCAGGTTCGGAATGAGTTTCTCAACTCCGTTAACTATGACTCTCTCCGGTGCTAGCGGGTAGTCATTATGGAGATCATGAAGTTTTTCTGGATATTCTAGATCTACTTCGAGAATACACGGCATGTCTCGCCAGTTTCCCAGTTGCTCTTCAGTCATCCACTTGAAACCATGTGTGGGTAGTGGTTCACTCATCGCACCACCATAGAGATTATTATTATCTAAGTCTGGTAAAAACACGCTCGGCTTCGTTGGATCATATAGTGAGTCACCAGTTCGATCAGGTGTCTTATCACTATTGATATGATCCATATGCTTGTTATTCGCGACAGCATGTCTCTTCGTGATAGTTGATACTCCACCACGAATCCCATCTTCGATCATCAAGAGCATGTCTATGTCTGTGATGAGTTCGAGTTCCTGTCCAGTGGTTTTTAATAGAGCGTCCCAAGCTAGTCCAGGTGAGGTGAAATAGAACGCTGGATCCAACTGGTAATGTGTCTTACACGTCTTTCTGAAATTCTGAAAGACATCCTCCAGTAGCATCACGTCAGTCTTCAGATAGAGATCGTGGTATTCACGCATAGTCTTCATGTCGAAGTGTTTCCAAACCTCAGTAGCGTGTCGATAGTCGTCCTCCGAAACGTAAGTGTCATTGAGTTTAGAGTGGAACTTCTCGATAGTTGGTAACCATCTCTCGTCGAGAGATGATAACCCGGTCATATGCTCATAGGGATAGACACCTTTCCGAGAGACTAACTTGAAGTCGTCTCCAAACACTTTCTTAGTCGAGATGAGGTCATCACTATCAAGGTTTTTGACTAGCTTATCTAAACTTGACGCCATGAATTTGAAGCTGTCGAGAAATCTGATTTCTCTCTTGATAGGTCTCTCTTCACCATCGTTGTCTGTCTCATAGTCCACGATGATGTCCTTACTGAACGAGATATATTTCTCCTCGTTGTTCGGAATACACTTGATGTCACCCTCTGTGACACTGAGGTTTTTCACGAAGAGATGTGAGTCGTAGCCAGATCCATTATGAAAAATAACTGGGATGAACTTCGGGAGCTTGTATTTTAAGTTACAGCTGCTATGAGCAGCTCCACGGTACTTACCTGTGAGGTGACAGTGATCTCGAACTTTACGGTCTGGATTACCTTTTTTCGTCTTTTGAGTCCAGTCTTTTTGACACAGCCAACACGTCTCGCTACTATCATGAACTCTCTTGTCTTCTGGTCTGAAGGTCATCTCTTTCGCCTTTTTAAATTTCTCGTAGATATTTTTCACAGCTCTCTCCACTTCTATCACAAATTTCTCACCTATATTTTCATCTTCAGTCTTTTTCGTGTAGAGAACCGGTTCTTCATAGTGGATACTATCGTCGAAACACTTGAGATGGAAGCAGAACCCGGACGGTGTGTGATGCTGATATTTGGTCGTCGAGCTAGCTGCTGGGTTGTTAACACATCCATCAATAGGCTTGATAAAACTCTCAAAATCTGCGTAGATTGTGAACGGAACATCTTGTGTTTTGTAGACGTTTTCAAATTTTATGAAGCTTCCCTCTTCCGGCATTTCGGTCTTAATGCTATCCACGTTAGAACAACGCTCGGTGTGTTTGGTTAGAACATCCTGTGAGGTGAAGTTATTAAGACAACGAAAACAGAAAAAGGTTTTACACTTACGTTTACTTTTCGTGCTGGACAACAACCGACTCATGTTTTTGATCCACGCGTAGTGAGAGTTCACGTTCCCATCTTCACCCTCTTCCGTGATGAGCAACAGATTGATGGTGTCTTTTGACTCACCACCGATGAGAAGTGGGTAAACACCAGTTTTCTCTTCGTGTGCAAACACGTTGACGTTGATCTTGTTGTTTCTCGTGAACTTCTTAATGTCCGATAGTGGTGTGGGGAATGAGATTCCAGTCCAGTTGAATTTCTCTGACTCGTCTCTCATCACCTTGTTGAGTCGCTCGGGATGGTCCTGTTTCAACATTCGAGCAGAGGTTATAGCCCACTTGAAGCACTCGTTGCCGGTCTTGTTTTGAACGTTGACGATAGCTTTCTTATCAGCTAGAACTTTTGGTGTTGGGATATAGGACGACGCGCTTATCGGCTTATAGGTGTCGATGTGTATATCTAACTTGACGACACTCAAGACTCTCCACCCACTACCTTTCTTCAAGTAGGTCGCTAAGTTCTCGAGAACTTTTCCGACTGACGTGTTATATAACTCACTCATGTCAGTTCCAGATAACGTGATGCCCACGAGAGAGCGAAACATCGCGACTGCTTCTACTGGTCCACTGTCAGTCGCTCTGACCATGACACATTCTAAAGCGAGTTTGGTTTTCAAACCACTCCGCTTCTTCACCTCGTTACGCCAAAGATCGATCACGAGGTCTTTCGATCTTTCGAGAAAAGTCTTCGGATCTACTTTTCCTCGACTCTCTATGGTGAAAGTCTCCGAGAACCCTCGTATGGATTTCTCAGTCTTCTCCACGACTTGGTCTTGCGCGTCGTGGAACGTCTCCTCTTCCGGATCTGTGAGTAATGGACTTACCTTACTCTTGAGAGTTGTGAAAGCACTAGCGACTCTAGTTCTAACTGACTCAGGTGTGTGATCAACAAACCAGTCACTCCACTCACCGAGTTTGGTCTTCAAGTAAGACTTCGGTGGATCGACAGTAGGTTCTGGGGTTCCAACAACCCAACTCGACCATTCACTAAGTTTTTTCCTGAAGTAGTTCATCACCTTTATTGTAGCACTGCTTTAAGACAAGTGGGTGATTGATTCTTTTGAAAGACGCGGGGTCTTTCAAAAAGTGACCTCACATAGATTTTCGAACCTTATAGACCACCCCATCGAAGACGAGGTCTTTTCCATGTTTGAGACGATACGTGATAGAACCAGCGAACATCTTCACGCTGTTTGCCAGTTCGAATATAGACTTATATCTAGTCTCTTCACCAGTGGCTACGTTTGTCTTGATCATGACTTGGGCTGGTTTCTTACCCTTACAGTGATCATATCTTTTTGGTGACTCCTCTGGTTCCATGTTGAGTTTCTCTCTGATGTCGTTTCGAGATGAGTTTGTCGTTAGCTTCACACCACGTTCCTTCGCGATAGATCTCAAATTTTTTAGCGTGAGGTACTCGCTCTTCTCTTCTTTTGGTTTTGGTTTTCGAACGTACTTCACTTTTGGTTTCTGTATCTTGTTCAAAGAACCCTTTGGACGTGTCATTTTTTGAGTTTATTATATCGTGTGTTTTTTAAGATACACGTCTGATGATTCGATCATGAGAGACAAAATCTCAGCAAGTCTGTCCATTTCAAGTTCGAAAGCTGTCTTTTCAATAGAGAAGTAGTTGCTTACGAGAGTGCTGAGCAAGTACAGTACAACTATCATTTATTAATTTCCAAACATCTCTGTTTGGGAATCGAGTGATCTGACTCAGAAACACACACGCTTCCTTTTCACTTTCTCAACTTTCTTCTCATCTTTCACTACCATCTCGTGAAGATACAACTGGAGATGAGCTACCCCGTCCTTAACGAACACGCTGCTAATGTCGACAGCAGCGTTCACGGTGAACTTCTCCATCTTGACCAGCTCGTTAAAACTAATCTCCTTGTCAGCCTCTGAGTAAGCTGAGAACAAGTTTGGGTCACACTTAACGTAGACCTTGTCGTTATAGAGACCACTTTTGATCTCTGTGATGGTTTTGTCGTCGAGACCTTTCAAGATTTCGTTACCAACACCTTCCAAGTTCGCTAGCTGGTCTTCGTTAAGACACAAGGCAGCCGTGAACTTTTCACTATCGAACTTGCTCTTCTGAACTCCGAAGGTGAACACGTCCTTGAAGAGGACTGGTGACATCTCGATAGCTACTGTAGAGCTCTTGTACTTCTTATTCTCAACACGTTTCCCAAAACTAGTACTCATCCTTTATTAACCTGCCTCTACTCTTAAAAGTCTAGCGACGACCTCTCGATTTAAACACGACGTAGTTATATGCCTTGTAACCAACCCACCCGATGCCAGCGAACATCACCCCCTCAGTTATCGATAAGTACTCCTTCATCTCCGATGACGGCGTGTAGTAGTCTCTCAGCTCTGGTCTCTTCGCGTGTGTCTCGCGAAGTGTTGCGTTGAGTTCGTCGAGAGCTGCGTTAGTATCGTTGATGTTGTGGTTAGCGTCCGACAAGGCAAGTCGAAGTCTCGCTAGTTTGTCACGATGTTCAACTTCTTTTTCGTTCCACAACTCTCTATCTCGCGCGAGTTTCTCTGAGGCAAGATTGTGACGCTTCATTTCGTCGCCGTATTTGTTCCCGTCAAGACTCTTGAACAGAAACCCAGCACCAGCGAATGCGAGTGCGTTAAATAGACCACCTGTTATCATAGCAGTCATCTCTCTTTTATTTTTGTGGTCTTATAGCAACTCGTTCTCACTACACTAATAAATGAACGACAACAATCCGATAACTGAGTCTGAGTTCGAGAGTGAGAGTGAAGAGGAGATGCTCACCAGATGTGAGGTGAAGGAGATGATCGACATGCGTGTGGCGGGAGGAGTTTTAGGTGGCACAGCCATATTCGGTGGTTATTTTCTCATTTGGTGTGGTTACAAGCTCGCCACAACCGGAGTGAAGTTGCTATTTGATGCTCCACTCTAGATGACACGAGTGTCACAATAAACATGTTCGCAGGAGTTCGCTCAAATGGTCACTCGAAGTTGGAGGACTACGCGTTGAAAGTTTTGAGACTTGAGAAAAAGATTGAAGAGCGTGAGAAAAAGATTGAAGAGCTTGAAGAATACGCGAGGTTCCGAGTGAAAAAGATAAGCACGTTAGAACACGAGAACAAGTACTTCAAGAGTCAACAGAGTGGTGAGATGGGTGCTTTGAGGTAGTCGTACCAAGGGTACCTATAACGCCCCCCTTGATATTTTGTGAGTTAACTCATTGTACCAAGGGTACCTATAACGCCCCCCTTGGTATTTTGTGAGTTAACTGTGAGTTAACTGTGAGTTAACTGTGAGTTAACTGTGAGATGACCTCACAGTTAACTGTAACTAAATAAAAGAGACATGGAATCCATAACGAGCAACAAGTCTGATAAAATTAAAGACCCGAAAAGAGTCGCTGCGGGAAAGAGACTCGCTGCGATCAGCAAAGACGCGAAAGAGAGAAAAGCTCGCGAAAAATTCGCGAATGAGTCTCACCGTGAGGACCGTGGTGATGAACGGAGTAACTCTAGTTTTGGTTACGTCGTTGGGACTATTGGGGCTATCACTGGGATCGGTGCGTTGTATTACGCCTATAAACGTAGTGAGTCTCGAGACAAGTTTCAAGAATCTCCACAAGACGAACCTCAAGAGGAACCGAAAAGTCGAGTCACAACGACGTTCACACCGTACGCTAACGCGTTAGAGTCTTTTGACTGACACTATAATAAAAGGATGACAGATCGAAAAGTTATTATGAACGAAGTCTATGACACTTTGCTCTACGTCGCAGCCGCAGTTGGAATTAGCATGGCAAGTAAGAAGGTTCTTGGAGAGTCTCTCGGAGCACCAAGTAGTCTCGTTGGAACATTGAAACTCGCGGTTGCGGTAACTGCTGGGACAGTTGCTGTGAAATACGCTCAGAAGCAGAAACTCATTCCAGACGATCCTTTCAAGTGAGGTGATACAATACCTCTCCTTAGTACACAACTCTCGTAGTGATCGCTCACTACGAGACTTTCCACGTTACTAATAAAGACATGTACGGCCAAAACTTAGAAGAGCTAAGTTCCACGTTGAAAAAAGATTTGAAAAGTTCGAAAAAGAAGATGACGCGTCTGAGAGTGAAAGCTATCGTGAAAATAGTCGTGACTACGGTCGTGCTCGTCAGCGGGATAGTCACATCGATATTAGTCCCGAACCCTATATCGGCAGCTGTTGCTATTGGTGCAGCGACGATATTGTCCGGGTCGGAGGGTATCAAACACACGGTGAAAAGGTTCAAGTCAGTCAAAACTAACAACAAGGTCATCAAAAAGACAGACAAAGAGACCGACGGTCGAATATTCGCTGATAGGATCGAAGCGTTAGTTAGAGGAAATCCAGTGGACCCGTCCGCACCATCGTTATATCCGAATTTGCAATCTTAGAACTCGTAGAGTCTTGTTATTTTGTAACCTGAACGGTTACAAAAAAAATACGAGAGACTCACACGATATCATATTCTAACATCATGCTCTTGTTCAACTTCGAGATGTCGGCTGGTGTTAATAGACCGCTCACGATCTTTCACTACCATCTCGTGAAGATACAACTGGAGATGAGCTACCCCGTCCTTAACGAACACGCTGCTAATGTCGACAGCAGCGTTCACGGTGAACTTCTCCATCTTGACCAGCTCGTTAAAACTAATCTCCTTGTCAGCCTCTGAGTAAGCTGAGAACAAGTTTGGGTCACACTTAACGTAGACCTTGTCGTTATAGAGACCACTTTTGATCTCTGTGATGGTTTTGTCGTCGAGACCTTTCAAGATTTCGTTACCAACACCTTCCAAGTTCGCTAGCTGGTCTTCGTTAAGACACAAGGCAGCCGTGAACTTTTCACTATCGAACTTGCTCTTCTGAACTCCGAAGGTGAACACGTCCTTGAAGAGGACTGGTGACATCTCGATAGCTACTGTAGAGCTCTTGTACTTCTTATTCTCAACACGTTTCCCAAAACTAGTACTCATCCTTTATTAACCTGCCTCTACTCTTAAAAGTCTAGCGACGACCTCTCGATTTAAACACGACGTAGTTATATGCCTTGTAACCAACCCACCCGATGCCAGCGAACATCACCCCCTCAGTTATCGATAAGTACTCCTTCATCTCCGATGACGGCGTGTAGTAGTCTCTCAGCTCTGGTCTCTTCGCGTGTGTCTCGCGAAGTGTTGCGTTGAGTTCGTCGAGAGCTGCGTTAGTATCGTTGATGTTGTGGTTAGCGTCCGACAAGGCAAGTCGAAGTCTCGCTAGTTTGTCACGATGTTCAACTTCTTTTTCGTTCCACAACTCTCTATCTCGCGCGAGTTTCTCTGAGGCAAGATTGTGACGCTTCATTTCGTCGCCGTATTTGTTCCCGTCAAGACTCTTGAACAGAAACCCAGCACCAGCGAATGCGAGTGCGTTAAATAGACCACCTGTTATCATAGCAGTCATCTCTCTTTTATTTTTGTGGTCTTATAGCAACTCGTTCTCACTACACTAATAAATGAACGACAACAATCCGATAACTGAGTCTGAGTTCGAGAGTGAGAGTGAAGAGGAGATGCTCACCAGATGTGAGGTGAAGGAGATGATCGACATGCGTGTGGCGGGAGGAGTTTTAGGTGGCACAGCCATATTCGGTGGTTATTTTCTCATTTGGTGTGGTTACAAGCTCGCCACAACCGGAGTGAAGTTGCTATTTGATGCTCCACTCTAGATGACACGAGTGTCACAATAAACATGTTCGCAGGAGTTCGCTCAAATGGTCACTCGAAGTTGGAGGACTACGCGTTGAAAGTTTTGAGACTTGAGAAAAAGATTGAAGAGCGTGAGAAAAAGATTGAAGAGCTTGAAGAATACGCGAGGTTCCGAGTGAAAAAGATAAGCACGTTAGAACACGAGAACAAGTACTTCAAGAGTCAACAGAGTGGTGAGATGGGTGCTTTGAGGTAGTCGTACCAAGGGTACCTATAACGCCCCCCTTGATATTTTGTGAGTTAACTCATTGTACCAAGGGTACCTATAACGCCCCCCTTGGTATTTTGTGAGTTAACTGTGAGTTAACTGTGAGTTAACTGTGAGTTAACTGTGAGATGACCTCACAGTTAACTGTAACTAAATAAAAGAGACATGGAATCCATAACGAGCAACAAGTCTGATAAAATTAAAGACCCGAAAAGAGTCGCTGCGGGAAAGAGACTCGCTGCGATCAGCAAAGACGCGAAAGAGAGAAAAGCTCGCGAAAAATTCGCGAATGAGTCTCACCGTGAGGACCGTGGTGATGAACGGAGTAACTCTAGTTTTGGTTACGTCGTTGGGACTATTGGGGCTATCACTGGGATCGGTGCGTTGTATTACGCCTATAAACGTAGTGAGTCTCGAGACAAGTTTCAAGAATCTCCACAAGACGAACCTCAAGAGGAACCGAAAAGTCGAGTCACAACGACGTTCACACCGTACGCTAACGCGTTACGACATGTACGGCCAAAACTTAGAAGAGCTAAGTTCCACGTTGAAAAAAGATTTGAAAAGTTCGAAAAAGAAGATGACGCGTCTGAGAGTGAAAGCTATCGTGAAAATAGTCGTGACTACGGTCGTGCTCGTCAGCGGGATAGTCACATCGATATTAGTCCCGAACCCTATATCGGCAGCTGTTGCTATTGGTGCAGCGACGATATTGTCCGGGTCGGAGGGTATCAAACACACGGTGAAAAGGTTCAAGTCAGTCAAAACTAACAACAAGGTCATCAAAAAGACAGACAAAGAGACCGACGGTCGAATATTCGCTGATAGGATCGAAGCGTTAGTTAGAGGAAATCCAGTGGACCCGTCCGCACCATCGTTATATCCGAATTTGCAATCTTAGAACTCGTAGAGTCTTGTTATTTTGTAACCTGAACGGTTACAAAAAAAATACGAGAGACTCACACGATATCATATTCTAACATCATGCTCTTGTTCAACTTCGAGATGTCGGCTGGTGTTAATAGACCGCTCACGATCTTTAGTCCGTAGATCATGGAAGAGACTGGTTTGTTTAATGATGGTGCTTTTTTGCTGGAGAAAGCTGAGCTGAACGGATCATCAGCCATTCTCGTCGTCTCGAACCGCTCGTTGAAAAATATAGAGCCGAACGAGGCTCCGCACGCCTTTTTGTTTGCGATGAACTCGCCATTCAACGGCATTATGTCGTTCACGCGAACTTGACTCCCGTCCATCATCCAGTGACATGAAAGCAGATGCTTACTCTGCCAGTTGACGCTCGTCGGGAACGTACAGTTAAGTTCTCCGACTGGCCATCCGCCTCCGAATGATATCTTGTCATTCGAAGCAGCGTTGTAACCAACGAACTTGTCATAGGACCCGTCATCGTTACCCACGATATATGACCAACCTCCAGGAGTCGGAGGCTTAATTAGTTTGAGGACTATGAAGATGGACACGTTGATCGTAGTGAGTCTGGGACAGTCGAATAACATCCTCGACGACCTCACGTTGTGCAGGCAATCCCTCAGTGGACCCATCGAAGGACTCTTACTGTAGACTTCTTGGTGAAAGTAAGAGTTCCCGTCTTTGACTCTCGTGACTCTTGTCCTGCCAGTATGTTTCGTGATCAACGCGTTAGACATGTTGATACCAAAAACAGTCTCGTAGGGAAGTTTTTTCGCTGGCCGTGACGTCTTGTCCGTGTCATACCCAAGATATAGACTCATTTATTCAAACTAGTCCGTACTCTATCATCATACTCTTGTTCAGCTTTGATATGTCAACAGGTTCTAGAAACCCACTGACAACTTTTAAGCCGTAGATCTCACCGGATACACCTGTTGTTCTCTCTGTTGTTTCGAGACGCTCGTTAAAGAATATAGACCCAAAAGGAGCACCAATACTCTTAATATTCGCGTTGAAGGCTGAGCGAGACAATATCATGTTATTCACACGTACGTGACTACCTTTCATCAGCCAATGACAGGATATCAGATGCTTGTCAGTCCCCACGACTCCGCTTGGTAACGTGCAGTTATATTCTTGCACAGGCCACCCACCGCCATACGATAGTTGGTAGTTCGACCCCGTTTTGTAGCCTATGAACTTATCGTAGGAGCCGTTGTCGTTACCAACGATATATCCGTAGTTATCCACTGACGGGGTGGCTAGTAACTTGAAAACCACGAATATAGACACGTTAACACGAGTTAGCTCTGGACACTCAAAGACCATCCTTCTAGATCTCGAATTTTTCACAAAGTCGGCGCCGACGTCTACAGTCGGACTTTTGAGATACGTGTTTTGAAAGAGACGAGACCTCCCGTCTTCTATTTTCTCCACTCTGGTGGATGTGTATCTCGTAATTTCTGAGTTTTTAACGTTGACGTTAAAAACAGTCTCGTATGGCGGCGGTGGCTCTTTTTTCTCTGACGTGGCACCACCTTCTCCATATCCAATATACAAACTCATTTATTCACACCACGAACCTACTCACTATCACTCCAACGAGAACTAACGCTAGCGAAGATATCACACTAGTCGTAGACTCTGTAGGCTTCGCAGGCTCTATAGTCGAAGGAGTTTTTGGTTCTTCGTCTAACACTTCAAGATGCTCGCCACCACTAGTGTGTGTTTTCACAGGTTTTTTACTCGTGCTCTCAAAGTTGAGTCCACTATTGAAACCAAACACCATATTCGTCTCTGTTGACTCTCTCAGTAAGTTATTATATCCTGGAACAGGTGTTTTCAATAGGACCATGCTTCGCGGTACTAACCATGTGTTTGGAGTGACTGCCATGTCTAACTTGACGTTCGTGTCTTTGATAGCTCTGTTCATTAAGTTAATCCACACACTCGGAGAGTACTGAACGACCGCGTCTTCCACGATGATTCTAAAGACTTGTTGAACTTCACGAGCACTTGCACGAGACCCAACGATGCTTTGTTTGCTTTTTGCCTGTGCGCCAAGCAACGCGTAGACATAGACCTCTATAGACTGATTCAGTAACTCCTGACCTAGCTCGGTGATCCCGTCCGATGTTCTAGGACAATAACGCTTATAGTCACCTTGAAGATCTTTGATGTCTAAGAGCCAATTACCTCCTAACGGGAGGTTTGATCTTAAAACTCTATAGTCCGGGACGTACAGTCTAATGATGTTAGCGATGTCAGTCTTACTCTTGTCTAGACGAAACATCACTCTCCTCATGGTGAAATACACGTGAAATCTCATGAGACTCGTGATCTGTTTTGGAACGTCAGGACTAGCTGTTAAGTTTTGTAACGAAACTCCAGACCTATACGTGGCAATGTACATTGCAGCGATAGCCTGGTAGTAACTCTTGGACAAAGTCCACACTGTATTGATCATACTCCCGTCAGGTCCGTCCTGGTAGTATTTTTTCGTGTCTATGACTATCTTAGGAAAGTTTGACTTGAAAGAGTTCTTATCGTCCACGAAGATGTCGAAATTATTGACTTGGTAGTCGAGAGTGTGAGGTGGATATCTCACGATGTCCTTACCATAACCAGCTGACTCCGTCAGTGGCAACTTTTGGACTGTACCACCACTATTCCATATTTTTGGAAAAGGAGTGTTGTTGTGTAACCATATCCACATGCTCTTGTCATTCTTAAAAGTGGAGCTGGTGATGTCCGTCGAGATCATGTCACTATTTCGAAAGTAGACGTCCACTCTCGTCACGTCACCTTGTTGAGTTTGAACTGGATCGAACTCGAACCTACTCATCGTGGCATGCGGGTATTTTTTCAAAAGATCTGACTTAGCCTTTCGAGTCGCAATCTCAGAGTTCTTGATCGCCTTGTCATAGTTCTCACCGTAGTAAGCTCGTATCATTTTATTTGTCTCGTAAATAAAAATGAAGAAACTATCAGTGTTCGTCGAGAACAGTAAGAAAACGATTACACTAGACAGATGCTTGGTACTTCCGAAATGCTCGACTTTGGTTGTGAAGTCAGCGAGCGTGTTTTGGGACTATAAGAATGTCATCAAAGGTTATAACGACGAGATTCAATATAACTCGTCGAAATACACGATACCCGAAGGCTATTGGTCGTTCGATAATCTAGCGAGTTATTTCTTAGAAGAAAAAGACATCGGGATAACAATATCTCATAACTTACATGATCATACATGCACGTTAAAGACACTTAGTCCTACTAAGTTGTACAAGTTTGGAGAGCTACTTGGTTTCCCAACGAACACCACAATGGGAGCAACAAAGGTGGTTAGTCCTGGTAGGGTAGACATCAATAGAGGCTTAAGGTTCGTAGAGATTCACTGCGACACTCTCGTCGATGAGACTATAGACTCATCGGGTAAACAGTCTAGCATTATCTCAGTTATTCCCATCACGTCAGAGTCTACGTTAAGTGGTAGTGTGTTACATTACCCGACTGTCGAGTCTAGCGTGCCCACTCGTAGTGGAACATATAATAACTTATCCTTTCACACCAAGACAAACGTGAGCGGTGTGGATAACGTAGGGAGTGTTTTGATCGACATTAATATAGTCTCAAAATAAAAAGTATGGACAACGATGTCGTGACCGAGCAAAGTCTCAGAGACTTGTATTATAGTCCTGTGACTGGCTATCAAAGTGCTGAGAGACTATATCAAAAAGCACTAGGAGAAGGTCTCAGCGTGACCAGAAAGTCTGTGAAAGAGTGGTTGAAAACACAAGACACCTATACACGGTACAAGCCCGTGGTGAGACGTCACAAGTTTCGAAAGACGTGGGTCTCGTATCTTGGTGAGCAAATCCAACTAGATCTCGTTGACATGGGAAAATACAAAAACAAGAACGACGGTTACTACTGGATCCTAACGTGTGTCGAGATTCTTAGTCGCTATGCTTTCGCTATCCCTGTGTATCGTAAAGACACGAAAAACATGACGAAAGCCGTAGACGAGTTACTACGACAGTTTCACGAGAGGTTCGAGACATACCCGAAGTTCGCACAGTTTGACGAGGGACTAGAGTTTTACAACGTCGGTGTCAAGAGCTTGTTAGCGAAACACGACGTGGAGTACTTCTCCACGAAGTCTGACAAGAAAGCTGCCATAGTCGAGAGGTTCAACAGGACTCTAAAAACCGCTATGTGGAAATATTTCTATAGCAAGGGAACTCACAAGTGGATAGACGTTCTAGACGGTCTCGTCGAGAACTACAATAACACGAAACACGGTAGCACTCTCGCGAAGCCAGCGGACGTGAACAAGGCTAACGAGAGTCAGGTGTGGACGACACTTTTTGGTAGTGACCTGGGCGAGTTCCCATTACCAAAATACAAGCTCGGTCAAAAGGTGAGAATAAGCAAGTACAAGAGCACGTTCGCGAAGGGCTACGAGGCAAACTTCACTGAAGAGATTTTCTCCGTGAGTAAGGTGGTCCGTGGTGATCCGACCGTCTACGTTCTTAGCGACGAGAGTGGGGAAGACGTCATTGGAAAATTCTACGAAGAAGAGTTGTCAGCCGTGGTGAAAACAGAAGACGCCACGTATCGTGTCGAGAAAATTTTGAAAAGAAAGACTGTCAACAAGAAAAAAATGGTCTTGGTCAAGTGGGCTGGTTACGACGACAAACATAACTCGTGGGTTCCAGAGGGCGAGGTGAAAAATTTGTGAAAAAAAAAAAAAACACAAAAAGTACATATTGTAAAAAGGTGCGTAAGAAAAAATAACGTAAAAATCGTATAGGAAGTTTTTTTCAAAAAAAAAAAGTTGAAAAAGGAAACATAAAAATTTTTAAAAGTCTCTCACGATCGCGTGACTGTCGGCACATTCCCAGACGACAAAGAGACTTTTAAAAATTTTTTTGAAATGAAAAAAAATTTTCGCTTTGAAAAAAAATTTTTCGCCTTTGTCGTCTGGGAATGTACCGCCAAGTGGGGTCGCGCGCGACACGAGCGACGTTACCATCACAACCTCAATAGCGTCCTCTCCGGTCAGTCGAAAATGGATCTCCCGGTGAGCAGAGACAGACTCCACCAACTAAAGTTTAAAGAGGAGAAAGGGAGGACAGCCACGCTGAGAAGAAGGGAGAGAGCCATCAGAAAAAGAGAAGAGATAGACGTTGAGATATCCACGTGCAACGCTGAAATTCAGGAGCACGAACGAAGACTTCAAATGTTTGAAAGTGCGATGGTGAATAACCCGGAGCCAGCAGGTTGGGAAAGAACACCAGGTGGAGAAAGAGGAGCAGCGAGTCCGTAGTTGACTTTGAGTAAAACGAGGCACTCTCACCTTCAGAGGTGATCGAAACTAGCTCTCTTTGAGAGCCTTGCAAAAAAAAAAAAATGTAATTTTTTAGCGTGTTGTACAGAAAATACAATTTTTTAAAACCTTACGAGTTGCTCGCTAGCGTCTGTTTTTTTAAACGTAGCTCTCATAGCGAGTGTCTCTAGACACTTCGTACGTGTTTTTAACACAAGTCACGGCTACAAGAAAGCTAAAATTCGTAGTGGTTTTTGAGATTTTAGCGGCTTTTTGTTTACGGGACGGGCGCACGCGGTCAGCGGTTGCGTTAGGAGTAGGGAGGGGTGGCACCCCCTAAGGAAAAAAATTTTTTTTTTTTTTTTTTGAAAACCTCAACAAATAAAATGGCAGAGGCTGAAGACAATTTTGAGATGGAAGAGCGGTTTCCCGAATATGATAACTTAGATATTAACGAACTCAACGTTGCACTCGTTGACCTAGACGGTAGGTTACTAGCTGACGACGACCCGCTAGTCACTGAGAGAGTTACTTACGTTAAGCGTCGTCTCTTAGCAAAAACTGGTGAGAGATTTCTTATCGAGGATAACAACCCGAAGGTAGTTGATGAGAGAGTCAAAACTGACAAGAGACCTATCGTTAGCCGACCAACTCACGACGAGACGAGTTTCGGTGGTGATATTAGTCGAGATGTGTTTGTACAACTAGAAAAATACGTGCTAGAAACTCACGATCAAAAACTCAACCCACTCTCAGAGAGTGTTATCGAGCTCAGAAGCCGGACCTCAGTCAGAGACGGCAAAGTGTTTTTTAGAGAGCGACTAAGAAGCGGCAAATTCTCTTCGATTGACAAAATAGTTCTCAACAACGCGTATGACTCCTATGAGAGTAACACAGCTAAGAAAAATGCGACTGCTGTGTCACAGTTCAAACAACTAGTTAACTCAGCTGTGAGTGAAAGTAGAACTGGCGAAGACCTCCCGATGATAGATATAACTCAACAGCGTTTGCCTCAAGACGTGTTCGAAAGGCTTAACGTTGAAGACCAACGTGTCGTGATGGGCGTGTTAAGACCAACTAGCACGATGTTACCAGAAAGTAGAGTGGGTGATAGAGGAGCTATCCAACTCACTATTGACGACTTTGAGGAAAGGGGTTATCGTGCTCGTGAGGAGATTCTGAATAGCACTGACGTTGAGACAGCTGACGAGTTGGCTCGAGAGTCCGCTGACATAGACGTAGTCATTGACGCGTTAGAACGACAGCGTGTTGACGAAGAGACGCGTGGCGAACAGGAGAAAGACGTGAGTCGACTGGAGAAATTCAAAAAGTGGATAAAAAAAAATATGATCTCGGTATCGGCGTTAGGTATCACTATCGCTGGGCTGATCACAACTGTCATCGTTGGCATGCGGACTGTGGTCGTGAAGGGAGCGGGTGCCGTGAAGTCATTTGCGAAAGCTGTTAAAGACGTGATAGCAAAATTGGGGCCGTGGGCTGTGGGTGCCGCAAATCTTATCTACACCATTTTGAAAGCTGGCGTGAGCGGGTTGGCGTGGCTGTCTAGAAACCTTTGGCTGGTTGTTGTTGGTTTGGTCTGGTTGTTAATAGAGTGGCGGAAATCGAGTCGAGTTTAAAGAGAGACTAGATAAAGAGATAGCGAGATGGGTTTTGAAGGAAAAAAAGTTGGTATCATCTACGCAATCTACTCGATGATTGATGGTGAAATATATATTGGTCGAACTATATGTTCGCTCAGTGTTAGACTTACCAATCACAGGTGTGACATCAACACTCGCCCGTGTGGGTCAAAATTTCACAAAAAATTTCTTGAAGTCGGAACCGACAAGATGAGAATAGTTGAGATTGATAGGGTGTTCAACACCGAGGAAGAGCTCGAGAATCTTGAAAGTCATCATATAAGTCTATACAACACTGAGTTGAATGAGCAAAAGAAAAAGAGTTACTACACTGGCTACATGTCTTCGACGACGGTCGAGTACATTAGTGAGTGTAAGAGTGAACCACTGACATGTGAGTGCGGTAGAGTAGTGACACGCCGCAACATAGCGAAGCATAAGAAATCCAAAATACACGTAGAGAACATGCGACTGATCCAAATAGATAAAGATGTGTCTAGTCTCGTTGTTGAGATCATTGAGAGCCTTGTTCTCTCCGAAGAGGAAAGTTCGTCTCCAGAGATCTGACTCACTTGAGAGTGTCAATCTGATCGACCACGTTGGATACGACACTGTTTTCTAACTCCACGACCTTTCGTAACTTACAAGTTACGAAATTTTTCACGTTATAATAAATGACTAGCAAAGATTTCTCGCCTCACGCAAAAAAGACTACTATGAGTAGTATCGTTGGTCCACGAACTCGACATGTGGTCACTATGAACCCCAATAGTGTAAGTCCTAACGAAACACTCTATATTAACATTCCAAAACTGAAACCCGACTCTTGTCTGGTGCCAGGAAGTTTAAACATCTTGTTTGACTTTAAGAACGTCAACGTTAAGAGCTGGTTCTTGAATAACCTCTCGAAACTCCTTCAGAGTCAGCTCACCATCAAAATGGCTGGTGAAGTCGCCTATGACAATACTGGCGAAGCCACTATTGAAGTCTACAAAGACCTATGGCTAACAGACATCCAGCGTGAAGAGATGATGGAATTCGGCGTCGCTGGTGAGAACCTGAGGAAACTCATCTCGAAAGATGACAGCGGAGCTGCAAGTGGGAACGCAGCGAAGTTGTCAGACGCACTGGTTCTCAGCGTGTTTGGAACTAAGCAGAAAATCTCACTCGATAAGATTATCGGTGACTCTGGTCTGTACGCTCCATACAGCATGAGTAACAATCTTCAGTTTCTCATCAAGTTGCCAGCAGCCACTGACATCATGATCGCGCAGTCGGGTAGCGCTGTCGCTGGATATACACTCGAGAACTTAGAGTTAGAGTATGAGACCATCGACAACATTGACCTCGCGAGTGATATCACAAACATCTATATGGTCGGTAAGTCACTACCATATGAACACGTCACGCTAATGAAGCGTAGTCCGTGGGCAAAAGGAGCGACTCTCATCAATGAGAACATTAACTTACCACGAAGGAGCATGAAAGCTGTAGTGTTACTGTTCACGAAAGCCACTATCACCGACTCAGAGGAGTTCGTCTATCCGAATATCGATAGTGTGAAAGTCACCATCGAAGGCGTCCCCAACGAGATCTACAGCCAGGGCATTCCGAAGACCCGCTACTACTCAGAAGCAGAACGTCTCTTCGGACAAGAGAACCAGTCCGTCACTCATCGCGAGTTCTTCAAGGACAAATTCGCATTAGCCATCGATCTTCGTAGCACTCGAGATCAGAAAGTCCATGGATCTGGCAAAAACATCGTGAACACGCAGTCGGGAATCTTACTTGAGATTACGAAGAAAGTCACACCTACCGACTTGATCTGTCACATATTCGTTCTGTCAGATGGACTACTGAACATCGCATCGGGGAACTTGAAAAGCATTCAGTACTAGAAAAAGTCTCTCTCGAAAAGTAGTTTTCTTATATCGTGTAGTATAAGAAAATTTTAAAAATAAAACATGAACACACCGTTCAACATGCTGATCGTTGGACCCACTTACTGTGGAAAGACTTATTACTTGCTGAAAATGCTAGAGAGTAAGTTCAAAGGAGTGTTTGATCACATCATCTTACTCTGTCCAACTATATTGTGGAACACGACCTATCACGACTGGAAACACTATCACGACAAGGACTTTGTCGTCTTACCAGTGGAACAAGACGGAGTGAATGAGATGTTGAAATACGTCGTGGCCACATACACTGACACGAACACACTAATTATACTAGACGACTGTGCAAGTGGACAAGATGTTAAAAACAGAACTAGCGAACTCGTTAAGCTTGGTTACTCAGGTCGACACTACGGACTATCCACTATCGTGTTAACACAGCAGTTGACGAGCATAGCGAAACCTTATCGAGAAAATATTTCGAAAATAACTAGCTTCCACAACACGAATAAGAAGGATATGCTTGAGTTAATTAATGACTATCTGAACGGTGTCTCCAAAGATGAGGTAACACACATCACGAATGAGCTGCGAACCAAAAAACACTCTTGTCTAGAGATAAGTCTTAGATTCCCATATGGACATGAAATTCTCACCCCAAATAAAGAATGAACCCAGAAGATCTAATTAATAGTGCGAGTGAACCAGACACACCTAGCGAAGGGACTTCGAAGACAGACGAGAGTCTCGCGAAAGAAGTAGCTAAGAAACGAGACGAGCTGCTACTACTAGTCGCTGACGGTGAAGTTAAGAAAACCGAGGCGTACATCCGAAAAGCTAACGCGAAAACCATCTTGAAACTATACGCTGAATACGAAGACGAGGTTCGTGAACGATCCACTGTGTTTCTATGTGACATGTTTCTATCGAAGTTCGCTGACTTGATGGGTGGACTAGACGCTGTTGAAAAACCTGAGGAGATGGAGAAAGAGCTGAAAAGGGATCCCTATCTAGCTAGGGATTTGAAAAGTTTCATGTCGAAGCTGACCCCGATGATACCGTTCTTAGGACTGTTATCTGGTGGTCTAACTGTTGGAAAACATGTCTATAACAAAAATAAGGGAGCTGAGAAGGAGACCGAATAAAGATGTGTTGTGACGATATGGAAGAGGTTCAAGGTCAACTTTTCTGTGTAGTTTGTGGAGAGGTTGATCAGTCTGTGCTATCAACACCCGCCACTGTAAGAGAGAAAAACCGCTCTTCGAAAAACAACACCTCCCATCACCGTGAAGAGGAGTGGAAGTGTCGAATGTTAACTGACCAAGAATATTTCGATAGACAGGTGGCTCGACGAGACGAGCTCGAAAAAGTCTATCACCTCACCAACCCAGAGATGGTGTGGAAGATAGCTTATAAGAAATATCTTGATTGGTGTTTTAGAGTAGAATAGTGTGTTCTCCATAATCTTTCATAACCTTTTGAGGTTACGAAAAATTTGATCTACTCCTCCACTATCGTTGGGAGCGAAGCAGGTGGAGTAGACACATCTCCATACTTCGTGTCATCATATCGTTCGTAGCCAGCCAACACGTCTAACTCAAAGTTAGTGGCCTCTTTTCCAAACTTCAAACCTATCTTTAGACGACGATGTGTGTTCATAGTAACATCACGAAATGATTGGTCTGTTTGGACGACTACTTGTTGTCGTTGTTGAGATTTACAGGGGATGCATCCCATTTTATCGTCGTCTCACAGTGAAGAACTTCCTCAAAATGGTGTTGATGTCTCTAAAAGAGTCTAGTAGGTCACTATCATCGAACTCGTCATTATAACCATCATAGGCGTTGGAGACTCTTTTTAGTTCGGACCTGACGAGATCATGACCTAACTTCGAACTCTTAACGAAAAACCCACTCATATAAGATAACCACTCGAGACACTTCGATGTCTCAACACTTATGACACCATCACTTATCACACTAGCCGACGTCATCATGCTCCTCACGTCGTCGAATAGAACGCTAGTCAGTAGAATCTTATCGAAGGTCTCACTAGGCGACAACCTAACATCCTCTCGCTCGAAAAAACATAGACTAGTCACGTCGTTGACTCTCGAGTCATCACGTATCGTCAATCTACTCGTCACATGACTAGCGGTAACACCTCTCTCGCCGAATCGAATCTTTCCATACTTATCAACGACGCTTTTCACACTCGGATACATTTCAAAAGTTACCACATCGAGAATAGTCTTTCTAACACAAACTTCTCTACCTCGCTTATAGGCGAATCCCACGAGCATGATGAGTAACGGTCTCAACGCGTGTGATAACCCAGGTAGCTTAGGTAAGCACTCTACGAACGCGAGAGCCGCGTCTATATTCTCCACTCTAAACTTTGGTCTTAAACAACCCAACACGTCTCTTGCGTGTTCAAGATCACCACTTGAGATAGCGTCTTGTAAGGTCACTGTCCATAACTTTATCGCACTTGGTTTAAACATATCTCTCTACACATATATCTCAGACGGACTCAGTGAGAGAGTCGATTTAAAAAACAAAACCAAAAAGGTTTTGCTTTTGTTTGGTGACACCATCTCATACCAAGGGGTGCTATAACGCCTCCCTTGATACACACTGATGGTGTCATCTTGGAAGCGTAGCGAGAACACGTGGGGAAGTGGTCCTGGAAGATTTTCTGGACGAGCGTAGCGAGAACACGTGGGGACGCCATCTTGGAAATAATTTTTGGAAGTGGTAGCGAGAACACGTGGGGAACACGTGGGGAACACGTGTCTTAAAATAGTTTTGTTTATTGTTTTGGAACACGTGGCGGTGACGTCATCTTGGAGGTGTTCAAGAAACAAAACTTAAAATAGTTTTGTTTGTTGTTTTGGGGAGACACTGGGATATTTTTTTTTTGGAAATGGGTGTGTTTCTTCTGGGACAGAAACGCGGGTTCTGGGACAGATTTTTGGTTTGGCCCAGAACCCCTCAAACCCTACTACTCAACTCATATCTGAAAGATGGACCGAAGCCAGGGGAATCATCCACAGATCTTCGTAATCGAATTTACTGGGTGTATAATGAATTTGCATATGGTGTATGTGAGTAGGTTCCACATTTTTTTATCTGAGGATCTGCAAATTTTCATTGTTTCTGCAAATTATGTAAATGAAGCGACAGAGATATAGGTTGTCTGTCATATACCATATAAATAATTCCATAGCAAGTTCGAAGCCTTCTTGTTCTTTCGTGTCAGAATCTGGATCTATCACTGAACTTAGCTTATTTTATTATTATTTCAGTATGGCATGTCAATTGGAAAGGATGTGGTCTCCACTGGAGACAAGCCAACGTATGTTTATTCGCCTTCGTTGAAGAGAGCGATTCGCTCTATACTGCCAGAGCATGTGGCAGACTATGAAGACCCAAATGGCACCAGGGTATTGTTATTCTCATTGCAAAAAATAGAAATAGGGTTCAGTTGTCCAAAAAGAGATTACTGGCCATTTTAATAATCAGCTTTTAACAATTGGGCACCGAAGATTATAGTAAAACGAGGCATGAAAGCAACTTGTATATAATGTGAATAATCTTTTATATGGTGTAAATTATATGTGCGTTATGTAAATAATAAATCCTTTTCTTCAGTACATATTTATAGAACAATATACCTTATTCCAAAATGGCCGCAAAATTAATATTCTTTTATATGGGTATACATTGGACCTTATGACCTGGATGGCTTCTGCTGCTACTTCGATAAGGCTCTAATCCACTTCAACATCACTGCCACCATCCTCATTGTCATTCCCATACGAATGCTTGTCTCTTCACCCAATTTTTCCTTTCCTGTTGGTCTTCTGCTCTGGCCACTTTCATTTCAACACGGGTTTTTTCTTCTTTTCCGTTTTCCCCCTTTCTACCTCTTTCATCCTACTGACCACTGCTTCCTGAAGAGCCTCAATGGCTGGAATTACTGGCATTTTTAGTCTGTCGTAGAGGTCCAATATCCAGTGATAACGTTGGCCTCTCGCTCTGAAACACCAAGACATATTTCCTTGGCAGAGTCCACGGTTCGTTGATGTCATGTAGTGTAGTCTAAAAAATGGGAATAACACACATGCATATCACATATATATATATTATATAGCGCTGGTCTAGATATCCAGGGGTCGCTGTTCAATTCCTAGCCGGAAGGCCTTGAAGTTGGTTGGGTCTAAAAGTATGACTTGACACTTGTAATTACACCATAACTTTTCCTTCATTATATATGAAAATCAGAAAAAATAAAAATCAGAGAAAACAGTTGAAATTTCACCTATTGTTGGTTTTAATTGCATATGTAAAAAACAGCAGTTTTTAGTTTAATATTTTCAAAAGTAAGAATATTAAGTAAATTATATGGTGTTGCATTCTCCTTACTATTGGCAAAAATACTTTGTATACATTTGTTTTACTTAGTAGAGTTTTTTTTAGTTTACTTGATGAAAAAGTTCCTTAAAAAATTTCTCTAGCCCCCCTGCAACTTAACTAACCAGTTGCCTACTTCAGGTATGCCTATTTTTATGTCCCGATATTTTAACCATATGCACCTGTTTTTAAAAGTAATGAATTTCTGATCGAGCAATAATGTTGGAGATTAGGACTGACTTTGAACTTTATCCCAGGTCACAAACACTTAAGTGGCGTGATGCGGATAAGCCAATCAGCGACGTTTTATTTTGAGAGAGAAAATATAGTCTGTGTGAGTTCGAGCGTGAAAGAGGAGTTTGTTTTTGAATAAAGTTATAAAATGGTTAAATTTTTTTTTTTTTTAAATGGTTAAATATGCATTGTTGTGATCGTTTCGTGAAGTAAACAGTAGCGAGCAACCTACATCAGGAGGCAATTTACGAAACGTGGCACCTCCGAGTGAATATAGCTCGAACAAGAGCGAATAATTGCAATCTGAAAAATGGCCGAGCGATGTACATCAAACCCTTCAGACGAAACTCAAACACCTGAAGATTACAAGGGATAAAACTGAAACAATCATAAAGTCAGGTAAATACGAACGAATAGAACGCCATTGTGAGGCGCTAAGAGTTATAGTGAATACGGTTGATACTTGTAAAGGGAAAGTAGAAGTGTTGAAAATCGAAGACGGCGAAAGTGTTGATGATATTGCCGAGTGGTGTGTAAAGATCGAGGAGACCATCGCCGAAGCTGATGAAGATGTGGTACGCTTGTGGAAGTTAATTACCAAAAACGAAGAGGAGATCACCGCGGAAGCAAATAAACAGTTTTTGAGAAAGAACTGTACCAAGCAAAATTACACTATCAAACTCAACTGGGAGTGGCCAAGGCTGATCAACAAACAAAAGTGAGAGCGATGGAGCAAAACACCAGGGAAACCAAGGGGCCTTTGCCAAACTTACCAAGCTAGTTATCACAAGATTTGATGGGACGTACCAAGATTGGACACGGTTCTGGGGTCAGTTCAACGGTCAGTTCAACGAAGCAGTGGATAAATCGAGTATGCCCATTGTATCAAAATTTACTTATCTAATGGAGATGGTCTCGTTGAAAGTCAGGAAATCGATCGATGGTTTATCCTATTCTGCTGATGGATACACTCAAGCCAAGACCATATTAACCGAAAGATATGGGAAGCAGAGCGAAATTGTTAAGGCTTACACCAGAGATATACTCGATTTGCCAGTTATATCGGGAAAACAAACGAACAAAATACACGAATTCTACGAGCGGTTGGTTCACAGTGTTCAATCCTTGGAAACGATGGGGAAGCTAGAGCAGGTAAATGGTAACATGGCGCTCACGTTGGACAAGCTGTTGGGATCAAGAGCGACTTCGTGAGGACTGATCATGAATGGGAAGAATGGGATTTTGCAAAGATGTGTGAAGCATTGCGGCTGTGGACATGCAGGAATCCACTGGACACGACTCCACCAGACAAGCCCCGCAACAGACCTAGAGACCGCAGCAACAACAAGCTTCTAAACTCCCGCCAATCCGAACGACCCAAACAACGAGGGTGTGTCTACTGCGAATAAACCGACCATAAATCCAGTGACTGTTCTAACGTACTCAGTCCCAATGAAAGGAAGCAACTCCTAGTGAAACAACGCCGTTGTTTTAACTGCACAGGCGAAGGTCATCGAGCTGGGAGTTGCAAAAGCAAGATGTCATGCCAGAACTACGAGCGACGTCATCACACCTCAATCTGCGACCAACAAGAAGGGGAAAGGAAGATCTTGTCTACAGCGAAGTGTGGAGAAGGAACTTTTCCAGTCATTGTAGTAAAAGTGGGAGAAGTCACCTGTCGGGCCTTAATCGATTCTGGGGCGGGGAGCTCTTATGCTCTTATGCATCGGCCAAACTGATCGGGCTGTTAAAGAAGAAACCCATAGACACGAGCATAAAGAAAGTGGATATGTTGATGAGCACGCGAGTAGAACGCCTGGAAACGTATGAAGCTGAAATTGAATCAATGAAAGGTGATTTCAGTATGCAAGTGAGCTTGATCAAGGTAAATAAGACTCAGTTGTTGACGGTTGATAATCCTAACTATGAAGCTCTGATTGGCACTCACCCCCATTTGGAAATTGTCCGAATGGACGACCACGAAACAAAGGCCCAGCTGCCTATACATGTTGTACTTGGTGGAGGCGAGTATTCAAGAATCAAAACCGAAAGCAGACCGCGAGTTGGTAAAGAGGGTGATCCTGTCGCTGAGCTAACCAAGTTGGGATGGTTCATAATGTCACTGGGCAAAGAATTCGATCACCATCACATGAGGTTGACACAAACCACCCAGAGCGACTATGAGGAACTATGCCGGTTGGATGTGTTAGGCTTGGCAGACACTGCAGAACACGACCAAGAATCGGTGTATAATGAATTCAAGGAACAATTGGAACGAAGCGAAGAAGGATGGTATCAAACAGGACTTTTGGTCAAGAATTCTACCTTCCACACAAGCCGGTGATAAGATCATCTGCCCAAAGCACAAAGATCCGGGTAGTCTATGATGCATCTGCCAAGGAAAATCAAAATGTACCATCACTGAATGAGTGCCTCTACCCTGGGCCACCGCTACAGAATAAATTATGGGATGTTCTCATCCGCTAACGTTCCTTTCCTGTGACCCTATGTGGTGATATTGAAAAGGCCTTCCTCCAGATCCGAATAAAGCAATAGGAACGCGACGCCCTCCGCTTCCATTGGAGGAGTGACGAACACTCCGAGGCAGATGTTTACAGGTTCACCCGAGCCTTGTTCGGTTTGACTTCGTCGCCATTCCTCCTTGGGGGAGTGATCGAACAGCATTTGGAAGCCTGGGAAGGTAGGATGCCAGAAGTCGTCACCGAGCTGCGAAGGTGCATGTATGTCGATGACCTGTTGAGCGGAGGCCAAACAGTGGATCAAGCACAAGAGCAGAAGAATAAAGCCATAGAGATCTTCAACGACGCCGGATTTGTTCTTCACAAATGGAGCTCAAATGCCACGGAACTAGAAGATAGTCATTGTGCTGAAAGGTCAGATGTGGAAGCAACCCTTGCAAAGCAACAGTTAGGGGATTGCAATGGAACAAGGATGACGACACACTGTCGGTGCTATTTCCACAAGACGAGACTCCATTATCCAAAAGAGGAGTGTTAAGCCAGCTGGCACAAGTGTATGATCCCTTGGGGTTGGTTTCTCCACTCACCTTAGAAGGGAAATTCCTTTACCGTGATATATGCAACTAGAAGCTGCCATGGGATTAGGAACTAAACCAACAACTCATCCGACGATGGACGTCTTGGATTCACCGCCTTCCCAAGAGTATAACCGTGCCGCGTCCAGTCGTGGACGATCGGGAAGCTGTATTGTACCTAGAGTTACATGCATTTGGCGATGCTAGTACACAAGGGGTTTACTCCATCGTTCGCCAAACGTCAGGAGTCACACAACGCCTCATCACAGCTAAGAGCAGGTTGGCGAAACAAGGCCTCACGATACCCCGTCTGGAACTTATTTCTGCACATATGGCGATGAACCTAGATCAACGTGAAGAATAGCCTGGATCATCTGCATATACCGAATGTGTATGCCTGGCTGGATACCACGGTGGCACTCCACTGGATCCGAGGGAACGGACAGTACAAACAGTTTGTTTCAAATCGTGTGAGCAAGATCCATCAACCGGAGATCCAGTGGAGATACGTCCCAACGGCTGAGAACCCCACAGACCTGGCGAGTTGAGGGGGACAAGTAGAGGGGGACAACCAACATCGCTTTGGTGGGACGGACCTGGTTGGCTTGCAGATCAAAGCAAGTGGCCCCGGAATCTTGCAACAAGTCCAACAACAACATCTGAAGCCGAAGCCAAATTAATCCGAGAGGTGGTCGCCGTAACCAAGGATGAACCATACACCGACGACTTCGAGCAACTATTAGAGAAACACAAGCTACAAAGAGCTCTACGAGTGACTGCATGGATAGCAGGATTCCTGTAAGGCAGAGAGGAAACTAGCTGGCCCACTGACGGTAATGGAGATTCAAGATGTCAAAAGGAAATGGATACAACGTGTGCAACAGAGGGATGAACTAACCCCATCATTCGAGCAGAATCGAAAGGAGCTCGATTTGCAAGTCGATCAACCAGGCCTACTCGAGTGTCGTGGAAGAATAGAAGGAAGATATCCGATTTACTTACCGAACAATGCTCTGCCCACTCGAAGTTGGTACAGAAACTGCATTACGAGACGCTGCATGGAGGTGTGGGATTAACCATGTCGGCAGTCAGGGAGAACTACTGGGTACCGAAACTATGCAGTTTGCTGAAGTCAGTGAGAAGAGAATGCTGGGGATGCAAGAGATATCAGGCAACCGCACTGGCTGCACCACCCCCTGGAAACCTTCCAGAGGGTAGAATCAGCGGCGAGACAGCCTTCGAAGTAATTGGAGTTGATTTTGCAGGTCCCATTTACTACAAGCAAACCTCCAGCTGTCAAGGAAAAGCCTACTTGGCCCTATTTTCCTGTAGTCTCATCAGGGCCGTGCACCTGGAACTTCTTCCAAACCTTGAAATGGAGACGTTCATCCCAAGCCTGAAGCGATTCATAGCCTGGCATGGTAGACCGAGAAAAATCTACTCTGACAATGGAGGGACTTCAGCAAAGTGGATCCGCACCATCAGGAAAGACGAGAAATTGCAAGGATACTTACAAGATCATGAGATCCAGTGGCAATTCAACCTGTCACGTGCACCCTGGTGGGGTGGGGAGTTTGAACGCCTCATTGGGGTGGTCAAACAGGCCATGTACAAAACAATCGGTGGTGGAACCCTCAGTTGGGCTGAGCTGAGCGAAGTTCTGCTCTAGATGTAGAAGTTCAAGTGAACCGAAGGCCTTTAAGTTATGTTGAAGATAATGTACAACTGCCTGTCTTAACCCCGTCATCCTACCTATTTCAAAGATCTAATCTGTTGCTGGAGAAAGAACCATGGCGGGAAGAAACAAAGAATTGGAGCGCTGGTCCAAGGAATACCTTAATTCACTGAGAGAACGCCACAATCTCAACCACGACCGGAATAAATTCAAT
Organism: Chrysogorgia sp. JL179-B06; assembly: GCA_035772405.1. NCBI lineage: Eukaryota > Metazoa > Cnidaria > Anthozoa > Scleralcyonacea > Chrysogorgiidae > Chrysogorgia > Chrysogorgia sp. JL179-B06. The sequence goes on along the minus strand of JAYKKM010000350.1, from coordinate 1,345,572 downwards.
GTCAAAGTAGGAGAAGTGGTTATGGTGAAGTCCGACGAGAAGAACCGATGCAAGTGGCCCATGGGGATTGTGCGAGAATTATTTCCTGGACGTGTCGGTGAGGTAAGAGGAATTAAAGTTGAGACAGGGAAGGGATTCCTGGAGAGGCCCATCCAACACCTGTACCCTCTGGAATTGTCTTGTGACAAGAAAACAGTTCCAACCATAGAAGACCTAAATCCCGAAGCGAAACCGTTCCGGCCAACACGGGAGGCAGCGAAGAGGGGAGCAGAGAGAATCAAGTCGATGGCTGACCAATTCCTTATATAGACAATGATCTATCGAGAACAGTGTATAGATCGTTACTTTTCGTTTAAATATATCGTGTTTTAATATCCTTTACATATATATCTATTTGGGAATAGAGGCATAGGGGGAGTGTTGGAGATTAGGACTGACTTTGAACTTTACCCCAAGGTCACGAACACTTAAGTGGCGTGATGCGGATAAGCCAATCAGCGACGTTTTATTTTTGAGAGAAAATATAGTCTGTGTGAGTTCGAGCGTGAAAGAGGAGTTTGTTTTGGAATAAAGTTATAAAATGGTTAAATATGCATTGTTGTGATCGTTTCGTGAAGTAAGCAGTAGTGAGCAACCTACACCAGGAGGCAATTTACGAAAATAATATTCATAAATTAAGTTGAAGAGAGCAAAAAAGGTACGTTTCCAATGTACACATAAAACAGTAAAATAAAATTTGACCCAAAGCTTAGCTTGTCTTTTCGGTGAGGGATCTGTGCTATATTCGAACACGATGGTCATTTGTTTGATAACAGAATGTCACATGTGCTGACTGGCAAGTTGAAGTGAGTCGCACAAGCCTTCTTCAAGTTGCTTAAATCTTCATATCGGAATTCAACAAATTCCCTCAGCTGAACAGGCCAATAACTTGTTTGGAATCTGCTTCAGAGGCTATTATTCTGGACTATGACTTCCCTCGGAGCTCAGCCCTTCTTCTTAGGACCAGACATTGCATTGCCATATTTCGTTCTTTTTTCGCTCATCTCCCCAATGTAAACGGTCTCAAGTCTTGCCTTCGCCTTATTGTTCTCTAAAGGTATATGGAAGCTTAAACTAACATAAATATTAAAGATTTCTCTCAATTTCAAGGTTCAAAGTGTACTTGTACATAAAGCGCGATACTTTACGCTGGAAACTTTGGGCTATGGGAACACTCAGTTTTGTTTTGAAACGCTATGAGAACGACGGGCCAGTGCATGGACCAGTGTTCTCATAATTATTTCATGATATCCTATTTTTAATTTCATTTTCATTTCTGATTTTGTCTTTTAAATTGCTTGTTATTTTCAATGTTTAATTAAAACTATATTTTCCAAGAAGAATCTCAACACAAAAAGCAGCTGTTTCAAAGCTTGCAGAAGGAAACACCATCATTCCACATCATCTGATAACAAAGCACAACAAATCTTGGCAATCACCCCTTGAAAGGATAAGCGATTTTCTTTTGATAAGCAACTACGCATGGTGGGAAGAGCGTGAAAATGGGGACATTGAATTTTATGATAGTGAACAGTGTCCCAATTCACATCCTCGAGGTCCTGCACTTCATCATTTCTGTTCAAGTAATTTCATTGCTGCAGAGAAATACCTTGAGAATTGCTGGAACGAATGTTTATCTCAAGGTATTGTACTTCCAACAAAAGTACTACGAGTGGAAAAGGGGAAAGGAAATATGGAAATACGTCATCTCAACAGCAGCAGTGAAGCCAACAATAATACTGTAGATATTGAACCTGAAGATGGTGAACCTGAAGTTGCTTTGCCTGAAGATTCTGGAACTGAAATTGTGATTACGTTGCAGCTGGTCACTAATAACTGGCTTACCATCAACTTTACACTATTGAGTCGGTTTTCTTTGATGTACCGCGGGCTTTATCTGGCATAAAGACCATGAATACTAATTAGATAATAAATGAAGGAAAAACTAAGGGAAATCTTTGTCCAAGGTGGATAAAATGGACAAAATTTTGTTGGAAAACCTCTTCACTCGTGAAATAAGTCAGATAAAGCCCTCGAACGTCGGGATTTATGCTATATAAAGCCCTCTGACGCTGCGCGTCCTCGGGTCTTTATATAGCATAAAGCCTTCCTTCTCTGGCTTTATCTCTTACATAATGCATGTGAATGATGCCTTCCAAAATGTAGTCCAGAATTATAACACAGTTGAACTTGAACTTGCATGTCACCAAAATGTTGACGTCGAAAGTAGTTCAAAGAATTCGAATGATAACACAAATCCAAATATCGCCGATGATGAGGAAACACCGGCGCCAGAAGTTTATAATGACCACATGCCTAATGAGAAAGTAAGTATATATATAATTCGACAAATTCCTGCATGACGAAGATGGGTCAAAATGCGGAATTTTTTTGGGAAACAAAAGAAGTTCTATAATTTGACAAATCCAAATGAAGGCTCAAGCAATGGCCCACGAACAAAGACTTCATGGAAAGCTACAAGGATAACTTGGCAATTATTGAAACCATGATTTCTTCTCAGCAAGGAGAATTACTGTTCTGGTTGTGGAGCAAGGGCACAAAGAGTATGCGAGTTTGACTATTGCTTTTTTGTCCATTCATGTATGCTGATGCGGTTATCGATATTTCGTTAATTACCGGTATTTTATAAATACCGAAAATATCGAAACTTTCGATATTATCGCTTGTGTGTTATACCATTTTCGCATATTCGTAGAACTGAACCTATTAAATTATTATTAACAGAATTAATGTGAACAATCACTAATTAGCACTATTCAAAAGGATGACTCATTTTGCAGAAGCCTTTCTATAAAACAAGTGAGATCTGTGAGAAAACGACAAATTGCAAGACAAAGGATGTCTTCTCAACTGTCAACATGCTTTGAAATGGATTTGAATAGATCTCACACCTTGGACTTTGGTTAAAAGCAAAGTGTCAATATGTCAGAATTTATACAGCTCATTGTAGTTCCCAGTTGACAGTGGCATACTGAAGTCAATTAGTCAACACGTTTTCTTGAGTCCATTATTTTATCTCTGTTCTGTTCATTGTGCTTAATGTGTGAAGTGCCGTTTGGAGTTATTTCAAGAAATGCAACACTGATACAGATGATGATCCCAATTCCATATGTCAGGCGAAACCAGGATTTCTTCTCAGCAAGGAAAATTAACACACAAACTATTTATTTAAACTCGACCTGTCAAAAATAATTGTAATACAGCTAGTTATGCTGATATTATTCATGGGGGCACTTTTGAAGAATTTTATTAAAAATAAAAAATAAATTGTATTTCCCTGATGACAGGTACTGTAAGTGCCTTCAAAATGCAGGTAATACAGATACCCAAAATCCCCTGTACAAATCTGCCATCAGTTTTGCCTGATTTGTCTGCCCCATCTTTCTGGGAATGTTGGCCTAACTGTCTGGGAAATCCTGGTGCCACCTCTTCATATGGTATACAAGTATATTATGGCATGTAAGTATTATTATTATGTAGGACTGTTATTTTTCTCAAAAGTGTGAGAAATTGTATTGCTTTTGTTCGTCTGTAGTGTGACAAATCGGTACAACACTGAATTTGTTGTAGAGGGTCGTAAACATCTACCACTTGATATCCATGCTGAGAAATCATGAGAGATTGGTCAAATCAGGATTTTGCAGACATGCCATGTGACATGCTGGCAAACGAATAACATCTCAATGAATTTAAAGGAGATAGTTAAGATGAAAGAGAGCACACCAAGAAACTGGAACAAACAAGTCACATCAAATTGTGGGATAATTGGTTAACTACTGCTAATCACGGCCATCATGTATATAAGAGTCAGCTGTGTACTACACCAATGATGAATATCAGCAGCAGACAAGTGGAAAAGAAGATATCCAAGCTAAAGTAGAACGTCCAGAGGTCGACATAGTTGCAAGATCGGGCAGCAGTGATGTGGAATGTCTGCAGGATATGGTGGTGTCCACATATGTAATGCGCTTCTTCCACAGCGATAGCACAGCCATCAGTTTGAATGTGGGCAGCAGAAAGGTAGTAACTTCTGCTGTTCTGGTTGCGGAGCAATGGCACAGAGGATATGAGTTTGACTATTGCCTTTGTTGTCCATACATGTCTTTATCTGAGCAGCAACATCTAGTAATGAAAGGACCCATGGGTAGAAGAAATTCTCTGGTACAATCAAATCATTAACTTTGTGAGTTAACAAAGAAGCAGTTAAAGCAGGAGTTGAATGCAAGAGAGATTTGTGAGGTACAGTCGAGGCAAAGAAAGACCAGTAAACGCTGTTGGTCTAAGAAATGCTCTGTTATATACTGATTCAACTTCAACAATGCCTTCCCATAACTGTTGGAATTACTCGATCCTTCCATTTGAACCTTTGCATGATGTTGGCAAACATATTGAGAACATTTTTAAAAACATTGTCTTGTTGGAAAGGAACCCAAACGAATAGTGGATTACCGACGTGCCATGGTTACCAGAGTAAAATATCTGTATAAGCATATTACATCCAAATATGTTCAACAACTCCTACATGGTAGAAATCCAGAGAATTGCAAGGATCGAACCCCAAAATCTGTCCGTTGAATCCACAACATGCCATGGTATCATGGGATTCTATACAGTGAAGTTTGAATTTAAGTTGAAAGAAATGAGCACAAGAAAGCTTTATGGCAACTACTTTCACGACATAACCTCCCATGCGTCCACGCAGCATCGCCTAGTTTGTGCAATGTTGAAAAGCAGGAAAGGGTTTTCAATGCCATTGCAAACATCACCAAATCAACGTCATCATACCATCCAAACCACATTATTAGTAATGTCTTCATTAGACTACAGGCTGAGAAACAGATGTCTGCTTACAAAAGCAATTGTGTATCATGTTTCAAAGCTTGCAGCATCTCTATACCACCATATGGAAATACCATCATTCCACATCATCTGATAACAAATCACAGTAGATCTTGGCAATCACACCTTGAAATGATAAGCTATTTGCTTTGATATGCAATCAATCGTGGTGGGAACCAATATTGAAACAATTATTACTGAAAACTGTTGGAACTGTATACTGTGCAGTACCCGACACCTACATAATTTTATTGTATATTAATTTTTAGCTTTATAATTATCCCTTTGTGCAAATTGTCATTTTAGGTTATTTTATATATATACATAATTATACTTACTCTACTAGATACTTAATTTTATCATATTAACATCTAAATAGTGTCTTCAATTAGTATTATTATAATTATTATTATGGGATGGCATTGGAATTGAAAAAAAATTGCAAAGACTTCAAATCAGAGCTGCATAATTACAGGTGACACATGCCTAACTCAGCAGCAAAGATACATTCCAAAAACTTGGATGGTCAAAACTTAACAATCGTAGACCTGAACGAAAAGCAATAATGATGTTCAAGATAGTGAACGGTTTAAATCCAAAGTATTTGCAAGAAATGTTTCATAATAACATAGGTATCAGGTCATATAATCTTCGAAACACAGTGTTAAATTTTGACCTCCCAGTATCCAAAACTGATTATTACAGAAACAGTTTTGCTTTTACTGGAGCCAAGCTCTGGAATCTATTACCTGAAGAGTTAAAATGTACGCACTCACTCGAGATATTTAAGAAAAAATTAAAAAGGATCAATCTGAATCAACTTCTAAATATGTAAGTATTTGTTTTATTGTTCGCATCGCTTACAGGAAGAACAAAGTTTGTTTTCAATTTTTGATGTAACTGCCATGATTAAATAAAGTTTTCCTATCCATCCATCGATCCATCCGCATGAAAATGGATACATTGAATTTTATGGTGAACAGTGTCCCAATTCACATCCTCAAGGCCCTGCATGTCATCATTTCCGTTCAAGTAGTTTCATTGCTGGAGAGAACTACCTTGAGAATTGCTGAAACGAATGTTTATCTCACCGTATTGTACTTCCAACAAAAGTACTGAGTCGAAAATGAGAAAGGAAACATGGAAAAATGTCATCTCAACAGCAGCAGTGATGCCAAACAATATGGACATTAGTATTAACAATATTAGTGTTAATGAGGATTATTCTATGGAAAACAAAAATACTTACAGAATTCCTGCAGAATGAAGACTTAAATATTGTTGATGCTATGTAAGCACTGGATGGTACCATAAAGACTGTAGAAGATATAAGAAATAATGATGCAGGAATTGTAAATCAAATCCAATTGAAATACTATCTGGAAAAGGTGTAGATGCTGCTAGTGAATTTGCAAGACTCCAACGGTCACGCCGTTTTGATGAAAACCCAAAAGCAGTTGCTGACAATCCAATGGTTGCTATCTATGACAGAGAATTTAAAGCAGTTCCCAACACTCTAATCCAGCAGTACAAAGAAAATAGGAATGCTTGTATTAAGAAAGTGAGCGCCCTTTCTATAGTCCTCCAACCACCGTTGAATTCCAACGAAGATGAAACCGACCTTAAAGAGCTCCTCACTTTGTTGCCGAATTTGATGTTTTTGCTATCGTAATAAAAGAAGGAAATACCAAAACGATCAAGTTCATGGCAGATGCTGTGATAAAAGCAGAAAAGAGATAGCACATTTTTGCTTTGACGAATCGGCTTTACCGACATGTTTGACTGCCCCTGTGACAGTGGCAACAAATGAAAGAACTTTTAGCAAGTTAAAAATTGAGGGAACATGCCAGATTGGAAGGATAAATTTAGTATTTTCGTTAGAACAGGTAGTATTTCATCTAAACAATCCTTCAGCACAGATGTTGGAACAGGATCAATCTTTATTAGGTGCTTCGGTCGTCCTGACAGCATCCTCATCTAAGATGTTAAATTGGCTTGGCGATGCAACACATGTCAAAGTGTCAATGAGAAGCATAGTTAGCATGACGTTACGACTATTAACAGCATCGATTTTGACACGAATATCAGATACCTTCTTTGTAAAGTAAGCTCCCATTTCATTAGCAAGGGTAGGTTTATCACTGTATGTTGGAAATAGCGTGTCAGGATGATTCAATAGCTTTTCCGTGGCAAAGAACAGTTTCCTCTGGTCATCCACGTTCTTATTGATGAAGTCGGTATACAATTGACAACGCACATTATTCATAAGCTGTGTGGTCTTGTTCTTCATGAACTTAAAGGCCTTCAAATCAGATTCAAGGCCTGACAATCTCCATTTATGCTCAGCTTGCCTGTGTTGTCTTTTTGCTAACCTGATGTCATCAGTGGAACACGATGACGAGTAGTGATATATCGTGTGCATATAGGTCCATGTTTGTCCAACAGTGACAGTAGTGTCGTATTGTACGATTCAACCAAGTTATTACAATGCAAAGGAGTCTGTGATAAAAGATCAGAGGCACACAAATCGGCTTTAAACGCATTCGGATTCATTGATTTAAGTTTCCTGTAGGAGATATTCTTAACTGAGGTTTCTATCTGCTTATACATAGGTAGGTTACAGAGGATGGTAGAGTGATCAGAAAGTTGTATGGCGATTAAGGAGTTCTTATCGTTGTTTGCCAGATCTTGTTTATGTTCTTTTGTTCGGGTCTTTAATGCACGTGCCGTTTGCCCTATGTACACTTTGTCTCGTAGACAACTCCAGCCCTCTCTTCCTTGGTAATTTTTTCTTTCGGTTTTCTGAACATCGAACCAATAGACTTTATAGGTTTATTTATTTATGGGTTCAATTTTGATTTTTTCTTTAATGTTCTGGCGATCTTTTCTGAGATACATTTGACATACGGGAGGACAACAAGACCGAGTTCTTCTGTTTGGCTAATTGTATTTAGTGGTTCATTTGAACGTAAACAACTTTTGATAAATTGTCTTGGATAATAATTTGTCCTCAACACTTTCTCCACGCATTGTGTTTCCGATGATTTAGCTGTCTCTGTGCTTGGAATAGATCTTGTTGGCCATATTTATCTTTCTCATATTAATCTTGCTCACCATCACTACTTCATCGGAAGTTTGACCAATAACTGCCTTGGCATCAGTCTTCTTATTCATTGGCGCAAGATTTCATTTAATTTTTTGGCAATGAGATTAGAAGGATTCGAGATGGTTTAACCCAACAATCAGTATCCAGATGAACACATGAGTGAATGTCAGTTGGAATCTTTTCGTAGTGTCACAACTGATGAATTGTCTGATATCATTTATTTAATTCCATTCAAGTCTTGTAACCTCGATCCTGTTCCCAGTCGGATTTTATGTGAGTGCCTTGATCTTCTTCGTGTCTTAACTACTATAGTCAACCTGTCCATTGAATCTGCTATGCTACCTACTTCATTAAAAGAAGCTCTGCTACTACCTATTCTCAAGAAATGTTTCATGGATGCTGACCAATTCAACAACTTTAGACCTATTTCGAATTTACGTTTTATTGCTGGCTCTACAGTTAATTGAATACATTGACACTAATGATCTGGATAAGAAGTTTCAATCGGCTTATAAAAAGAACCACAGTACTGAAACAGCGCTCATTCCTGTACATAATGATATTGTCATTCTACTTCTATTAGATCTCTCAGCCGCCTTTGATAATTGATCGATCATGGCATCCTCCTTCATTGTCTCTGTAAAAGATTCGGCATTGATGGTAAAGCATTGAAATGGTTGCATTCATATCTGTCTGATCATACACAATTCATCAAAATCAATGGCTCGTCATCTGTCCATTCTACACTTGGACCGCTATTATATTCGCTGTACACTTCTCCCCTTGGTGACATTGCACGCAAACATGATATGAACTACCACTTCTATGCCGACGACACTCAACTTTATATTACCTATAAATCCTGTTCTGTTGAAGATATGGAAATTAACAAATGCAAGCTGGAAGCATGTGTTTCTGACATTAACAACTGGATGTTAACTAACAAATTGAACAAGGATAAGACTGAGTTACTTGTAATTTCATCTGCTTTTCGATCTGGACCTTGTTGAAGTCATATCTGTGTGTGGCGAAACAGTATTTTTGTTCCACAAATGTATGCAACATTGGTGTTCTCTTTGATGATCATCTCTCTATGGTACCTCATATCTGCTACATGCAAATCAGCTTTCTTTCCCCAACTCCTGAAACCGCAAAAATTGTTATTCTTGCTTTCATCAATTCGAAATTGGATTATTGTAACTCGTTGCTGTATGGTCTACCCATCTACCTTATCAAAAGGTTACAACGTGTGCAAAATGCTGCTGTTCGGCTAATCTCATTGTTGTCAAAATATGACCATATTACACCAATTCTCGTTGAACTACATTGGCTACTACTAGAATATTGTATAAAGTTCAAGATCTTAATTATTACTTATAAAGCTCTACACAACCAAGCTCCAGATTACATTAAAGAACTAATACATCGTTACGTTCTAATGAGAAATCTGAGATCCTCCGAAAAGTATTTATTAGAAAAGCCTACATTTCGTCTGAAGTCATATGGTTCACGTGCATTCTGTATTTCTGCACCGGAACTCGGGAATATTTTACCAGAAAACATAAAAACTAGCGAAACTTTAGAGATTTTTAGAAAGAAAGTTAAAACTTTTTTATTTACTCAGGCCTTTTTGGCTTAAGCCGTTTGTTGTGTTAGCACCATTGAACTTTTGGAAATGGCGCTTTATAAGTTTGGTATTATTATTATTATTATTGCTCAGTGCAGCAAGGTTCTAGCGGCAGAACGTTAGAACTTAATTAGAGAATTAAAATTGGAGGTATTTAAACTTACCAATTATCTAAATTCTTGGCAAAAATCCTCTCACCACTACAGATTTAAGAGAAGATCATAGTTTATAACATTCAACCGGACGAAGTTTTGGTGTCCTTCGACGTCGTCTCCTTATTTACATCTATTCCCACCACATTGGCTTTAGAAGTTGTTTCAAATAAACTCGCATCTGATGAGACGTTAATCGACAGGACGCAAATATCCATCAACAACATTTTGAGACTTCTAAAACTGGCACTTAACTGTTTTTTCATCCACCAAGGACATTACTACCAACAAATATTTGGCTGCCCAGTGGGTTCTCCCGTCAGCACGATTTTAGCAAATTTGGTGATGGAACACATGGAAGATAAGGCTATTCTTACTTCTACGCATCCTCCCAAGTGGTGGTTTAGGTATGTTAACGATATTTATTCTTGTATTTCCCATACACACATCACCAGTTTCCATAACCACCTTAATTCCATCGACAAACACATTCAGTTCACAAGAGAGGATGAGAACGATGGTTGTATCGCTTTTCTTGATACGAAAACCATAAGAAATGAAGATAAGAAATAAAGATGGCTCGATTACCAATGAGGTCTACAGAAAGAAGACACACTGATAAATACCTCAATTCTAATTCTCATCATCCTAACCAACACAAACGTTCTGCCACTAAACCTTGCTGCATCGAGCAAGATCTATTCCAAGCACAGAGACAGCCAAATCATTGGAGACACAATACGTGGAGAAAGTGTTGAGGACAAATGATTTACGTTAAAATGAACCATTAAATACAATTAGCCAAACAGAAGAACTCGGTTTTGTCATCCTCCCGTATGTCCTAGGTATCTCAGAAAAGATCACCAGAACATTAAAAGAAAAAATCAAAGTTGCATATAAACCCATAAAGTCTATCGGTTCGATGTTCAGAAAACCAAAAGAAAAAATTACGAAGGAAGAGAGCACTGGAGTTGTCTACGAGATAACATGCAGGGAATGTGACAAAGTGTACATGGGGCAAACGGCACGTGCATTAAAGACCCGAACAAAATAGTTCTGGTAAACAACGATAAGAACTCCTTAATCGCGGCACATCTCACGCCACACAACATGATTTCGACTTTGAGAACGTTAAAATTATTGATCGTTCCTGGCTCCCTGCCCTTTAAATTATAGGGGTCTGGTATCTAATCGCGCGACGTGCGTGATTCGTGTATAAAATTACGAACGCGAGAAATTTGCGTGTAACGTCCACGTTCAAAAATAGGTACGCAATGCGTACATGCGCCTACGTTTGGGATGGGGCTTTAAGATAGTATGTCGTGTCACAGATATACAATAGTAAAGCAATTAATATTGGTATTTACATTTGTTGGAAGTGATTGCAATAATGATTTCAGATGAAGGAAAATCCTTACTTTACACATGACTTGGTGGACTGGTGCAGATATATTAACAATCAAAAACTGAACAAACATATTTCTTGTGGTAAAACTATACACCCATTACTGGTATAGCCCATTGTTTATCTGATGCATTGACTGCATACATGTACTTTTTTAGCACTTGGTCTTTCGTTAATCATAAACAATGTCAATCATAAACTTTAATATTATTTTGCTGTATGGTAGTGCAGTTATTATAATTTATTTTTTTTGTATAAACATATTTTATTAATAAATTAATTAATTAGTGTTTACCCAAGAGCGTAAACGCTCATCGAGGGGCTCACACTACATTTAACAATACAAATAATTAAATAACGTACACTACAGGAGAAAACAAACACTAAGTATATGAACAATAAGTAAATAAATTTAGATCAACAGCAAAAATTGGTCAAAGCTGGTTCCATTGAAAGTTCAAAGATAGAATAGGTTAATCTTTAGAAAAACGATTAGTTTGCTTGATGAGATACAAAAGATACCAGCCTTCACCATAAACTTGAGCAGCAGCCGAGAGTAAGGATAATCTAAGAGCAGCATATCGGGAACAATACAAAAAGTAATGAATTACTGATTCACAACAAGCTCCGCATAAACATGCTGGAGATAAACTACAATTAATTTTAAACAGATAATAATTCAAAGCATTACAATTTAGGCGCAGACGAGTATGTAAAATAGAAGAGTATCTATCAATAGAAAAATCATAATAACTAGTATAAGTTTGAATGTCGAAGAAGAAAAATAATGATTTCTTAAATAAACCAATCGACATTGAATTGCGATCAATAAGATCAATACTATTCCACAATATAGTAGTTGAGGGAAAAAACGATTTTTTATATCGTTCAGTTCTCACACAGAAAAAAGAAAAGTCAAAAGCATTTCTTAAAGATAGACCCGACCTCTGTTGCACTGTTTGAGGCAATAAATCCGACAAATAATTTGGTGTAAAATTATTTATAATTTTAAAATATAAAATAAGTTTATGAATAGATCGCCTTGTTTTCATATCTTCCCAGGCTAATTCCTCCAACAATTGTACTCTACTAGTACCCCTCATAGCACCCGCGACCACTATTGCAGATTGATATTGAACATGCTCAATGAGATCGCTTTTATTTTCAGAGCAACCATCCCAAAGAACATCAGCGTATTCCATCACTGGTCTAATAAGAGACTTATACAATTTTGATAAGGTTTCTCTATTTACCTTAAACTTCAAACCCTTTAGGAGATTAAGTTTTTTTGAAGCTTTCTCATAGATATTAAATATATGTGCTCTCCAGGAAAGATTTGAAGATAGGGTAACCCCTAGATGCTTATGGTTACTAACAATTTCAATCGGCTCGTTTGCGAAATATAGCGTAGGATGTACTGGCTTAAGCTTTTTTACTGAAAATGTAACAGACAGGGCCGTTGCGAGCAAAGAAGACCAGGGGGGGTGGGGAAAGAAATTTACCTGATTTTCGAAATTATTTCTTGTTTTACCTGAAAATATTTTTCGTTCAGTCAGAGTTATCTACATCGCAATTTACACATATTTAAGTCCATTTCGCATCGGCTAAAAAAAATTTTCGCATTTGCTTTCGACTAAAATTCAAAAACATTGAACGCCATATTGTACGCCATATCACCGTGGGTTCGTCGTCGCACAATTGGAAACTGTCGTCTGTCTGTCGGTGCAATACCACAATGAGTGATATTTACATAAAGTATAAGTTATGATTTCGAATTGTGATAATTATCGGAGACTGTTAAGTTCTGTTGAGGTATATTTTTTACACCTGGTGTGCTTTTCGGACAAGTCAATTGGTGCATAGTTTACCTGATTTTCGGTTTAAATCAAGCTGATAATTTACCTGAAATTCAAAAATTCAAATGCTAGGGGGGTGTAACACCCCCCACACCCCCCCAGTAGCTACGGCCCTGGTAACAGATTTAGTTTTATCTGGATTTATAGTAACAAGCCAATCACGTGTCCATTCATAAATACATTTCAAATCATTGTTAAGTCTGTCCGCAGAAATGTCTGGATCTTCAACTACTTCAAGAAGAGAAGTATCATCAGCATAAAGGAAAGAATCACATTGGAGATCCTGAGTAATATCATTTATATAAATTAAGAAAAGTAATGGACCTAATACAGAACCTTGTGGAACACCTGACTCAATGTCAGTCCAGTCGGATGACTGGCCATCAATTATAACCCTTTGTTTTCTACCACTTAGGTAGCTCTTGAACCATTTTAAGAGAGGGTCCCTTACACCAAGTAACTCAAGCTTATAAATAAGTCCTTTATGCCAAACCTTGTCGAAGGCTTTACTGATATCTAAGAAGATCATGCGAACTTCTTTACCTAATTCCAATGCTTCATATATTTTATGAACAATTAAAATTAATTGATTTACTGTAGAATCGCTAGGGCGGAACCCGCTTTGAAAACGATTCAAAAACCGAATTTCTAGCAAAAAATTATAGAGCCTGATAAAGACTATTTTTTCCATAATTTTTGACAATGATATCAATAGTGAAATTGGGCGATAATTCAATTTTAACTGGCGATCATCCTTTTTAAAAATGGGTATTACATTTGCCAACTTCCATTTTACGGAAATATTCCTCTAGAAAGAGATATATTCATGAACCTAAAAAAGGAGTTGGCAATACCATTTGCACTAGCTTTAATTAAGAAATTACCCACACCATCGACACCACAAGCTTTAGAAACATCAACACTACTGAGTAATATTTTAACCTCCTGTTTACATGTGGAAATATCTGACATTTCTCATATTTTGGAAAGCAATTAAATTAGGTAGCGGAGATTCATTTTTATCCAATCTACACTGTGTGCTGAAATATTCATTAAAAATTACAGCTTTCTCTTTTGCATCAATTATTAAAAGATCATTTTCGATTAAAGTAGGGATTCCGGATTGAATTTTATTACCATAAAGTGATTTGACTAACCCCCACCACTTTTTCGGTCCAATATTTGGATTCTGTAGTTCTACATTAAGATTTGCAATGTATCTTTCCTTACTCAAACGTATCAATGATGTGGTAAAATTTCTTTGCACTCTGTAGTTTTCCCATGCAACTAAACTATTCCGCCGACCGAATATTTTTAATAACCTATTTCTTTTACAAATCGCACGCCTAATTTCCGAATTCATCCAGGGTTTATCTCTTGGACGAATTACAACTGTTCTATTCGGTACAAGGGATTTAAGAACTTGCTCAAAGCAATCGAACCACTGATTATATAAATCATCAACATCTTCAATGTCCCTGAATATATTATCCCAATTCACCATCGACAAGGCATGACATAACGTGTTTGAATCTACTTTGGCTAGGTCCCAAATGTGTCGTTTATAACATTTTTGTTTAACAAAAGAGATATTTATCCGGGCTTAAATAAAAGAATGGTCGCAGTTACTTGGGGGACTTAGAGTACCAGAATTGACAAAATATCCCAGAGAGTTTGTTATAATTAAATCAAGTATAGAAGCTCCATGTACCGTAATACGGGTTGGTTCATTTATAACTTGGAAAAGGCAATTGGACTCCAGCCACCTATATAAATATATTCCGAAGTCACTACTAGACTGAATATCATTAACATCATAATGTGCATTAAAGTCCCCAAGGAGTAAAACAAAAGTGCCGGGTCTAGCATTTATACTATCTACACAAAATTGTAAATGATTCAAAAGAGCATCGTTAAGTACTAAATTATTACTTGGTGGTCGATAACAAACACCACAAACAAATATTTTAGAATTTACATTAATTTCAACAAACAATAACTCAAAATCACTATGTTCTAAATCCTTGCATCTTTTGGAGGCTAAACTAGAGGAAACATACAATGCAACACCCCCCGCTCTCCTACCATCTTTTCTATCCAATCTAAACATTGGACTAAAGTCTGGAATAGATAGTGAATCACTAGAGATACTCTGGTTTAACCAAGTTTCGGAAACAGCAAAAATATCTAGTTTTTGTTCAATAACAAGAGACGAAATTTCATCAAATTTATCCTCGACATTCAAACTCCTAGCATTGATATGGCCTACATTTAGTGTTAGATTGCGTGGGCCAGGGTTAACTTCTACGTCTCCAGACAATAAGATTAACAAATATAAGTAAACCCCAACAGCTGCTCTATAGATTTCTAAGCTAATCTCCATCGAGATTAAGATACATATATAAACTTACCTCGGGCTGCTCAATTACTAAACAATTAAATACAAGAGAAATAAACACAATAGAGAGCAAAGTATTAAAAGAAACACTCAGTCATAACTAATCAAAGTAAGAAAATTGAATAAAAGGTCTAGAGAGGAGTTTATCATTCATAAATATGTACTCAAGTCCTCTTTTCGCTTGATAATAAAAATTTTACCATCAACTTTTCTCTTAACAAAGATATGACCATCGGAAGTGTAGACCAAAGCTGTGTCACGGCACTTTTCCTTCACGTACATCAGCAATTGCTGATTAGTTCTTGTTAAATCTTCGTTTACATACAAGGATTTCTCCCGTAACTTGCGCTTGTTCTTGAGTATTAATAACTTGCTGTGAAAGCTTTTAAGCTTAACAATAATAGCACGAGGACGGCCACTGTCGTTCTGGGGGGTTTACCGACTCGGTGGGCACGATCAATTTCACTTCGCTCGATTGCCACTCCCAACTCCCGATCGCACAAACTCACAACTTCATCATAGCAATCTTCTGCTTCCTTCTCGATAATACCGTAAATGCGTAGGTTATTTCGACGAGAGTACTGCTCATTTTCATTCGCTTTAACATCAACTTCACCCAACTTTCGATGCAGCTCCGTCACTTCTTGTTTTAAGCAGGTATTTGTATCCTCCAGCGCTTTCATTCTAACATCAATTAATTCAACAAACTCGTTCCTAAAACATTTGACAGCCGCTTCAACCGCGGCATTAACTACTGTAGAAAGAACTGCTCTAAAAGCATCAGATTGCATAAAAGCTTCTATCTTTTTGTTGAGTTCAGCATGAAACCGAAAGTTATTATACATATTAAACAGTTCTAATTCATTAGTGCTAAATAGCAGAAAATAAACAATCAAGAAAAGAAAGATTTTGTACTGGATAGTGATATTTAGTATTGATGGTAGTGTCTATACACTGAAGAATTCCAATGCAGTTGAGAAAACATGGGACCCTGGTCTATGGATTGCCTAAATAGACTAAATAATTCTTCATACCCCAGTTTTCACATACAACAAAATCATCAACAATATCAACTCAAAATTATTTGTGTCCAATGCCATGCTAGAAAACAATAACAACTTCATGCATGTATATTTGTGGGGAAAATTTATTTGAACTGGGGCAATATTTTTGATCTGGTACAATTGTTTTAAACCAGTTTTGTTTAAACCAGTTCAATTATAAATATAGCAATTAGATTTTTCAAACCAGCTCAAATTTTCTAAACAAGAACTTTTTTGGTTAAATTTTAATTTTAAAGTTTAAAATTGTCTACAGTTAGTATTGAAGTTAGGGTTGGTATTTGGATTAGTTTTAGCATCCAATGTTATTTTTCCTTGTTATGGTCACAACTTTGAGGGCTCTGCATCTTCTTCAATCTCGCAACAATTAAGCGGCGTTGTTGACGAGGGAAAAACAAGATCTACCTTTTTATACACTTACGAAGGAGAATTATTTTGGAAAGGAGATTACAAAGGCTTACAAAAGTTCATAAAAAGCGATGTCAATCTGAGTGGGAAATGGATCACAGGTCGTCTGGCGGAGAGTCAAAAGAGTTTCTTCATCGTGATTTTCTGTTGAAATGGCAGGGGAAGTCAAATCAAAGATTAATGGTGGTGAAAGATAACGACGAAAGCTACCTCACAAATAGCCTGAAACGCTGTGCTAGTGTGAAGATGAAAATACTTGTATTGACAACAAAGCGAACGAGGATGAAACCATCGAGCACATGGTCGTGGCTGGCGTCAGTAATGATGAAAATTATACATCCTGCGATAGTGAGGACCACTATCAGCTCGAACTAAGCAAGATATTGTCTTTGGTATCAGAAATGAAAGAGGAACGCGAGAAAGAAAGGCAAGATGACATTGCAAGAACGGCTAAATACGAAGCGGATAATAGAACTTTGACCGAGGAACAAACCAAGATGGCGGCCGAAATTGAATCATTGAAATCAACTGTCGAAGGACTTGAAAATGAAAACAAACAAATAAAAATGGTTCTGGAAATCAAGCAAGAAGAGTGGATTAAAGTCGAGACGAGAAAAGGTGAGTTTGAAAAAGGATGAACGGAAATCTACAGTCTCTGTCCAAAATAGCTTCACAGGACTTGAAGTTGAAGACAGTGTGAGTGTTTTCTCAAACTTCCCAGAATTTGCTGAACCAGACAGTAATGAGGAAACAAAGAAGCGCAGTCGTGAGAACGAAGACAGACCTCCAAATCAAAACCGTATCAAAGTTCGCAGAAACCCTGGCAATATCACCACTAAACGCCAAGACCCAGCCAAGCCAAGTGAGAAAAATATCTTGGTAATAGGAGACTCCATGGTGAAACACATCGATAGGAAGAAAATCGAAAGGGCTGCTGGCAACAAGTCTGTATGTCACTCGTACAGTGGAGCCAAAGTGAAGGAGATTAAAGAAAAGTTTGAGAGCGAAGGTGATGTTAAATACGACAGTGTGATCGTTCATGTTGGAACCAATGATTTGGTTCATGCTGGTGCAGAACAAGTGGCACAGGATATGGATGGCCTCATAAATGAAGTCAAAAGCCACACAATGAAGATTGCTGTCTCCAGTGTCATCCAAAGGTATGATGGTAGAGTCCCATCCAATAAAATTAACCAATATAATGAATTATTGGAAAACTTATGTGAGAAGCATAACATTACTATTATAAATAATGATAACATAAATGAGTCTCTACTTAATGGCTCAAAATTACACCTCAACCAGTTAGGCGATAAAGCACTTGGAAGTGCTTTTTGCTCATATGTGAAACTGCATAAAGTTGGAACCACAGGTTCTTCAGGCATGCAGGGTTTTTTGGAAAACAGAAATAACCATTTTTTATCCAAAGTTCACGGTTATCGGAACAGAGAGTGGACAACTTATCTGAACTATGTCGGGCGAATGACGACATGATTCTGAGCTCTAGTATAGATAATTTTAACAAAGTGAGCAGTGATTTTCACACCTGTCTTAGTTCAATTCCTAAAGTAAGAGGTTTTAAAATGGCTTTTCTAAATATTGTTAGCTTACCCAAAAAAATTGATGAAATAAGATATTCAATGTCAAACAAAAGCATCGATTTAATTGCCTTCAATGAGACACGGCTTGATTCAAGTATAAGTGATAATATAATTCATTTAAACGATTATGATATAATTCGGAAAGACAGATCTAGAAATGGTGGTGGAGTTTGTCTCTACCTACGTAGCTCCATCAACTACAACATAAGAAATGATCTAATTCCTACTGAATTAGAGGCAGTTTGCATGGAAATTATTAAACCACATAGCAAACCTTTCCTGGTTGCAACAGTCTATAGACCTCCCAATGCGTCAACGGATTTGTTTGATCATTTTGAAAAATTGATCAAAGCTATTGATGATGAAAATAAAAAGTTCTATATTCTTGGTGACTTAAACTGTAATATTTTAAAGACAGGTAAAGACGAAAATGTGCCAACAAAAAAAATTAAATCTTTATATGAATTGTATCAATTGATAAATGAAGCTACCCGAGTGACTATGACAACCTCCAGCCTTATTGACCATATAATAACTAATGCTCCAGAGAACATTTCTGATTCTGGTGTTATCCATACTGGTATAAGCGATCATAGTTTAGTATTTGCAATCAGGAAGATTTCTGTTGTTAAGAAACAAGAAAAAATAGCTGAAATTAGAAATATGAAAAAATTTAATAACAAAAAATTTGTTGTGGATCTAATGCAACAACACTGGGAAAATGTGTATTTTTTTGCTGTGGATCCAAATGCAAAATGGGAAATTTGGAAAATAATTTTCTTAGATAAACATGCACCTCTTCAGCATAAAAAGAGTAGCACAAAGGGTGTCCCTTGGATTACGACTTCTATAAGAGAACTTATTAATACAAGGGACAAATTTAGCTAGCCAAATTGATACCTCTAATTTCAATTTTGAAACATATGTCAAGAATGCTAAATCAGAGTTCACTGCATTTCAGCCAGTCACTGTCAGTCACGTCTGGTCATTCAAGCAATAAAGCCACAGGTGTTGACAAGATTTCTTGTAAAATTATTAAGATAGCTTCACCTGCTATTTCAGATTCGCTTACACATATTTTTAATCAGGCTATTGCTCTATCCTCTTTCCCAAATGAATGGAAAACGGCTAGAGTGGTACCCCTTTACAAAAATGGCCAGAGAAATATGGCAGGAAATTACAGACCAATTTCTATCCTACCAGCCATTAGCAAAATTATGGAGAGAATACTATATGATCAACTGTATAGCTACTTATCCAAATTTAGACTCCTAAGTGATAGTCAATTTGGTTTTCGAAAGTTCCATTCCACAGCTACAGCATTACTAGACTGTACAAATGACTGGTATATGAATATAGACAAGAAACTGTTCAACTTAGACTACCTAATTGACTTAAAAAAGCATTTGATACAGTTGATCATCTAATATTATTGAGAAAATTGGAGCTCTACTGCGTAAAAGGTCAAGCTTTATCCTTTCTCAATTCATATCTCTCAAATCGAAGTCAGAAATGCCAAATAAATGAATCCATTTCGTCAGAGAGAATGATTAAATGTGGTGTACCACAAGGCTCTATCTTAGGGCCACTGTTCTTTCTATTATACATCAATGATTTGCGTTAATGTCTATCTAAAACTAAACCTCGGTTATTTGCTGATGACACAAATATAACAGCTTCTGGAGACTCGATATCTCATCTTGAAACTGCAGTGAATTCTGATTTAGAAAACCTTAGAAAATGGTTAATTGCCAATAAACTTAGCCTTAATGTCGCAGAGACTGAATTCATATTAATGGGCTCAAAGCAAATGATTAAAAGTATTTCAAATTTGCAACCAAAAATCGAAATTGACCAGAAACCAGTTAAACAAGTGCATGAGTGCAAAACTCTTGGAGTGACAGTAGACCAGCATTTGTCGTGGAAGGGTAATACTGAAAACATTTGCAAAAAAATAACATCGGGAATATCTGCTCTTGGACGCATAATGTGTAGACTAACAAACACTGCTTTCCGTTTACAATGCTATTGTTCGGCCATATTTCGATTATTGCTGTGAAGTATGGGATGTGTTTGGTGAAGTATGGGATGTGTTTGGTGAAACACAGTCGAAACAACTCCAAAAACTCCAAGATAGGGCTGCTCGAATTATCATGAATATGACGAATGACACAGATCATTCTGTTGCGTTACAAGCATTGGGTTGGAAGGCACTTAAAACAGAAAGGAAGAAAGCTAAGGCCAAAATGATATACAAATTATTAAATAACATGGGTCCTAGTCACTCGCTAATTTATTCACATATAAAAGTGAGATGACCAGCTATAATCTTCGAAACATTTCAAATAGTCTTTGTTTACCGAAGCCACGTACTAATAGTATGAAAAAAAGTTTTATGTACGATGGAGCATTCCTTTGGAATTCTATTCCGAAGGAAATTAAAGAGAGCAAATCCATTTCTTCCTTTCGAATGAAAATCGCTGCTTACTTTAATTGTTAAAAGCAAATATATGTGTCTGTAAATAGATTACCTTATATACTATATATACACCTATAAATAGATTATTATAATATTTTTATACTATATTTTATATATTGTAAATAGCTTTAAAACACTTTTCTTATATACTGTTACTGTATTATTCTTCTATTATACACGCCCCTCGTGGAAATCAGCTACGGTTGACGAGGTCAGCGTGTTTAAATAAAGTTTTCTATCTATCTAGTATAGTAATAATCCTACATACATCTTACATTGCAATATTTGACATATATTGTCCCAGGCACGTAGGAAGCATTTAATAAGTGGGTAGGCCATGAGCGAGTGACGAAAGTGCGAGAAACATCTAAGAGGTCCGGGAGATCATGCTCCCTGAAAATATTTTGATGTTCTAAGGGTCTGAAATGCTATTTCCTACATTTTGAGAGAAGCAGTAACCATCAGATTCAATAACCCAGGCCAAACTGCCAAACGAAACATCTGTGAGGAACGAAAATGTAAGCCCAACATGTAAGTACTTCATCTTGGAATGATATATTGGAGCCACATTAGATTAGTTAATTGATTCAAACCGATGGCGCTTGTGGAAACACCCAAAGTAAAAAATAAATGATAAATTTGGTGAATAAAGGCGGAGAATGTTAATGTCTTGCAAAAAAGTGTAGCGGCCAAAGCTACCACAGTTCCTACACACCTGTGTCCAGAATGAATGTGTTATTAAATCTTTTAAATGTACAGTATATTATCAACAGAGCTTTTACAAAATTACCTTAATAGATTATTGCATTAAGAAAAGTATTAAAGTAAAATACATTATTGTAAAATTAACTGCATAGCTTTATATCTTCATCAAATGTTTAAATATATTTCTGGATACCTTCAACATCAATTAATACAGATTTTCCACGAGAATCTTAAATTTTACTACTGCATTACAGTCAACAAACAATGTTGAATTATAATTCAATTCAGAGAAAATATTTAATTTTAGAGCACTTGTCAGTGATGAAAAATGGTTAATTGTCTATTATCATAAATACTTCACCAGCAAGGGTTTTACTACATCCCGTTCTTTGTCAGTGCCCACAAGCAATCATCTTCTATTAGATCTTTTTTTAGGTGGGACGAAATGAGAGATTGTACTGTTATCATACGATTGGACATGCCTGTATGATAAAATGCATCAAAGAACTGCTAACCCCAAAACAACTAACCCTAAACCCCACCTAATAGATTTTCTAATACTAACCAACCTTAATACTAATAAAAGGATCGTCCAGAAGACAATTGCTTGTGGGCACTGACAAAGAACGCCCAGGATGTAGTAAAACCCAACCAGCAAAGGAGTCACTATTGTAAATAATATAAACTTTATCATCATTTGAGATAAATTCTGGCACGTCAGTTATTAATAGCACATAATATGGTTTTTAAAAATCAAGTTGTAATATCTTTTACTTGAGTATATATTATTGTAGTCAGTTACATAGCTATACACATTATTTGTCAGCATTTTGTCCAAATTGGATTGAGGATAAATTATATACACTTGGATAAATCATATACAGTAGGTCCTGGCCTATTAAAAATACACAACGGTATAATAATAATATAAATATTGGCATTGTATTCCAAATAATACCTTCGAGATGAGAGTTAATATCCTCTTTGGTTTTTGCAATGCTATTGTGGTCACCAATTCGAGCTCTGTATATCTGCTCAATCGTTACTCTCGTTTCAAATGATTTGTGTTTATACAGTAGCTGTCTAGTTGTAGTTGTGGATTGCATCAACGAGTTATTTTGCTTCAATGAATCAATGGGTGAACGAGCACAATGACAATGGCTTCGTGTATTGTGTGATACCACACAAATAAGTATCTGATCGAACTCTTAATCAGCGCGAACACAATGGCTCCAGTGAGAACAAAACTGTCACAAGTGATGAACTCACAAATCTTTCTTGTAATACTCCTAAAACAGAAACAAAATATGAATCAGATAAAAGATAGGAATGCGCTGCCTTTTACTCCCACAAAAATCGAAAATATTCACACGAGAACTGATGAACAAATTTCATGTCGAATTAACATGACGTTAACACTCATAACTTGTCGCCTTACCTTGATAAAATTTGGAAAATCAAAGCAAACAGTGGCCAAACAGTAAACAGAAAAATGGACGCTACAAATGTTTCTAAAAGTTCGATAGGTCATGTGATCCAGGTTGTTCAGTCTTTAGCCACATAGCCATATAGTCCGCCGCCGATAACAAAGCGTTTACGTTGCTAACATCGTAGACGCAACGTAGACGCAAAAATGGCTACATTTCCAAGTTTATTTCGCTTTATCATAGTTAATACAGACTTTATAAAAACAAATTTTCGCGGTTTCATTTATAATTTACTTCAAACATTTGTTGTTAATTTTTATCGTCCAAAGGATAGTAATAGTCCTAACTCAGGGTATGGCCCAAAAACTTGTTGCTAGTGGTCTTTCGTACGACGATCTGTTGACTTTGTACAAGAAATTTGGAGAACCAGGAGTTATCGGCTGTCTTGTCCCTGGTGCCAACAACAAGCCAATATGAAAGCCGAGCACGAGTCACGAAGAACAAAAATACAAGGAATATCGTACAATATCTTAAATCAAACTACATAATTCATGAAGAATAGATAGGTAAGCCTCTTTTGTCTTTACCACGTAAATTAATTTCTAGATGGCTAACGTCCAAACAAAAATATATGCATTTCCATAAAGTGAAGCTTCAAGCTTTGAAACAACTTCGATTGCGTGGAATACGTACGTGTGTATTTTTCAAACTACGCCTGCAATTTTATGCACGCGCATGACAAACCATTGATCTTGAGGGGTCTCCAAAGCAATTTGGCCGTGCAGCCTTCCCATATGTTAATTGCAATGGCTTTCGCCAAAACGCCTGGTAACACCCTAAAATTTGGCAGAGCAATAGAGTAATGCATGGAGGTTTTGAAGAAATTTAAGAAAATTCTGTAGAACCAAAATAAAGAAAACAGCGATTTTTTATACAGCGAGAACCTCTACAGAATTTTTATTTTTCACATGGAGTTTCAAATCCATAATCTAACATTAGCGCAAAAAATTTGGGGGTCACCAGGCTTATTACCGAAATATAAGTCAAAATGGTGTATAAATGTGATATTTTTAAAATTATATAAGCCCTAGGTTGCATGGTAACACACTATGCTTTTTACTCTTTTGTGCCATGTTTGGTTATACTCATTATGCTTGCATATTTAAAGAATATTTGTAGGCAGCCACCTTAAACCAAACTCCATCAATGAACATATGCGTGTGCTTGATGTTTATAGACTTCTCAAACACTCAATCCCTTTTGTTTTAATTTTTAGTATTTTTACATATTTTACACATTTTTATATAAGGTTTCAACTTTTTAGGACGCCATTCGCTGATGAAGGCTATAATATTTTAGCCGAAACGTCTATTTTCAAAAACTTTATGCCTGTGTCAAACTATTTTATATTTTTAATAAAGTTTTTAATATATTATATATATGTATATGTAGATTCGCAAATTGGTGCAACGCAACGTTCCATTGATTCTTGATTGTTATCCTTCTCTGTCCAAGGTTTAATCTATTGTAACCAAATTTCAGCTCATTCTTGCAAGTTGCT
The DNA here is from genome assembly GCA_035772405.1 of Chrysogorgia sp. JL179-B06. Taxonomy (NCBI): domain Eukaryota; kingdom Metazoa; phylum Cnidaria; class Anthozoa; order Scleralcyonacea; family Chrysogorgiidae; genus Chrysogorgia; species Chrysogorgia sp. JL179-B06. The sequence goes on along the minus strand of JAYKKM010000350.1, from coordinate 1,320,887 downwards.
CCAATACTAGCGAAATATTCCCAGACAGCCCATTTGTGTCCTTTCGTCGAGCTCGTAACTTAAAAGATCAATTAGTTAGGGCTAAACTTCGTTGTAGTCAAGCCCCCTCGAGGCCGGGGGTATGCACGTCTCTGGTAAAACCCATTGTCAAATATGTAAGTTCGTCTCAGTTGGGCGAGTGTTTACTGATAAGTAATCCGAGCGAACGTTTTTCATTAATCCTTCCTTTGATTGTAACTCTTCCAGTGTTGTGTGTTTGATATCCTGTACTAAATGCAATAAGCAGTGTGTTGGCAGTACCATTACTGCGTTTCGTAAGCAATGTAACAACCACAAAAGTAGTCTTTGTAGATATGGCAAGGTACAGAGGAACATTCCTGGCAAGCATCTGTATGCTCATTTTAAAGTGAAGACCATCGGGGTATCACTGATTTAACGGTTACTATTATTGACAAAACTAATGTTAATGAGCCCACAACACTGAACACATAAATTGGACTGTTTTATTCCCAAAGGACTTCTTTTAGTTGTAATTTTTATTTGTCATCCTTCTTATTTTAATTTCTAATTTATTCATATTTGTAAATATTTAAATTACTGGTGCGTTTTCCTCTGGTTATTGAACCTGAAGGGGCAGTGCTCCGAAATGTTAAATAACTTTTTTAAATGTTCCTTTTGAGGCAATTATATCTTAACAGTGGAACTGTTGTTGAAGGCTGACTCTTGTTTTATCTGTATATGTATATGTATATATAATATATGCATGTGTGTGTGTTATTCCCATTTTTTAGACTACACTACATGATGTCTGTGGACTGTGCCAAGGAAATATATCTTGGTGCTTTGGAGCGAGAGGCCAAAGTTACCACTGGATATTTGGACCTCTACAACAGACTAAAATTGCCAGTAATTCCAGCCATTGAGGCTCTTCAGGAAGCAGTGGTCAGTAGGATGAAAGAGGTAGAAAAACACTGTCCTGAAATGAAAGTGGCCAGAGCAAAAGACCAACAGGAAAGGAAAAATTGGGTGAAGAGACAAGATTTCTAGCATTAGTATGGGAATGACAATAAGGATGGTGGCAGTGATGTTGAAGTGGATCAGAGCCTTATCGAAGCAGAAGCCATCCGAGGTGCTGAGGAAAATGATGGAGATATTTTAATAAGTGGGATGAGCTGTTGCTGTGGCTCTAAGCAACACAAGAGGATATCACACCCAAAAAATAGAACTAGGGCTCAGTTGTCCAAAAAGAGATTACTGGCCCATTTTAGTAATCAGCTTTGAACAATTGGGCACTGAAGATTATGGTCAGATGGGGCATGAAAGCAACTTTTATATGGTGTAAATGATATGTTTGTGTGCATAATGTAAATAATAAATCCTTTTCTTCAGTACATATTTATAGAACAATAGACATTCCAAAATGGCCACCAGATTAATATTCTTTTATATGGGATTTGCTATAACCCGGGCGATGATCGAGGATGAGCATGAAATCTTGTTGTCAGCAGTCACATTAACTGGATAACATCAAGAGGTGGGAGGGTTTGGAAGACACTTAAGGTGGGGGGTTAGGGTTAGAGACTCATTAGGTGGAGGTTAGGGTTAGTATCTAAGTTGTTTTGAGGTTTAGCGGTTATTTTATGGTTAAGTGACAAAATTCTGACGATTATATACCTCGATTCACTTGATGTTATCCAGTTAATGTGACTGCTGACCAACAAGATTTCATGTTCATCCTCAATCATCGCTCGGGTTAAGCAAACCCCCTTTTATATGGGTATAAACCTCGTTTTAGAGTAAGAATTATTTTGAATTTGGTGCATGAAAACGAGTTCATAAGGCAATTTATATGCATAACAGAATATTAATTTGCAGTCATTTTGGAATAAGGTCTGAAATTTATAAGACTTATGGCAAATGAATAAAAAAGCTTACAATTATCACAAGTGACTACAATATAATATTTTGAGTGATTTGAAGAATAGTTAATTCATGTTCGTTTCTTCGTTTTGCGTTCTGAGGCCATTTTGTCCGAGCAAGGTCACTGATATACCTAGCAAACAGGAAAAATCGAGTAATAGCATTGGACAAAATGCTACTCCCAAACGAAAATGACAAATATGCAATGAGAATAACTTACCCTGGTGCCACTTGGATCTTCGTGGTCTGCCACGTGCTCTGGCAGTATAGAGCGAATTACTCTCTTTTAACCAAGGCAGATAAACATATGTTGGCTTGTCTCCAGTGGAGACCACATATTTTCCAATTGACATGCCATACTGAAATAATAATAAATGCGCTGGTAAATTCGATTATGGAGATCTGTGGATGATTCCCCTGGCTTCGGTCAATCTTAGATAGAAGTTCATCAGGTCTATGAGACCTTTTGGAGCCTGTCCAATGCTAATACAACAAGGTGGAAAATATATGATCAATTTACCAACGAATGATTTTTATTACAATTAATTGCAATATACTCACCCATTCCTTTCAAATTCTGCATTGAAAGTCAGTAACACGTGCCGTATTATGCTCTTCAAAATAAAACCGCTGCCCAAACATTACACTTGAACAAGCCTTACCCTAGCAACCTTCCCAGTCTCCCGCTCGAGATGTTCATGAGTACTTCCAGGAAAATAGGTATATTCAGTGAACTAAAACCCAACAAGCAAAACGGATTGCGTTATCGAATAATACCGGTCATAAGCTTTATCTGGGAACATAATTACCACATAATTGATGTAATGAATGCATGATGACATAATTGCATGGGCGAGTACCAAGTGTTTTTTAGTAATTTTACTAATTTTTTCCCTGCAGATTTTAACATGAAAATGCAGAATGTATCTCGAAGCATTTAAAAATAAAACATTTTCCCAACTTGCACCTAAGATGCTCAGGTGGGCCACAAAGTTGCTGTCCCGTAATTTTTTATTTTGCCCCCTCCATTGAAAATTTCTTGATTTGAAAACAGATTTGGAATTAACAATTCAATTACGTGACATATATGTCTACAGGTAATATCAACACAGCATGTTTACCTGAGTTTGAGATTGCGGCCCAATCCGTTTCAAAAAGCATGTGCAGTTGTAAACAAGGTGAGCATATTCACGATCAACACACTTTCAAGCCAAGATCAGCAGCCTGTATATACAGAAATAAGTCATTCAGCACCTTCAACTAACAGTTACTTAATACACCATTAAATCAATTAAATGTAATACCATTCTATTTAGCAGTTCTACTTAAACTATATACCCGTTTATTCCGATTTTAAATATGACCGAAAGAAACTCATATAAAAAACGGATCCAATTTCAGTCCCTGTTGTTTTTGTCAGTAGCTGCAATCAATCTCCTGCACACAATAAGTAGTTCAATACTCAAGTCTCACTTTCACAACAACATTACCACTGCCCTATGTGTTCCTTTTTAATTTCCCCCCGTATTCGCTAATACCCACGACCGATTCATTATTGTCCCGGTGTCACAGGAAATTCGCGCCTGGGGTATTTCCTAGGATATTCGCCCCAATTAGGAAATTTGCCTTCTCTCAATTTCGTTTTAAAATCAAAACTTCTCAAGAACATTGTTTATTAAATTTAATATTTTACAAAAGCAATCGTTAACAATGAACGATGACTCACATGCAAAATAACAATATGAACAAAAGGGCTAGAATTGGAATATGGTCGGTTGCGGAACATTGGTCTCTTCCACAGATCTCTAAAATAGGAATGGATCGGATGTTCCTATTGTGTGTGATGTTTTAACTTTATCTTGTAATCGTTTTTTAATTCTCTGGGCGGTGCTTCCTATTCATTACCTCTGTTCATATTATTACCAGAAAAAAGTTCTTAAAATAACGATTGCTTTGGAAATATATATATTGCTTTGGAAAATGCATTCATAAAGGTGAATAGCAATGTTGGATAGTTCTTAAAAGAAGTGTTAAGAAAAAAGTGGAGAAAAGCATTTAAATTAAAAAAGGATAATGCATTTCGGCAGACAATTTATCAACAAAAAGAGCTGGTATTTATACGATAAATGTTGAATAACGTCACCATACTAAAAACAAAAACGATGCACATCAGTAGAAAGATGTTTTCCAATCGCTGAGTCACAAGCGATTTCTTTTGAATATCGCCCCCAGGGGGATATTACGGCAGTACGAATTTCTTGGGACAGAGTATTCAAAAATGTCCAGACCTCTCAACTTTGAAATTTGTGGAGTTAGTTTTGGGACGACACCCACCTAGGCGGGTTCGTAGGCATGCCCCCTGAAACTTTTTGAGTATCAAATGTCTGAAATGCCATTTCCCTGAATTTTGAGAGCCTTTAAAATTAAATCTAAAGCATTTAACCCATTTTTTACCCAAATATCGAATTAAACTGCCCAGTAATTGATTGTACGATATTTTTTCGAACATTTAACAAACTGCCCAGTGCGTAAGATTTACAGATAGCTGCGTGAGAGCGAAACCAAATGCGCGAGTCTCACCCTGAATACATGAGAGTTGGGAGGTCTGCATTTTGCTGGAAAAAACAGTAAGCGACATTGCACTAATCAATATGTTTCTTGCAAACGAGAATGAAGATATCACACCAAACGAATTGGATGGTTATATGAGCAAATTCCTCTTGTCAGTGAGAAAGAAGACTGGAGAAGAATATGAGCCAACCACTCTACGAGGGTTTGTGGCTTCCCTTGAACGATACCTCAAAAAGTTTTGGTACAAGGAGTCAATTTTAACCGGTTACAATTTTGCAAACACTCAAGAAGTCTGAAGTCAAAACAGAAGCAGCTTAAAACAGAAGCAGCTTAAAAGAGAAGGAAAAGTTGGTTTGAGGGGAGGAAAGGAGCAGCAGGACTTGAAATGGGGTTATGTTGAATTAAAAACGGATAATACTGGCAAAGAATACCTAGACGAAAACCAGACCCAGAGATAATCCGTCAAACAGAAGCATGGTCAAACCACAGATCTACGAAAATAAAGTAGTTGGACCCGACTGAGACCCACTTTTTGTTTACAAGTTGTACAGAACCAAGCGACCAGACAAACATGTACGCCTGACTCGCCATTTTACTTAGCTGTAAACACATATCTTGCCCTCAGAAAAAAAAAAGGTTCAAGCTTCAACCCAATGTGGTTAACAAATTAACCTCGCTGATGAAAAATTGTGCCACAGAAGCCAGTCTTGGATTGAACAAACGCATTACAAAATCACAGCGCTCGGAAAACACTTGTGCAGAAACTGCAAGATCACAATGTTCACTGACACATATCGCTCAAGTAACTGGTTGAACGAATCTTCAGTCTATAAACAATTATAGTACGATGAGTGAAAGTCAACAAGAACCCATTTCATCGCTCTTGTCTGCGACTACATCTACGGCTTTGTCACAGAAACTGGAGTCATCCGCTTGTGACGAAACTGGTCTTCAACTGTTTTCTAATGGCAGGGAAACACCAAAACAAGATGGTGCAACTCAAGTTCTGTCAATGTTCACAGGAAATCATATCACCAGTGGTACATTCAACATTCACGTCGCAAACAGGCGAGGCTAAAACGTGGGTAGTTTCTAATGCTAAGCCTTAGAAAACTCGTTAGGCTGGGGGGGGGTTAGGATCTCAGTTGTTTCTGGGTTGTTTCCAGTCCTCTCTTCACATTTCCGACCTTTTTGGGTATACTAAAGAGACACAACCAACCCGCTTGGCTGCTACCCACGTTTCAGCCCCGCTGTGTCGCAAACAGCTCTACGGCATCTAATCAAACTTTGATAGCAGACAGTCCCAAAAGAAAAAATACAGTACTGCCTAGAAATAACCTAACACTGCAGTTGCGGTCATTTAGCGGTGAGGTTGCGGTAGATTAGCGGTGAGGTTGCGATCGACAAAACCAACCTCATGAGGAAAACTACGTCGACTAAACACTTCGGGTTCCGACCTTGTCCGACTATTCAGTAACGTGTGTGTTTCAATAACACTATGCCATCCAAAATCAATATTACTCTCGGTGTAAAAAGTAGAGTGCTGTGTAAACAGCGGACTTTTGATTTGAAACCATCCAGTGAGTTTGTGATTATTATGAATGAATGAATGAATAGTTTTCACGTGGGCTACAATCTCCTTCAAAGATTTAAAGACACAGTGATCGCGTTTGGAATATGGTTTGGAGTTGTAGTTTGTTGCAAATGGCACCACCAAGGTCCAAAATCACGATCTGTCGGTTTCAGTTTACTTTCAGACGATTAGAAGTTCCCCATTGTGTCATTCTTTTCTTGGTGATCAGTTTTCGATTTGGAACTAAGCATATAAATGTCGAATGCCAACGAACTTCCGAACGCGCGTTTAAAACCCCGTGACGTTTGGAACGGAGGTAACCGGTCGGTTTCGCTAAACCTAGAGTCAGTTCGCCACACACATTAAGTCAGTTCGCTACACACATGAACGGAAAGCGGAATATATATCACCGAAAGCGTGTTGGCGATGCCGATGGACGGCATCTCTGAGTCACACTTATTGTGTATTATTATTATATATTATTTATTGTTACTTATTGTTGTATAGCAGCTATTTCAACAAAACCGCGTTAAAATTAGCTTGACAAAAGACTAGTCAGTTGAATAGGTATTGTTCGAGAGCATTAAATGGCAGAGCGCATTTGAAACTGTTTGTCATCGCTTAGATTCCATCTAAGATTTATAACGCTCTTGCACTGTCATTGAGGTGATCTGTTTAGTAAATACGTATTCAACAAATCAAGTTGATTGTTTTTTAATAAATGATGAGTTGTAGCGAACTGATTTAATGTGTGTAGCGAACTGATTGTGCGGAGGCCTTCAGTAATTACTCTGATCTAGGGCTCCACTCAAGAAATGTCAGTATTTCCTTGACATTTGGCAGTTCATCACCTTTTCACTTCACTGTTGGTTCAGTTTTCTTTTAAACACGTGCTTCGGATGTTCCAAGTAACTTCGCTCAGCAAAAAATCTGAAACTATTGTTATTAAAATCGACTTTGGCGGTTTGGCCCCATTTGCCACAATCTATTAAACTATCACAAACAACCAAACGCTTGAAGGACATTTTAGCCCATGCGAAAATTGCTTCATTGTTAAACATAATAATCACAACTCCCCAGTTTGTCAATGCACTATATCATGCACACCATTCTCGTTTTTTCATTCGAAATACTGAAAAGTGCACGTTTATAGCCCTTACAGTAACTACAAAGTGAACTAAAGGAAGTTGTCTGCGCACTTGCAATGGCTGTTAATAACACTGCTTCAGAGCAAGTAAGTGTTGAGACCTTTAACCAACAAGGACCCCCCAATACCAGCCAACACGTAGTCATGGGAGTCATGGCCGTGGTCAGCGCACGATCGTATGCTACAAGTGCAAGAAGCCAGGGCATGTTGTTAAGGATTGCCTCCCAAATACACCTACTCAAAGTCAACGAGATGGAGGAGCTTGCAACATCCAGTGCTATACATGTGGGGGAGAGGACACCTTGTATGAACTATGCCCATAGCCCCTTTTTTTGAATAGAAAACGGACATTGCATGTTAGTGGAAAGGTAGGAAATGCACCTTGTACTTGGCTTATTGACACTGGAGCTGACGTAACCTGTGTACTAGCCCAATTGCCAGGAATAAGAAATTTAGCTTTATTACCATCCACCTTGTGCCCAACAGCGGCCAACTCTACAGTTAGTGTTGTGGGGAGATTGTGGTAGCCATTAAAATTGATCATGTGACCCGACCCTCTGTTAGGGTATTGGTAGTGGACAAATTGAACTCACCTGCTATACTCGGTCTTGACATCTTGCATGCCTATGACAATATGGTAGTTGACTGGAAAGCTCAAACCTTGAAACCTTGCAGCTTGCTAGGCATGCAATTCCTTTGGAAGACCATTAGGAGCCCAAGACAACCAACAGAGGTACACCTAGTCTCAGACAAAGTAATACCTGCTCGCTCTCAGTGTTTTATCAAGGCAGCTTCAGCAGATTTTGGGTCAGAGCCACAAGATACCCTATTCACTCCTTAGGCCAAATAAAAAAATTTCGGTTTCTCATCAGAACTTACTCAAAAAGTAAATGAGGGATGCGCTTTTTTTCCTTTTTTCCCCCTATTAATTGTTCCCATTTGCAATCTAATATCAACTTTGGCGGGATAGTCGAGATCGGAAGTCACTTGGTAGTCATTCGGTATTCTTCCGAACGCATCAGCGCGGGAAGCCAACAATTTTTATATTATCAAATATTTTAAAAAATAATTTAAAATGCGGCACCATTTTCAGACGTGGGTGCTGATGAGAAACCGGTATATATTTTTATTTGGTCTTATCGGGATAAACTGGCATGGCAAAACGTTTTGCTGGGTCCAGCAGTCATCGTACGGGATTCACGAAATGAAATTTCCGTTTTGATGATGAACAATAGTGAGTCCCCAATAAAACTTTAAAGTGGTACTTCCATTGGTCAGCTTTCATCAATTCAGGTGCAAGATGAGGAAGAAACCGTGGGAAACTGTCTGGGTTGAAACTGCCTGCGAACGTTGATTTGTCAAATAAAATTAAGACTTTTCATGGACCTGCCTAGATCTTAACAAAATTTAAGGCTTTTGAGTACTTAATTTTACACAAAGCAAAATTAAGGACTTTCATGGATTTTAAGGACCCGTACAAACCCTGTACCCTTACTCATTGATCTCATTTAATGTAATTCTATACCTATCAAAGTGATCTGTGGATTGTCAAGAGAAACTGATTGTCCTGGTGGCCAATGTAGAGAGCCGCAGATAGGACTTTCTACCGAGCATCCAATATCATCTTCAACTGACAACATAGAACGATTAATATCTCTCCTTCATGAAATATTTGGTCCTGTATTTGATCTAAAGCAGTTCTACGATGAATGCCCCAAGATACTCAATGAATTCAAGAAACGCATTTACCCAGATCTACCCAGGCCTGGAGTTGTACAAAGACTTGACAAAGTAAAAAATTCAAGGAGAGTGGGACCCTGGTGTTTTTGTAGCCAACAGAGCTACACTTCCACAGGGAGGCCAATTGACAGCTCAGGCACAGTTTCACAAGGCACCAGTTGCACTGCCTTCACCACTTCAGTAATAACTATGTACTATTACTGTTTATTATATAGACATTGAGTGTTTTACTAGGAAACAACTCACTTGCAAAAATGATACGAAACTACATCCGGGACTGCAGTGGCGTATTTTCCATATCCTCACTCTGGAGATATAGATTCCCATCTTTTTTATGCATGGTTGTTTTTCAAAGCTGTTTTGAATTGGCAAGCAACAGTATAGATAAAATAGCCAAAAAGTTTGTTCTTGGAGTCAGAAAGAGAAATGGCAACGAGTATCAACCTTCTTCGATTAGAGGATTTCTACAAAGCATCAACCTATACCTTCGCAAATGTTTTAAGGCTAAATAAAGAAATACTTTGTCTATGAAGTCTTTAAATTTTGAACTTTAATTGCGTTTGTGTCTAATGGTGGTGCGAAGATATGAATTTTATCTTCTCATGGTAAAAACAATAAAACTCATTCACTGCACTCATTTGGAAAATATGGTCTTCACTACTCGTAGATAAAATTCATATCTTCACGCCACCGTGTAATATCCTCTGTATGTCAGGAATTATGTAAATATTAAAAATATTCATTACCGAATTTTTTTGCTAGCTGCAATAACTTGCTTATCCCAGAGACAATTTTTTGATGGAAATACAAAACCTAATATTGTTAACTGACACTTCTAGTTTGTTAAGTATAAGGTGTAAGTATTTCGTTAATTCCCTGGCAATGTAACCTGTATGATACGATTCGTATTCGTCAATTAATTTGAACAGCCATGGCATCAGGGTCATTTGTGCTGTCTGGTTCTGGAGAAAGTTTAACAATACTGGCCTGTTGTTCCAAGGCATTTTGTCTTGCTGCTGTACCCATCACCTTGAACGGCAGTGTGCGAGGATTGTCATCAGCTTCTTCTTCTTCATGTTCTACCTCTACAGGCACTGTTATTTCTAAACTTGATGAGGTAGTTTCTTCAAACTTCTACAATACTGTGAATGCTTTGCCGTCAATGAATATTTCACAAAATGATGTGCAAATGTAAAAACCTGTATGTAAGATGGCTCAAACGGTCGACGTACGTACAATGGATACGAGTGATTTTAAAGAAGTTTACAGGTCAATTACAAGTCATGCTTAGATAAAGCGCAAATGACAATAAAGGAAACTAGCAACAGCATAGTCAGTATAATATGAATAACTGCACAACAAAAAAGAGTAAACTAAGTTGAGAGTAATTAAGATGTATCATAAGAAATATACATAGTATAATACCTAATGTTAGAGAAGACTTGAACTTGGTAGACTGACTTCTAACATAACGCGTTCGTCTATAGTCTGGAGAACTGGTGATCGTAAATCAACTGAATCAACTGTAGTCTGTGACAACTGAACTCTCATATATGATTCACTGCTCCTAATTTATAGTAACGTTTAGAAAGATAGTAAACAGTATACTTAAGGTTACAGGATACCCTAGAACTTTAAAAATTTCATTTTTTCTTTTTTACATATTTTTGTACCATAAGAATATATCTATCACCAGGAAAAATGTTAAACAAATAACTTTAAAATTGAACGAGTTATCAAGGAAAACACTTTCCGAGGTCTATAAGTTTTGCGCGAAAATTTGACAGCTCAGCCGGAAGTCGAGTCAGCCGACAGTTTGTTAATTTCATATCATAACACGCGTTTTCGACACGTCTTGCTTTCTGAACTCTCAATATCTTCATCGTTAAAATGCCCATTAAAAGGCTAAAAGTGGTAAAAAGAATCAAAGTCCTTTTTGCCGAGGTCGAAAGAAACTCAAAACCTGCAAGAAAACCAATGAAGGACGTGTTTTTCCAGATGAGCGCAAGAATTGTTTAGCCCAAAGTGACTTGGGCTCGTATTTCCAACAGGAGCACAATTGGCCCGAGCTTTTTCCAGACAACAACGATGAAAGTTGTTCGCGAAGCGAATCAAAATTGAACGAAAGTATGGAAAGCTTGAGGAAAAGAAAAGCTGCGGAACCTGATTCAGAATCGTTTAGCGACTCCGACTCATCAAGTGGTAGTGAGGATGAGAGTGCCACCTTTCAACCAACTGTTGGACGTTATATTGTTGATCATTAATGTGTACAAGTCATGCTTAACAACTCAGCAGTGTGTAAGTTTTGTCATAGCCCACTACACATACTCGAAAAAGCGAAATCGAGCCAAGCATTAGGAGCAAAATGGATTTTTTGTTGCACAAGCGAGACTTGCGTTTCACATAAAACGCGCGCTTCATTACCAATTTCAGAATGTTCTGGACAAAAATATTCAGTGAACGCCTGTTCTGTTGGGAAAGGAAGAGCTGCAGCAGAGAAATGTCTTAGTATGATGATCTTTCTTCGCCAATATTCACCTGGAGTAAACACGCTAAAGAACTAGAAACTAAGTCAAAAGAACTGACCGAGGTTAGCTTTTTTGGCGAGCGTTCCTTCCTTTTGTTTTGGCCCGCAGCTTTTTGCTTTCGCTTCGGCATGACTGCTACGTGTTTGATCGATGAAATTACCGGTGCAATCTCTTTCGCACTTTCTCTCATAATTAGATAACACGTTCGCCGCACGCTGTGATTGGTAGAAAGTAGCAATGGGCGGAGAATCGGATATCACCGCGAGAAACCGCGCGAAACTTTCAAAATCCATTTTCAGGCACATGAATTTTGAGCCATATACACGCATTAAAAAGATAACGTTACGCGCGCGTTTTGACCGAATTTCCTCAAACTTGCACACGGTGTAGGTGTATCTCTTCGCTATAAAACGGTGTTCGCGCGAATTTTTACTGCAAAATTAACCAAGTTATGAGCTTTTTGTTGTCCATTAGTTGCAATACAAAACACGTCGGGAAAGATTATGCTCTAAATATTTAACCCCTAAAGCAACAAAAAAATGCGAACACCGTTTTTGAGAACAATCTTCGAGAAGTGTAAAAATCATAGTTTCACAGGTCTTTAGTGAAACCTACGCTTAACGTTGATCGCGGCACCGGACGGGAAAATTGTGCTGTCGCCGGTCGGGAAAATTGATCAATTGTAGGTCGGGAAAATTTATTGGCGCGGGTCGGGAAAATTGTTCTGTCGCCGGTTGGGAAATTTGTCTGCATGTGTGTTGTGACCTGATTCAAGCAATATGGGAATATTGGACGTTTCACAATAAAGTAACATCGAAAATCGAGATGTTGCGAGAATATTATGGCTGTCGCCATAACATAAACTTAATTGTTAATATTTAGTTTACATATTGCGCATGGCGTTGCGTGTGCATGACACACACATCGTCACATCCGTTCTTCATTTCCTTCCGCCTCTCCTCGGTTATACTATTGTGTTGAGAGTACTAAGAGATTACTAGATTCGGTTTGCGGCGCTTGCGCTCAGGATTTTGATAGAAACACTGTAAATCAGCTATTTTGATCTTTGAAGTAAAAGCAAGCAATGTCAAAGCGTCCTTGCTCAAAGGTGACCGCTTCTTCAAAGAAACGCCAAAAGCTTCAATGCCTTGTCTGTGACAGAATTTTCGATGACGACTATCGGAAAGAACATAATCAAAAGTATCACGAAGACATGGCCTTGAATCGCCAACAAATTCGGTATCAATTAGCCGGTGCACCTTCCAATCCTTTCGCAGCTGCTGCCAGTGCTGCGAGTGTGAGGAAATCATCAAACTTGGAGGTAAGTCAAATAGTCTATATAAACGAACTCTTGCGGTATATGTAATACATATGCATTGTGTAATGAAATTTGACACGGTGCGTTTCCGGTGCGCCAAAAAATACACTGTATGGCTTTGCACAATGTCAATTATATTTTTACATTGTATACATACAGGGACCTCTCACAAGTGCAGTCGAAAATACTGACCTCCGAAGTGATGTTGAAGACCTGCCTGCAATAGCAACAGCAAGGGTGCACCATCAAAACATCACCTCTCAAAATACCCCTGACCCTGGGGACAAATCTGCATGCTGCTCCCAAGACCAAGATGGAAGCATTGAATTAACGGGCGATATCAGTGAACCCACTCAGCCTGACTCACTTGATTGCCCGTCCCCACGTTTCAACGCTGCAAGTTCCTGCGAAGATCAAGCTGCGAGCATTGGAACGGGCTTGTTAGATAAGATGAAGGAATGGCCTACTGACCCAGTTGCCTTTCAAGATAAGAATTTAACACCCAAGTTAATCGCCAAGGTTGTTGATGTTGGACCCTGCCAGCCTGGTATCAATGAAATTTTTAAATTCCCAGTTAACCAAAGTGGACGTCGGTTTAATCCAGAATGGTATTATGAGAAAGAAGCGTCTGGTTTTGGGGAACTAAAATCTTACCGTGAATGGCTGTTTTATTCTGTCGAGAAAAATGCTATGTTTTGTTTTCCTTGCCTCCTTTTTGCCAACCCGTATTCGCAAAACTTCGAGGATGTTTGGTGTAATCCAAGGAAAGGTTGTACAAATTTCAAAAAGGGAAAAGAGAAAATTCTATCCCATGAGAAATCCTGCTTTCACATTGATGCCATGAAAGCTTACGTGATCTGCAAGTACCGGTTAAAACAAGACAAAACCGTTGTTGGAGAGCAACACACTGCCTATCGGCGCCAGGTTGAACATAACAGAAAAGTGCTCAAACGAATTATCGACGGGTTACTATTTTGTGCTACTCAAAATATTGGGATCAGAGGGCACAGGGAGTATGCAGGGCTTGGAGCAAAAAATTCAAACACTGCAAACGAAGGGAACTTTTTGGAATTGCTGAAATTACTGGCCAAGTATGACAGCGTTTTGGAAGGGCATCTCTCAAGTGAAGCTGGCACACCCAAATACCTAAGTCCAAAAATTCAGAATGAACTATTGGAAACAATGGCTTCTTCAGTTACTCGTAAAATTGTTAAAGAACTGAACGATTGTGGACTGTTTTCACTGATTATCGATTCGGCTACAGATAGCGAGCATACCGATCAGGTATCTATAAATGTGAGATATGTTTCAACCGTTTAGATGAACATGGAACAGGACAGCGACTTTCACAGCTTGTAACTGAGGTTTTGGAGAAACAAGGCATTGATATCACAACCTGCTGTGGTCAATCGTATGATGGCACAGCTAATATGAGTGGGCGATTGAGCGGTCTCCAGGCGCATATTAAAGAAAAGGCAAAATACGCTGTTTATGTTCACTGTTGCGCCCATAAATTAAACCTAGTTTTGGTTGACACTGCTGTTCATTAGAGCGAATTTACAGCTTTATTACAGGCAGTCACAATCGCGTCGATGTAATCGAGAAGAACGCAGAGGAAATGCAAATTTTTTCGAAAAAAGGCAATAAGTTGAAGTGATACTCGGTGGGCGTCAAGAAACGATGCTGTTAAATCAGTAATTAAACTTTACCCAGCTATCAAAACTACATTGGAAAATTTGTCTGAGAATGATCCTAATGCAGAAACTTGTTCTGTTGCAGAAGGATTACATACTACCATGTCACAGTTGGAATTCGTATTAATGCTTCATTTTTGGGGTGATCTCCTTACAAAAGTGACAATTCTTTCAAGCTATCTACAAGAAGAGGGAATGGACATAGTCAGAGCATCTGAACTTGTTCAGAGTACAATGAAAGACATAAAAAAAATGAGAATGAAAGAGTACTCCCGTTTCGTAGACATTGCAAAAGCCTTTGCTGGAAAACACGAGTCTGTACAGGAATTTCAAGTTAAACGACAAAGAAAAAGAAAACGGATGTTTGACGAATTGGCATCAGATGAAGTAATAGCTGATGCATGTCAGAGGTTCAAAGTCGAAACATATTACGCTGTTCTGGATGTGATTTTGAACGAAATAAAGGAGAGGTTTCAATCTTTCGCGGAAAAAGTTCTTCCATTCTGCTGTCTACATCCCAAAAATATTGACAGGAAAGAATCTTTGGTCACGTTTGCACAACTTCTCCAAAATTATGACAGACTTTTTGAGACTGATAGCGATATCGTCAGTGAGTTTACAAGTTCCAATCATTCTGGAGGGAGATTAGCAAAGACATTAAGACTAATCTTAAAACCACAGCTGCAGTTCTCAAGTTTTTGGCTTCATATCAACTACATAACGTTTTCCCACACATTTTCAAGCTGTATCAAATTTGTGTAATTATCCCATCATCAAGTGCATCAGCTGAACGTTCATTTAGCCGCATGAAACTTATTAAGAATTATTTGCAAACAACGATGTCATCAAATCGACTTAGCGCCTTAGCTACTCTAAGTATTGAACGAGAAGTTGCCCTTAATCTTTCATATGAAGATATCATTGACACTTTCGCAGCATCGAAAAATACGATTGCAAAATTTTAGTGTTATTAATTCATTAATCATAACATGTGTATTATATGTAATGAAGACTGAAGTATTATTTAAATATTGAAAATGGCAATTATTAAAGAGGTTTTGTAGCTAGTGTACTGCCGGAATGCTCAGTGATAGTAGCAGCCAAGCAGGTGCAATATTTCGAGCAAAAACCCTTCGTGTGACGAAGTGGACTATACTATAACATTAACATTTCCGGCAGAAAATTAACATTTTAAATTTATATCGCTTTTTATCGTAAATCAGAGCATTTGCTGGAAAGCAATAAAGCATGTATATAGACCATTAGACGCTCATATTCGTGGAAAACCCTGTTAAAAAAACAAATTCGTGAATTATCAATATCTTATAAAATAGACTATATTGTTCAAAAACAACCAAATTTGCAACGTTACCTACTTTTTGAGAAAAATTAAGGTTCTATATTTGCCCTATATAAAGGTTATATTAATCTCGTTAAATTTGTCGGGAACATTTTTACTTTGCCCCCCCCCCCCCCCCCCACACAGCACAACCCCAGTTACGCCACTGCCGTAACCTTAAACAAATAAGGTCGCAATTCTGGGTTGGGAAACCACAATAAAGCTGAAATAGGGAAATGACTAAACATATTCTACAATAACAGGATTTAGGTAAAGGGAGGGCGTTACCACAGACCACGACTACGCTAATCAACCACAAACAGCTAGATGTGTAAGGAAACCAGAGAATATAGATGACTTAGCAAGTAACCAACTTAACAAACAACTTAAATCTAGTTAAACTACGTGATCATAATAATAATTAAATGCATGACGGTTGATCCGGTCACATGTATTGATTAGGACACGCGTTGATAGCAGTAATCCATTACTGAAGTGTTTTATCCTGTGTAAATATTCTTTAATAATAATAATAACAATAATAATAATAATAATGTATTAACATGTTTATCTGCTAACACCACTAATTGTTGTCAAATCTGACCTTGTGCAGTGATTAGTGATACAGATATAACAGGTAAACAAGGTATTTTCCAACTGAAACTTTCCTTTTCACAACTTATGTTTATATGCAGTCTGTCCTGTTCATTTCCCTACATTTAATAAACATTTCGTATAAGATGACATGTGTTGTAACAATTTTGAAAGTTTACTTAACTGTTAAACTATTATTTTAATTTTATTTAACTTTAAACTAACTTGCACTTGATTTTTGCAACACACTATAACTTTTGCAATTTTTGCTATTAATGTACTACATGTACACCCAGTTTGGGGGCACCGCCTGGCTAATGTACGACGAAGCTTTTCGTGGAGACGCTGCTGCTCGTCATTTTATAGATTGGTCACACATGAATGTTGAACTATATAGTTTTCATACGTCAGCTTACAGTGGCAGGACCAACCTCCCATCTCAGGGTAATAAATCGGTCACGGAGCCCCTGTCGTTCATCTGCTGGTTGACCAGTTCATCTGCTGGTCATGGAACTCAGGCCAATGAATTTCCACTATGCAGTTTTTTTCCCACCCCTATTCAGTTCACTACATTACTGTTGATGATGCCATTCGGCTCTTGTCGATCCAGCGGTTTCCGCCTGCTTTTTTCTTCAAGCGTACTAGTGTTCGTTTTGGAATCGGGAAACGAGAATCTTTCTGCCATTGCTTATACGATTTACGTTTTGGAGGCATGATTTATGTCATGCACGAATAGGCAAATAGCTCAGACAGTTTGACTCACATTTCGTAAACACTTTATACACAAATTGTGGAAGGAGTGTGTGCGCTGGAGTTCAATTATGGCGTATTTCTAAAACGTCATCAGTCCATAACCAATCATAACGCGGCATTATTCGAATGCGCGCGATATTTTATTTCGTTACCTGTTCATTATTCGTGCACTCACTCGAAAAGATCAGACTAGTAGTTTTCCAGCTCCCTCAGCTTGCGATAATGAGTGATACAAGCTATTCAGACGAAGACTTGGATAAAGTCGATATAGAAATTGGAAAGGTTAGTACGTCGTTAGTACCACGATAGTCAGGTGGCTTAGCAAATTTAACGTTACCGGCCGGACAAAAGTACCAAATTTGGCATGGAGTTTCTTTTCGACCTATCTATTGCGGTTCCGATTTTCCAAGATGGCGGCCAAAATCCAAGATGGCTGCCAGAAAAAAAGGAAATGTCATATATCTGACTGTAAAAATCAGAAATGAACAAATGAGGTGTCAATTCAGGGGTTTCTGCGGTCAATGAAACAGATGCTGGTCATGGCATGTTGCTCAGGTCACCAATTTCCAAGATGGTGGTCAAATTTCAAAATGGCCGCCAAAAAAAAGGAAATTTCGTATATGTGGTGTGAAAATCGGAAATGAACAAAGATAATGTCCGAAAAAGGCTTACTTGGCCTGATTTTGAATGGTTATTGTGACTTCTATAGCTACATATCAGCCTACATGTTAAGGACATACTGGTAGTATTCAGGAATTATATCTACAATGTTTCAATACAATGTATCTCTACCAGACAGTTCACAGTCGATGTATCCTATTTGGATGAACATGTGCACCGACAAAGAGATGTGCAAGGCAGATTTGCCTTGCTGCATTTGCAGACTGTACAGGCCCTTTTGCAGCCACATTTCACGAATTCTTCACACTAGTGTGCTGGAGTAGTGCATTCTGAGTAGGTGGTATCTTGTCAACAGCTTGGCGTTTCTGGCTGAACAGCTCCATCCGGGCACTGTTAACATTCATGGCGTTACTTGTTTTGTCATAAACTACGACAACTAGTCTCTCGATTCTTTGAAATGATTCAGAATGTAAGTCAAGAAGCTCAAACGGATGTGCGGCAAGATGAACAAAGGCATCAGTAACTTCCTCATAAGCATTCCATGCTTGCCAGAACGATTTCTTTCCCTTTCCCTCTAAACGCTGATGTAGTATCACATCCTGACAAGGAGTGGAAAACGGGCAGGGAACGTGATTTACGTTCACCAAGATGGGCACAAATGGCGTTGATGCTGTAATGAGTGTAGTTCTTTCCAGTTCCAAATGCTACCCAGAGATCAAGATCAGCATTTATGTGAGAGAGGTCATGAAACACACCGGTAAGAACAACGACGACGTCTGTGTCCACAGTTCGCACCTGGATGGATTTTGCTCCATTCTCCAAAGCATGCTTCACGTGAACCACAATATCCTAGTGTCTGCTTCTTCCTGATTGCAGCTGGACATTTCGATCTGCATTCCAACACATGTAACATGCTCTCCAGCTGTGATATATATCGAACACTCAGGAGGGATGCTGCAATCCGCAACTTTTGAAGAGAGGAATTCAAAGAGTTCCTTCTTGTTGATTGGATCACGGAGGAAGTCATTCCAGTTGCTTGGTGTCACCTGATACTTTTCTACGCACACCTTTGCCTCGTTTCTCCCTGGTTCCCTCCTTCAGGCTATGGCTGGCCGGTATTCGTCCCACACAACATCCACTCGCTTTGTGTCACGAAGCTGACGTTCCAGATGAGGTATAAACACGTTGTCAGCATATTCCTGGAATGTTGAGACATTTATTACAGGCAATGCATGTACTGTCACCGCACCATCCAGAACTTTGCAGTCATATAATACAGGTGCCTCTGTCTGGTTTGGTTCCTCGATACATTGTAACAGATGACATTTGGTACCAGGGATGGAGGATACGACTGAACTTCGTGTGCAAAGAATTCACTGATGTCACCATCTCTATTTTGTAAGGAGATGTATAACTGGCCGAAGAGTGCCACATTGTTCTCAAGCACCTTTACTTTCTTGCAATCCTTCGATCTTACTTTGAGCTTTGTTGAGAACAGGGGTAGTGAATTCTTTGAGATCGTACATGTATGGAGTGACTCCGATCCACGAGCACGGTCTTCACATACTCTTGATACTTCTTTGTGCCCGTGTCTTATACGGATTGTATTCACTACCACCTCATCCGCGCAGTTACGACTATCAAGAGTTGCCAACTCTGTGTTGTGTTAGATAGGCTATCAACCTGTCGCTGGAAGGTTTTCTGTGCTGCAAGTCCCTGTTCATGGTGTTCGAAGTTAGCGGGGTTTTCCGGATCATCGTCATGAAGATATCCATTCTCGTACTGTCTCAGAAGTCTGGCAAGCTCGGGTCCAGCGGTCATCCAGCGTCTGAAGGCAACTGGATTCTCAGTGAGTCCTACTGCACCACCGGATGCTTTCACCACTTTATTCTCCTGCTCATGCGCTTGGTCTATTGGGATCGCAGAGTATCTGTGTAACGACTTTGCGATTGTCCAGTGATTCCGAGTTTCAAACTCATATTTGATCTCTTGTGGCAGCGCCTTCATGTCTCTGATGTGTACAGGCAGCCACCGAGAATAGTTCACGTGGTCTAACGCAAAGAACAATGGTACGAGTGACTCTAATACAGTAACATACAATGGGAAGTTTCTCTCCAGATGGGCTCTAACAAATATGAGAATCAGAATCTCATAGTGTGCGATCATGTTCCAGAACTTGAACGTGGGAGATTTCTTACACATTTGTTCCAGCCAGTTGCTAAAACTCTCATCAACATTAGATCTCTTGTTGAATGCTTCATTCAGTAGCCTCTGAAGAACAAGAACAGTGACCTGGTGGGCATGCCGAGTCCTGGTAATGTGTGATACTTTCAGGAATGAATCAACTGTTCCAGATGAAGCAACTTCAGATTCAGTGAGAGCTGTTGTCCAACCTGACCCATCTAATAAATCGCCAACAGTGTTCCATAGCGCCTTCTCAATGTGCAGTCCCCCATCATAACTACATAGACTTTCTCGCCATAGAGATCTGGCCATTTCCATTGTACGTACTTGGCGAGCGTGAACAGAGGCTGGTCAAACGTAATCACTGGGATTTGTCCTGGGTTGAGATACTCTGTTGCCTGCCGATGTACATCCATGCCATGTTTAATCATTGCTGGTGTGTTTGATTTTTCATAGAAGAGAGGGAGCAGTGCACATATTGCTGGTAGCTCTGATGTTGACTGTTGTCGAGTGGCGTGATAAGCAGACCATGTAAGTGAACTCGTCTTGCACAGTTCCACATCGCTGATATGTTGAAGACTATGTTCCATCCAGTCATATTCTTCACGTTTTGCATCTGCCAAGTCAAGCTTAACAGGTTCACTATTATTCTCTGGCACCTGAACATGAGTAGACTTCAACGAAACTGCAGGAACAGAAGCATAATGGTCTGGAAGCGAGTGAGTATACGCCCTTGATGGCGGTAATGTGACAGGTTCCCTGATGACACCGGGTTCCCTCGTGCTTGGGAATTGAAATATACTAATGCCAGTGCCATGAAAAGATGTCGTGGCTGTTGTTGCACTTGGATCGTGATCGAGATTCCACAGTAAAGAGTCCTTTTCGCAGAATAGTTGGAGCTACTACATCATCATCTTCAAACCTCTCACATACAGCTGTGGCGAGTCAAACTTACTGCTTAGGGATCCATTTCACCTGAGGGGTCAATATTCCCTCAGTTTACCCTATATCCAAATTTCTATCATAATATCGTATTGTAGTATTGGCCGCCATCTTGGAAATGGGTGACCTGAGCAAAATGCCTTGACCAGCATCTATTTCAGTGACCCCAGAAACCCCTGAATTGACACCTCATTTGTTCATTTCCGATTTTCACAGCCACATATACGAAAATTCCTTTTTTTCTGGTGGCCATCTTGGATTTTGGCGGCCATTTTGAAATTTGGCCGCCATCTTGGAAATTTGTGGCCTGAGCAACATGCCATGACCAGCATCTGTTTCAGTGACCCCGGAAACCCCTGCATTGACACCTCATTTGTTCATTTCTGATTTTTACAGCCAGATATATGACATTTCCTTTTTTTCTGGCGGCCATCTTGGATTTTGGCCGCCATCTTGGAAAATCGGAACCGATCAAGTGGGTTCCACGGATAAAATCAATAGATAGGTCGAGAAGAAACTCCATGCCAAATTTGGCACTTTTGTCCGGCCGGTAACGTTAATCCTGAAAATTGTTGCTAAGCCACCTGACTAAGAGGCGAGTGCCGAATTCACTTTGGGAGCTTTATGAAACGAATGATATAATGACCACGGGCAGAAAGTAAAGGGTTTTAAGCATTTCTTAAGAATTTGTTTTACATTCTAGGCTGCATAATAATAATAATAATAAATGTCTTTATTGAAGATTTGAAACAAACGTTCAAATTTACAGTGAATCGTATATAAATTATAAACTAGAATTACATAAACCTAATAAATATTTACAAAATCCTTCTATTACAGTATCTATCAATCACACTTCATGTTCATGTTCTTATCAATTCTAAACATACTTGAAGAGGCATCTATCTACAAAGCAACGTTTAAATCTCTCAGTCCTAATTTTGGGTAGAATAAACGGATGGCCACGAGGTCTCAAAATTCTTGCCTTTTTATTCGGCAATAAATCATGCAAAGGATTATCAGAATTAGTACTAATTTTATGCCAAAGTCTCCGATCGAATTTTTCCAGTAAATCAAGGGCTGGAGTTATTGATTTAACATAACCAAATTTCTTAGCTCTATATTGCAACCTATCAATATGACTCAAATATTTTGTATAGCTCGCTACTCCCCAAACCTGTATCCCATACATAAATAATGACATTATGATTGAATTGAAAATAATATCCAATTCATCCCTGCCATAACCATGACTCTTACACACTCTCAAAATATACATCCTATTATTAGCCTTCTTCATCAATATCCTAAAATGGTCATCCCAATTATTAGCATTATTGCTAAAATGCACACCTAATAACTTAATACTTTCGTTTTGTTCAATTCCATGGACAGGAGGCGGAATATTCCTCTCTACTTTACGCTTAATCACCAGCTCTTTTGTATAACTCTTAAGTTTCATACAGAGAGTATTTACATATGTTTCCCCTTTACAATATCAATGTCCTGCAGTTGGTCTTAACCCATTACAGTATGTCATTATTACCAACCAGTTTCCACTAGTCTACTTGGTCAATTTGTTACATTATGGCGTAATATATATCAGTTTCTGCTAAACAATTTGGCAAAGTATTTTGTAGAAAAAGTCACAATATTCAAATATCCAGACAAAGTGATCACTAGCATAAACGTTAACATACTTGTAAAAATATTATAATTCCAGTTTCAATAAAGTCTTTAATATGCAGATATTCAAATGTACATAATAAAATACATTGCCACTAGTATCAAATTATCCTGAATTAGTTGTAAATTAATAGTCAAAATTATACTGTTCATTGTCATTCTACTGTGTATGAAAGGGGAGGGCCTGTGCCAGGAATTATATGTATAGCACATTAGCAAGGTACGACAAACATGTTAGCTACGTACTGCCTAGAAATAACCTAACACTGCAGTTGCAGTCATTTAGCGGTGAGGTTGCAGTGGATTAGCGGTCAATTGGTGGTGAATTGGCGGTGAGGTTGCGGTCGACAAAACCAACCCCATGAGTAAAACTACGTCGACTAAACACTTCGGGTTCCGACCTTGTCCGACTATTCAGTAACGCGCGTGTGTCAATAACATATGACAGTATGCCGTCCAAAATCAAATATTACTCTCGGTGTAAAAAGTAGAGTGCTCTGTAAACAGCGGACTTTTGATTTGAAACCAAATGAATAGTTTTCGCGTGGGCTACAATCTCCTTGAAAGATTTTGCGTTAAAAGACACAGTGATCGGCATTTGCAGGGCCGCCAAGAGGCAGGACCCTCAGATGGCAGCAGATTTGCTTGGCGCCGTATTCGCGCACCCCTAGATTATGGCCTCTCGGTGGGCCTGGGCGTTTGGAATATGGCTTGGAGTTGTGGCAAATGGCATCCAAGGTCCAAAATCACGATCTGTCGGTTTCAGTTTACTTTCAGAATAGATGATTAGAAGTTCCGCATTGTGTCATTCTTTTCTCGGTGATCAGTTTTAGATTTGGAACTAAGCATATAAATGTTGAATGCCAACGAACTTCCGAAAGCGCGTTGAAAAATAAACTGAAAAGACAGTGAACGAAAAGGTGAACTGCCGAGATTTTTGCAACTAAATACCCCGTGACGTTTGGAACGGAGGTAACCGGTCGTTTTCGCCAAACCGAGAGTCAGTTCGCCACACACATGAACGGAAAGCGGAATACTGTATATATCACCGAAAGCGTGTTGGCGATGCCGATGGACAGGGGCGGATCTAGGATCTATAAATTATACTCCAGTTATCTATAGCGGCCAGCAGAGTAATTAATATTCAAATCGTACTCCAGTTATAAGTTTCATGCTGCGGCGGAGTTTCTGTAAAGTAATGTTACTCAGTCAAGAAACAGCGGTCTTCCGCATGAGTTTCGACGGATCTGAGTCAGAATCCAGCTATCTGATTGGTGGATACGCTCATCTCCATGGATACGACCATTTGCGACGGATCTGTGGCTCCATATGAGCCTTCTGATTGGGCAATTATTGTTATTGGCTAATATTTTCAGCTACACTGTTATTGGCTAATATTTTCGACGGATTCGCAGCGTGGGGTATTCATCAGCCTTCAGCGCATACTGCCATACTGCATGATTATACAGCCTTCTGGTCGCTGCCTTGAACGCGAAAGTTCAATATTCGAAGGTCTGCCTGAGAAAGTTAAAAGAGCGAATTTCAACCAGCGATGTCTCGTAACATTTACGACAATGTTCAGTCTGCGTTTGCGGCAAACGATTGAGATTCTCTAGAACGTTTGTATGCGGACCTTGAGAAGAAGATCGACGCTTCACGGACGAGTTCTGTTGAAGAGCTATTGAGCGCCATCAACAACACGAGTAGAAGCCTCGGTAGAGCTACATCCCGAAGTATGTTCGAGATCGGAAAAACAAGGCTTGCACTGCAATAAGGAAGAGAAATTAATGCTTTTATAGTCATATTTTTAGTTTTGAAAGTGTATTAACCGGCCACCAACGCACCAAGCTGTGCGCCGTGTTATTGATAGTCGCCAATATTTTAATATTCGCTATACTGTATTAGCATAATTCATCGTATACCGCATTGTAAGCATTTGTTTATTCTCATGTTAGTGAAGGATTTTATTTAAGATCTCTTTATATTTATTAATGAAATTCACACGACATATACGACATTGTTTGTTAGACTTTGGTTACAGGTAATATAGACGCTTTAGACCTCATGGTCTGGTGTAACATGATCATGTGAAATAGCTATGCAATACGACAATAGATAAGCATATTAACTGGTAGTCTGTCTGGTGTAAACTAGTTTGTTAATATTTGACTTAATATTTGACTTAATGAATATCTGGTTTGTTTGTTTTTTCCCCCCAAAATCGGCGCCGACCCCCCTGGATGTTCACCAACGAAAAATTTTGACTGACGTACGAAAAATCCTGGATCCGCCCCTGCCGATGGACGGCATCTCTGTGAGTCACACTTATTGTTGTATAGCAGCCATTTCAACAAAATCGCGTTAAAGCTTGACAAAAGACTAGTATTTGAACAGGTATTGTTCGAGAACATTGGCAGCGCGCATTGGCGATGGACGGCATCTCTGTGAATCATCGCTTGGATTCCATCTAAGATTTATAACGCTGTTGCACTGTCACTGACGTGATCTGTTTAGTAAATGTGTTAATTGTTTTTTAATAAATGATGAGTTGTAGCGAACTGACTTTATGCGGTGGCGAACTGACTAATTTATGTGTGTGGTGAACTGACTCTGCAACACGTGCAGAGGCCTTCAGTAATTACTCTGATCTAGGGCTCCACTCGCAGAAATATCAGTATTTCGTTGCCATTTGGCAGTTCATCATATTTCACTTTACTGTCAGTTCAGTTTTCTTTTAAATGCGTGCTTCGGATGTCCATTCGCGTTTTTTCATTCGAAATACTGAAAAGTGCACGTTTAATAGTGCCAGTGTCAAATGCACCGGAATTTGATTATTATTCTGCTCCAGCGAGGTGTCGCACCGTTCTTATTCAAAGCAGTCTACATGTATAATACCATAAAACAATGCTAAGGTTTTGTTTCCGTAAAGAAGGTACTCAAGGAAAACGAAAGGGACGTCTAAAGCATCGCCTGAAGGTATTAAAGTTTTAATAATTATTGGTTGATTGTAGAATTTTAAATCGCTTAGTAGCATGTATATAAATCCTCCTGTTGATATGCTTATAAATTCAGATGGCCGCTGTCGGTAAAATACGAACCAAATACGAATGTAAACAAAAAGCCGCTTTAACGAGAATAATATATTGACCTGCGCGCTGCGTTTAGGTGATTTATTCGTTACAAGAATATTCGTTATGCCTTGCGATAATATTTTGATATTAATATTAATCACTTCATGGTTGAGCCTAATGTTCGGCACATGAGAAGTTTGACGTTTAAAACGAGTGATATGCACGTGCATATTGTTCGATTTGGACACTAGTCTCGTGCGTAAAAATGACGTCCTCGAACGTGTCTTTTACCGCTAAGGCATTCAAACAGAACAAGAGCCTCTTTATTTTGTTTGGCTCTCGAACAAACTGGCAATAACGCGAATTTTCATGCCTCCAACCATGCTGCTCGCGTCTGACTCGACGAATTATTGATTGTGAGACATCAACGCCGCATTCGTCCACCAGTTTGATATTTATTTTCAGCAGATATTAATTCGTCATTCGCTTTCATTGTTTCCTCTGAACTTCATGTGTTCCTTTTTCAAAAGCGGTTTTCTTCAACTACGTGGCGCATCTCATAGGTCAATACCGAGAAATTGAATTCAAGGATGTTCGCGATTTTTATATCGGAACTGATGAAGACCAAAGCGAAACAATTCGTTCCCTGGCGTATTGCGATAATTTCTCCATTATTTACGAAACGATGGAGTGAGTAGGGTAGAACCTTATGGTATGACGCGGTTTTCTCAAATGGCCAAAGGACGCCAAACTTCGGAAAAAGCTACTCGTTCCGGAACGTGTCGTATAATTTCCGACGTGCGAATCGCGCTTGCTTGCGGAGGTTAAACCTAGGTTAGACCGAGGTGAGATCGATGGGAGACCTAGGTGCCACCTGGTTGACCCTAGGTTTGCACCGAGGTTCAACCTAGGTTAGACCTAGGTTTTCGTTAGGTTACTTCTAGGCAGTACTATAGCTAGGCATTATACTGCTTACCTTCAAACATGCTCTTGATTTTTTCTCCCTCTTCTAGCTTCCTCTTCTAGTGCTTCCACAAAACTCAGTTTGCTTCTGCGTCGTATCCCACAGGAAGAGAACATTATTGGCAGTGTTCATTTAAATTAATTGAATCGTCTTTGCGCCCTTGGGAAGAAAGTACAGCGACCTCAAATGCTCTTTGTTGCTGTGCGGAAGATGAAGTTACACCACACCCAACAAATCACATAATGCAGAATATGTAGTTTTGTGTCATATTTTGCCTATTTCATTATACTTAAAATACTGTCCTCGACTGTGCACCAGGGTAAATACACCAGTATCAATGAAGTTGTTAAACTGAAGTTCTTCCTCACCTTCCGGATTCACAAATTAATTCACAATCCGAGTATTCATCTGCATGTTCACCAATTAACATATTTTCGTCATCACAGACCCATTATTTAATGCATCGTTTTCGTTCGCAGGCAGGTCATCACATTCATTGTCACCAGTGCAGTTTGGTTCTAATATAAAATATCTTAACCGGCAATCCCATCGGAGTAATCGCCGCCATCACTGGAATAATGTCATTCAGCAGCTGGGACAGCTGGCCCACTATTAACATTAATATCCAGGTTTCCATCTGCTTTTTTCTTCAAGCGTACTAGTGCTCGTTATTGCTTATACGATTTACGTTTTGGAGGCATGATTTATATCATGCACAAATTGGCGAATAGCTCAGAGAGTCTGACTCACATTTCGTAAACACTTTATACAAACATTGTGGCAGGGAGTGCTGGAGTTCAATTATGGCGCATTTCTAAAACGTCATCAGTCTATAACCAATCATAACGCACCGTTATTCGAAAGCGCGCGATATTTTATCTTTCGTTCCTTCCTTGTTCATTATTCGCTCGAAGATCAGACCGGTAGTTTTCCAGCTCCCTCAGCTTGCGATAATGAGTGATACAAGATATTCAGACGAAGACTTGGATAAAGTCAACATAGAAATTGGAAAGGTTAGTACAAGAAAGAGGCAAGCGCCAAATTCACTTAGGGAGTGTTATGAAACTGATAAAACCGAGATTCCAGCAGAGAAGGCAAAAAAAGGTAAGAATGACTGCGGGCAGAAGGTAATGGATTTTAAACATTTCTAAAGAATTTGTTTAAATTTAAATAATTCGTGTTGTGATTCCTATATATTCAGGCTGATACATCAGAAAGAGGACACTTTCGACACAATACCATGCCACATTTCCAGCGTTGATGGAATGGCTGCCTTATCATACAGCCAGGGCGAAGTTGTTTTAGTTCTTTGCCAGGGTACATGCTATAAAGGCAGAATAGCTGTAGTTGCAGGTAAAACGTTAAGATATCTTGTATGATATTTTCTTCATTAATATTCAAGCAAATAATCATTCATATTTAACACTATGTCTATATGGCTGGGTAATTTCGCATGCTCTGATTGCTCATTTTGCAGTCCATAACTTGATAACTTACGGTTTGCACCGCCACCAACTGAAATATCTTTTTATAAGCAAAAAGCCATATAATAAACCTCTTACTAACGTTTTCCCTGACCGTTTAACGGAAGTGCTTGGTTTTCCCCTCTCTCTATGGCCATAAATTGAAGAGAGAAAACTCGGTCTATAAATAACGGTATACAGGCCTGAATCTCGGTTACATCAATAAGTACAATATATGTATTTTTGGTCTTCTTATGCTCTTCAGATAACTTTAACTTTGTGGTTTCCGATATCACAATCTTATTTTTCAAAATTTAGGTTACAATGTTATTTTAATATGGTATGATAGCCGGACTTGCTGTCATGTCATACGATCGTAAAATGTATCAAGCGTTTTTATAGCAAGAAAGCGGTCTTGGTTTAACATGTGCCTTAATCTTTTTTAAGTTAGGTGTCCTTTACAGTTTAATGCGGATGTCAATAAAATTACTTGTATTGTAATCAATATCAAAACTATTAATTATTTACGAGGGGGGAGGATGGCTTGTAATCAAGCCTAGTATTAAAGAGCTAATTAAATAAGTAAAGTTATGTTAAGTTGAAATTAATTTAACTTATGTACAACTGTAGTAGTTAAAAATATAAACATGCTAGAATGAACATTGCAATTGAAGACCTGGCAAGAATCAGCCGTCTTGGACATAAAATGAACAGTATTATCCAGCAATAATTATCACAAATAAGCCATGCGGTTATAAATCATATTTATTACATTTTATATAAATCAAAATGTTAGTAGAAAATATGTTTTAAAATTTCATGGCTTTTTCATGTTATTTGCTGCCTTTTCATGCTAGAATGCATGTATCAATTTTACTGGCCAGCACTTGACATGTTTCAATCACTAGGATAAACAATGAAATGATGTTATGGTTGCTACTTTGCGCACACTGAGGTAACCATTAAGATACCGGTGTCCAGAAAAATCTAGCTAGATCCAGACACATTTTGACAGGTATGATAACTAGCTAATAGAATTTGGTGATAACTACAGGAGAGCAAGTTGTATAACAGAGAAGCAAAGCTAAGTATTGTTTCCGGCACATCCATATAAACACCTTTCCATCACATGCTTATGGGCAGAACCATGTGGTGTAAATATATGAATGCTTCAAAGATTTTCTATAAGTACTAAGATTTAGAGTAAAATTATAACATACATCTCTCTGCCATTCTTCCTACACGTCTTCTTGTGATCATCGTACTTTCCTTCTATCTTCTGTTTTTCCTTTTCACGTAAAGAGAGGAAATACCATCTCAGCACACCTGTAAAAAGAAATTTATAATTGAATTATAACAATTTGACTAATAATTTACCTTGTGATCTTTCCTGGCATCATTACATCGCTTGTGTCATCTTGATGGCTGTACGTGATTCACTGATAAGCATGTAAAAGGCATTATTTTTGCAAACCATGGAATCATAAAAAAGGATTGTGCTACTAAAAAACAATTGCATATATGGCAGAACTAGTGCTCTGCACTTTCTTTCGTTTGGCTCTTCGCTCAGGAGGAGATCCACCACCACTGAGTTGCCTCATCTAACTTTGTCTCAAGGCTTTCTCACTTCGGTTATTCTCTCCTTGCCTCTTTAGTTCTTCCCGGAGCAAATGGTTTTCCGCGCTTACATCTCGGTTCATGCGCGCTAGTTCCTCAAGGACAAGCACTTGGTCTTGATTTCTCTGCCCTAGGACCGGTTGAGCTCCGTTGGTAGAAGTCTGCGCCATCATAATCACAGTTTAGTATGAGTGAAAAAGTAAAACTTGGACACACTCGTCGATAGCGCGGCAAAGTACGTTGCACCAGAACCAGAATGAAGAATTTAGATTTGGTGCATGATGTACGAGCCCTCCCCAGAACCCTAGCGTGCTCCCGCTGCGTTGCTTCCTTGCAACGCCTGGGTATGAGGCTGTGGTTTTTAGCCATGGTAGATACTTAAGGGTGTTCAGACATTTATTTTGGCCTGTTGGTAGGGAAAACTTGATCCCATGCCAGATATCCTGCACATGGTATATGTGAACGAAGTTTTTTTGTTCGATGACACCATAGAGATCAGAAAAACCTATAATTTCTGCCAATTTTTAAGTTTTGTGAACAAAAGAAGTTTCACCTAAACGAAAACTCTTATGTGCAAAAAAGTACGCATGCATTTCTCAATTGAGCAAATTTTAATAATTTTATGGCCGTTTTAGTGATTTTCAATAAAAAACGTAATATCTGTCGTTTTTGGTTTATTCATAAAACCGGCCATGCATACTTTTTGGGAGATGTATTAGCCCTATGTGTATACGAATGAAAAGTAGCTATTTGATGAATACTTGTGGAAATTATAGGAATCTTTATGCTCATGTTTTTGCCGGGAATAGATTCAACCTTGCCTGAGAAAATCAATCGAGGGCCCTCTTCCCACCTGATCCGATGGAGTTAGAAGCACACAATGTGGCTGCCATACAAATTTTCCACTAACTTCCACCATTAAGCCGTAACAGTCCGGTTGGTTGAATGACCGCAGACAGATATTTTCAAGATGGTCTTTTATCTCGGTCTCAAACTACCCTCTTCATTGCTCGTACATCTTCTAGTGCTCGAGGTGCTAATAAAGAATAAAACAACAAATGACCATAAAAATTACCATAATAAACTTAGCTAATAATAACAGTTGCAAAATATAAATGCTTGGTGATGTAACCTACTGTATATACCTTGGTACTTTTCACTTGGAAAATATGTTTCATACAAAGCTTCTATTCCAACTTTTTGTTTCTTGTGACAAACTTTTGCCACTGCTCTTAAGCTAAATGAAAGATGATCATCCAGTTAGTGTAGCCATGTAAAAAACAAATCACTATATCTTATCTGTAAGGTATAAATAGCACAGTAATTATTTTGGGGTAAAATATAACATATACTGTATTTGTGTACAGGTATATGGATATTGGATTACAGTGTAAAATGGTTGGATGAACCTTTCTGATGTGTTCTAAGATATTTTTGGTGAGTAATCCTTGGCACCTATAGAATAGGGTAGTCATACACAAAGCCATTATGTGCCAAAATTGCTAAAAGAAAAGAAAAATTCCTTAGTTTGAGACAACATTTACAAATATATTTTGTATTTATGCAAATGACTTATTTGTCTAATATTACATTAACATGAATAATTATATAATTGCGAGTGGGAACAATCTAATATGAGGGAAGAAAGACAGACACTGTGTGTTCTTGTGGGCTTATAGATATGAAGGATATTGCCCTATGAGTTGTACATTGATTTTTGTACCTTTTGTCTGTAGCATTACTCATTTCCTGTACAAACATTTGACAAATTTAGGCAACACCTGACAACTTAGGTTTTTGTAAAAGATCTTTTCAAACCACATTTCTTGGATACTAGAATAAAAAATAAAATAATTTTGAACTTGTTAAATTATAGGTAAGTATATCTACTCCTAAAGTGTAAAATTATCCGTCAATATGTATTTACCAATTGGAGAAATTCTCTTGGATGTGTGAACTAATTAATACACCTGTAATAAATATACAGTATATTAACCCTTTAACTTCTACCAATCAGGATGTCTTCCCTTGAGTAACAAATAAAGTGACAAATGGCACCAATGGGAATAAAAGGTTAATCAACTTATAACTGATACTGATCCTATATTTTCATCAAATAAAACACTAAAAAACCGTTAGAACACGACACGTACAGAGTTACTAGATATACAACACCTGCTGACAAGGCTGAACTGCTGCAGCTATTTCAACTATATGATCGGTATATACTACTCCTCCAGTTCCTTCACAGTCGTATATGAAGAAACATGGCAATGGCTTGTCATGATTTAACTCTTCACAAGTTGGTTCACTATCCCATTCCATCTCCTGGCCACTTTCAGATATCACTCAAGGCAGCATCTTCGCATGTAGCACCATAAATCCCTGTTTGTTTCACCACCTTTAGTTCCTCTAGGTGATCTTTCTCTTGCTTATGCTGCTTGATTTTATTTCTAAAATAGATACAATTTTGTATTATTAAGTTAATATTTATTTATTATATTTTAATGACAAAAATTCTATTGATTATATTAATCTATTTTCTTTGTGTTCACTGTTCAGGCTCTTGTCTCTTCATTTTCTTCTGGTCGTAAACATTTTGCTGTTGAATGGTATGCTTGACAGTCTCAATTGGAACAGGAATATCAAGGTTGGTAAAGACAAGCAGTTTCCAAATGGGACCAATGTTCTATATGGGCATTTACAAAAATATATATATCCACCTGACCATACATACAGTATTTGCTTGATGTTAAAAGATACCTGATTAGTAGAATGACGGAAAGTTACTGTACCAACAACCATTGCTGAATGCTGATGTGATCATAAGAAGCAGAAACACTTCTACAATGAAGATACCTCAAATGATCACAGAGGGCATTGCATCAAGAGTTTTTGCAACAACATCCCTTATTCTACAACAAGAATCATAACTAAATAACAGTCTCAAATTCTCAGCTGTCAATTCTTTTGACAAAATGTGAAAGTTAATTAACATCTTTAACTTGTGAGGAATTGACATATTTGTTTTGCATCAGTAGTGCTCAGCAGCAAGATCGCTCCTTTTCTCTTTGTAAACCAGTGCAATGTTGTGGAATCCCTCAACTATGTTGTTTGTAATTCGCCCATCCAGTGTGATATACTCATCTGCAGCTGCTTCCATTTTTGTCAAGAGATGTTTGAATGCTTTCAGTAGATCTGGACAGTTTAAAGCACATATTGAAGCCCTGTGTAAAAAGCTGTCAGAGAATAGCGGTACTCAGAAAAATAAGAAGATTCCTCCCTATTGAACAACGCCATCAATATCACAACGCAATGATCAAACAAGTAATGCTATATGGATCAACTGTTTGGTTGAATTGTTCTGTGAAAAACAAAATGAGAGTTTGCAAAGTTGCAAAAACGTGCTGCCCGAGTTATCTTAGGAGCTGACACAAGAGCGAACAGTGTAGAACTCTTTAAAAAACTAGATTGGCTTCCATTTTATGATGAAGTAGCATTAAATAGGTGTATTTTAATTCATAAGCGCTTAAAGGGAAACTGTCCCGCCTATATGTATGATCTTTTAAAGTGCTTATAAACCCAAAATGGGTTTTTGGTGATTCGGATAGAGCATAAAAAGTTAGTTAATAAGTTCTGGATTAGTTTTTGCGTTAAACTTTTAGTTTCGGAGAAATAACGGCTCAAACATGCAAATTGTGCCATTTTTTTGGAAAAAAGTAGCGCCACCAAAATAACACACACGGACCTGGATCCGAGGAACCCATCTTCAACAACAACTAGGCTTTTGTATAGGAGAAGACAGCTATCTTAAGAGTTTTTATTGAAAAATGCCCAAACGATGTGTCTTTACGATGTTACCTTGTCTACTCGAATTGTAATATATTTTTATAAGTATTGAAACATAACACGTTCCTCGGATCCAGTCTCCCGGCCTGCGCTACTTTTTTTCACAAATTGTGACTTTGAGCCCTTATATCTCCGAAACTAAAAGTTTAACGCAAAAACTAATCCAGAACTTATTAACTAACTTTTTATGCTCTATCCGAATCACCAAAAACCCATTTTGGGTTTATAAGCACTTTAAAGTGTAACGCAGACTTACACACCCGTTGTAGTCGCTATGGTTCCTTTAATCTGGTTTGCCCACGTTTCAAACGTCAAACTGAAGGGGGACGATCGTTTGCTGTGTCGTCTTCCAGACTTTGGAACTCATTGCCCAATAACTTGAAGAAAGAACAGTCATTACCTTTGTTTAGAAAGGTACTTTTTAGTCATTTCCAGTCACGTTATAGTAACGTGGAGCATTTTAGTCAAGTCTAATTTAATTATCTATCATTCAGATTATAGTTATTGTAATATCTACCTTATTGTAATATTTACTCTATTGTATCCTATTTTACCTATAGCTTATATATTTATTTACCTTTGTAATATTTCTAGAGGGCCACTAGTTCATCAGTTGAATTAGTCTGAATATTGGGTTGTATCAGACATATGCACTGAAACAACCCCCCTTTTTGTTGTTGATAAGTTTATTTGTAATGTCTCTTCTATGCCATGTTGATGACTTCAATAAACAGTTATTACTTAGTAATTCCCATACATTCTGCTTATCGGAAATGGGCATGGCATAGATTGGTGGGCGTGGGGGGCGGGTGTCGGTTTTTTGTGAGTGAAATGTCTTTGTGTAGCGGTTGTTTGCTTTCTTTAGGCACTTTTCTCCAGTAGGACTTCCTGGCAGGACGCGTCTTTATCGACGCAATTTCAAAATCGTCGTTGATTAGATCATCTAGCATTTCTCCAAACATATCTGCCTCGGCGCCCACGCTAGTCCCGTCCCAGTTCGAATCGTGATCTCGTTTGCATTGATGTGCGCACGCAATCATTTTCCCAGTCTCATGGTCGTGGATGGTTGTAGAGCTGTTGTTGGAATAGTGGCCATAAGTTAAATAGAAACCATCAAAACGAATTACAATTTGAGTTTGGTCACCTCCTTTCTAGCCTGCCTGACACTCCAATCAGCAATTTGTTTGACACATGGCACATGGAGCATCCATTCGATCACACGTCCCTGTTTTTCACTCATTAATGGAAGACCGGCAGTTTGTAAAACTTGGCTGTAATCTTTGTAGTACTGCCTGTTGAGTAAAAAACAAAGGATGTAATTTGGGCAGGTAGGTTTTTGCTTTGGTTTTACCATATTGAATTGCCTCAGAGGAAGAAAACGATGACTTGGCTTCACAATCGTGGCAGATGACAGTAAGGGAACACTTCAAATCACTACAAACTCGAGAGGTTAGTTCATCGATATCAATGTTCGCACTGTTTAGTCTTACTTAATTCCTTCAACATTTTAGCTGAAATTATGCAGTGGGCATCATCTTTGATAATTATTTTTTATCAGAAAGTTCGTTTTGGTTTTGTTTTGTCACCATAAATATTTCGTTCACTTCTCTCTTAAGTTTGACACTTTCGCTTAGTTCCTGAAGCATGCATTCGCTTTCAATTTTTCACTCTCCTGAGACTGAGGATTCAAGCCCAGTTCACTGAACACATCTTTTAAATTTTTGGCGTTAAATTTGAATGCTTGGAAAAACTCGGTGTTGATGATTTCAAGTTCGCTAGCGTCGTCCTGTCTGGTTGCTCTCTCGGTTTTTTGCAGTACAATAATTTTTCGGGGCTCATATTCTTCAAAAAAATTAGTCTGTATTTCGACGTATTTTACTTCGGCCTTTTCAGTTTGAATTTCTACGTCCTTCGTTTGTTTTCCTGTCTGTGTCTTGACGTCCTTAAAGTCTTTTGGATGCCAGTGACATTCTGCTGCTAAAGAAGTTTGCTTTCTCCTTTTATGTACTTTCTTTCCACAACGTTGCTCGTTCCTTTTAATTTTTGCTTTTATTTCATAGTTTTTTTAATTATATATACTACAAAATATGTTTTCAAAAAATGTTCCCCGACCGGAAGTAATTTTCCTGCGGAAAAACTGTCCTTAGTAACCGGTTGCCTAGCAACGAAATACGTCCGAACACCCTTAAACCATCGGAGTTCGAGTTCCTTCTGCAGCAGGAACAGAAGGTTTCCACCAATTCAATATGTCAGTTTTAGCAATTGAAAAAGCATTTACATACAGTTACAAAGTCTAGGTAATTTAATAGCTAGCCCTAAATCGGGGAAATAGTACCGGCCTTGTTTTTCTGACCCCTATAGCCGGAAATGCAATGTGAGATCCTTAACATCCTTCAATATCCCACCAAAACCCAGAGGCCTAATATTTTGACAAATTATGGCAAGCAAGAATTGGTCAAAGAGGAACGTTTTTGCAATGCTGATGTGGCCGCTGTTACTAAGCTTAGTCAAGCTAATGTGCCTCAGTGGTGCTTATTGGCAGATCGTGCAAATGGCTTCTCGTTTGCTGATGATCGGCTAAGCCAAAAGCAGAATCTCATAAGCGAAGCCAACAACGTCATTGCCAAAGATACCAGAGACAGTGAATCAAGGAGTCAGCAATCATTGCGAGCGAAAAGACGGCGAAGAAACAAAAAAAAGCGGTCCATAAAGAAACTGAGTCGACTAGAGCGAAAAGCAAGATATTCCCAACCAAATTATAAAGGGACTGCAGGATTTAAAGTGCCTCTAACCCCAAAAACCTTTTTTAGCTATATCAAATTGTGGTATAGTATAGTATAGTATATGTTTGAAATTGTCAAAACTGCGATTTTAGCTGGCATACTTCTGTGTAAATAATTCGTTTCGAGGAGGCTGGAAAGAGCATATTTTGTGATGTCATGCAAGGTACTCATTTAGCGGCTTCATGCTAATTTCGATATCTACATATATTGCGTTTGCTGTATCGTTGGAAAGCTTGTGTAAACATGGTGTTCAGTTGTGTTGCTGCCAATTGTACGAATAAAGCGAGTCTCATGGATGGTATAAGTCGTCACATCATTCCATATTTCAATGACGACCAGCCTGAAGCTAAAAAGCAAAGAAAAATTCGGGTTGATTTCGTGAAGGCAAAACGTGTCTTCGAACCTTCGAAAACTTCAACACATTACTCAAATCATTTCAAGCCTGAGGAATTTGAGAGAAGATATTGCATGTTACCTGGTTAAACAAAACGGAACTATAAAAAATTAAGGACTGATCATCTCTGTTTTTCTGCTTTTACCCATAATTCTTGCAGCCATAACAAAAGAAAATAGCTCATTTGCAATAATTTGTGAGTCAAATTTGGTTTGTTTGTCCGCTTTTTTAGCTATTAATAGCAGCCAGACTCTACGCTATTTGCACCCAGGTCTTTTGCTCGACTTTTTGACTTTAGTATGAAAATGTTCAATCCCCTCGCCAGCCGCGAAGCGCCGGCTGAAGGCCTGAGGGTGCTAATATCGACCGGCGTTTAGTCCCTTATCACGCGAGATACAATCGGATCCTGATCTCGGATCGAGTTTATTTGTATATATATATGCATCAACGGCCGTCCGCGCGACATCGGAAAATGTGGTCCTGGTAACTAGATACTCAGCATTTGAATTAATATTTAAATTGAACCGTCACATGATTCAAAGGTTTTTTTCCAAAAGAGACAGTTTTTTAAGGAAATAGAGATCCGAGTATGTGTTTTGTCTTGCTAATTCCAAATCTGTTTTCAGAATTGAAAACGGTTATATATTGATCGAGATATTCAAAATAATATATGACGAAGTGACCAGCTTATAGCCGACTAATTTCTAAGTACATAAACCGTTTTTACGAAGGGTACTCACGTTCTCGTAATATAGTAAACACGTATGTTATGTATGTTGACTCGCTAATTCCAAATCTGTTTTCAGAGTTTAAATCGGTTAAATATTGGCCGAGATAACGTTCAAACATTTCTTCGACGAAACGGGCTTTTGCAAATTGTGAATTTTTGCAAAACACAAATACACGGCCATGGCGTGCGAGGTCTGGGCACCATGGATGGGGAAAGTCCCATAGGAGGGGATAGAAAAGGCGGGCGAGGGGATTATTGCGGATTCGCATTTCTAGTTTTAGGTATTTTTTGTGTCGCAGCTACTTAAATGCAATTAAACAGTATGTCACACACGTAACCATATTTTTCAACTAAAGCTTCTATTTCTCTAAGCTGAGGAGAGAAAAATTTCTCTTGTTTTTGTTCTTTTAACTTACCCATACCAACAGTAACAACAGAAGATAATTTGATATCTGCTTATATTCAAGACTATATTCAAGCTTTTGTTAGTTACACATGTGTCATTATATTACAATATTATTATACTTTGAATTCGATCTCTGTCAGAAACTTTTCAAAAAATACAAATTGGTTGAATAACAGTTAAAACTTAAAATCACACTGAAATTAGTTTAGTTAAGTTTATTAAAACAGGTAATTATCAATTTAACAATAATTGTCTTCTACTTCCTGCTTCTATGCTGGCCTGTTAGACAGGGATAAGTCACAGCATGGGGCCAAGTGTTTCCATCTTCCCAGAATGCACTTTGCCTAAAACAATGTGGTTGGACTGTTAAAATGTTTCATTTGCAAGATTTTGTCACCTTATTTCTTGAGCTCAAAGTATTGATTGAAATTCTATGTTAATTCTGTTCTGTATTACACATTTTTTCAATATCTTTCAATCTTTTTTGTTTTAGTATTAATTTTTACTTTTAAAATACTTGAACTGTGTCTACCGGTTTGGTTTTATTTACATACAGTACCTCTTTTTTTAGTTACTTTAAGTCTTTTTGTTTAGAGTGTGACTACTGTATAAACTGTACTTGTTTCCAAAAATAATATCTTTTTACAAGTATAATTGGTGGGCAAATTTTGTCGTAAAATAGTTATCAGATAGGATACACTTTTATAAAAAAACAACAATAACATTGCTTCAATGAGTTATGTCTGCAGTGTGATCTAGGAGTGTGGTTGTAGTAGTACTATTTCATTTAGGATTTTCTCTTTGTAAAACATATTCAAACGTTAACAAATGCAGAAAAAATTACCTATCTATACAAACAATCAGAAAATAAAAGAATTGAAAAGATAAGGAAGTCTCGAGTGGAAAAAATGAATGCGGAACAGAGATAGAAAGACAAAGAAAGAGTCGTGCAAAAAGGAAAGCAAAACAAAACGAAAGTGGAACTTCTACCTAAAACTCAAATCAGGAGTCTGATACACCAATATCATCACATTCGACACCAAATTCCAGTATATTAAAACCGTGGGCTGATGTATAAAGTCCTTGCCTATGTCTCCTCGGAAAAAGAGAGCTGTTATTGCTGGTTTGGCATCTCATGTTGGCTTAAGTTTGGAGGGCTTTCTGATGAGACCAAACAGTCAGTGATTTGTTCTTCAGGCCAGATATTTCTTACACCATGCCTGGTATGAATGATGTTATGACAATTTGTCTGACACTGGAAAGAGTAAACTAAGAAAACATTATTTGACTATGTTTTTGAGGGAAGCTCATACTGTGAGCTGTATAACAGACAAGAGGAACATGGTGTTTCTTATTCAACATTTTATAGTTTGCGCCCCAAAAATGTTTTGCTGCTTAGATCATCGTCAAAGGACCAGTGTAAGTGCATGAAACATGAAAATATGTTTCTTAAATTACAAGCAATGGGTATAACATACAAATAAATTTTTTGGAAGGATGTCCTCTGCTCTGATGAAGTAAACAGCGACTGTTGGCTATCCGCATGACACTTGCAAAGATGGCAAAAATATTTTGCATTTTTTTAAATGATGTTACTCAACTTCGGCAATGGGAAAAAGTTGTAGTTGAAACGACAGATCAATCCGAACAAGATGAATCTACTAATGAAGACAAGGGTGAAATAAATGTCATACGGTTGCAGTGCAATATAAAGCAGCTGTATGTAGGACAAGTGCTTGAAATGTTTCAGGAAAGCTTTGCTGATGTTTGCAGTGATGTTAAACACCAAGTGAATTTCAACGTGACAAGAATAGTGAAAATGGAAGAGTATTGCAGATGGACGTTGCTATGGCGTATGAATGCAAATACCAGAATGAAGTCCAGAGTGCGCTATGGTCAAGAGGAAGTGTAAATCTGTTTATATCTGCCGTCACATAAGGGAGACAAAAACATTCTTGATTTGCAGACTGTAAGGACAAGGACACAATTTTTGTGTTTGTTGAACATTTGTATGAGCACTACATCACGAATGAGACCCATGACAATACTAAAGAGATCATCTGGACTGATGGCCCATCATCTGAGTTCAAGAACAAATACACAGTGCACCTGTTGTGAAGATACCTGGCATGTGCCTCATTTTTGCTGGTGTGAACGGGTTTTACCTGGGCCTAAGCCAGGCCACATTGCCATTGTAATAAGCGCCCACGATAAAAACTGGTCAGATACATGATTCAAGAATTGGAGGGAAAACATTATAATAAATTGCGGTTCGTGCGTTTGACGTTTTTATTCCTTTTATCATTCGTATTCATGGCAAATATTTGGTCGGATATCGAAACCAAGCTTCTTATTAGAAAACCACAGCACACGGAACAATGCGGTATTCGAGAACCTTGCCAAAGGCATGGCAGATAGTGGATTTGAGCGAAATACCAAGCAAAGCCATTCAAAAATCAAACATCTCAGAGAAAAATATCGTAATTACAAAGATAAGATTGCGAGATCTGGTGCTGGTAGTTGAAGGCCGCCAAACATTTTTGATGAAATGAATGAAGTGCT
Organism: Chrysogorgia sp. JL179-B06; assembly: GCA_035772405.1. Lineage (NCBI taxonomy): Eukaryota > Metazoa > Cnidaria > Anthozoa > Scleralcyonacea > Chrysogorgiidae > Chrysogorgia > Chrysogorgia sp. JL179-B06. Next base: position 1,280,438 of record JAYKKM010000350.1, on the reverse strand, counting down.
TGGGACTAGGCCTCAAGCGCGACCAACGTTTCTTCTCGACAGTGGGAATTTCGAAGCAAACAGAAACGCTGATGCTGAATGTGATGGTGGTGAAAGAAGTTCTCCCGAATTGAACTGTAAGTATGAAATAAATACCTTTGCCAGTCTGCTGATGTATTTATTAAAATTATACATACCGTTTTTTTAATACCGGCGTCTCAACTGACAATTACTTTCACATCTTTAGGTTTAACTAACTATACATAAATTATTTAATACACAGAGAATATACAGTATAAGTGATGCCACTAATGGCACGTAATATTTTAAACGGCCGGTCATTTTGACTGGCATAGTTCTGAACATTATACATTTTTATTGTAAACTTGCCTAAAACCATGGGCTTATATTGTTATTATAGTAAAATGTTAGCGAACTCCACAAAGTTTCTGCTTCATCGTTATGTTTATAAAACAAACATACAAAATTTACATTAAATTTGCATTTGTTGCTCCAGCATTCCCTTCAGAGCATTACGAACATTTTCTGCTTCGCCATCTTTAAGATCATTACCATCACCATTAAATTGGTCATTATCCATGTCCAGTTCAACATGCCAGTCTTCCTCAAATTCCTCCTCTTGCATTTCACAAAGATTGTGAAGGATGCAACATACTGCTGTCTGCTGAATGATGTACTTCATTGTTGTCATTCTTCTTCAATAGACATCTCCATCGACCTTTCAATCGGCCAAATGCATGCTCCACAACAAACCTCATTTTGCACAGGCATCTATTAAAATTATTTTCTGCCTGTGTAAGCATGCCATTTTCTGGGTATACTTTAAGCAACCAAGGAAGAAGTGGATAGGCTGGGTCACCAACAACGTATAAAGGAACCTCTACTCCATTTACCATATGTACATCCTAATGGTGACAAAAATATAATTTATAAGACACAAACTTCAGTTGTCGAAGATTTAATGACAACAGCTGTTTAAATTTAGATAAAATAAATATATATACTGTATTTAAATGTTTTCTAAAAATCTTTATATGGAGAAAAAATGTTTTGATGAATGAAATTTACTGTAGCTCTAGTATATTCTTCATGAATTATTAATGAGTTTGTTAAGTATATTGATTTATTTATAAGTCTTGTATTCTCAAACAAGTTCTTTATAACTGTTAATACTGGGCCAAGCTTCCATCATGATGATAATATATACATCTGACATAAAAACTGCTCGTAATACTATACAGAAAATTGCAAAATTCAACTTGCTCTTGGGAAGAGTGTCCCATTCTGTCCCTTGGCAAAAAGACTTGAATTTGCCAAGACACGAGCAGGTGCACACGTCCAGGCTACCCAATGTATACATCTTGAAATCTGATGAATTATTTAGAAAGAAATACACAATTATCACTACATGTTCCAAAAACTGAATAATTGGAATATATCTATCTAAACAAGTCAATGTATGGTGACCACCACATGAAGTGATCAACAACAGCCTGTAAAATTATCGAATGGAAACTTTTTCCGATTAAAGTAGTCACAGTGAAGTTCCTTCGGTGCCAATATTGGAATGATCAACAACAGCCTGTAAAATTATCGAATGGAAACTTTTTCCGATTAAAGTAGTCACAGTGAAGTTCCTTCGGTGCCAATATTGGAATATGGCAGCCATCAACTACACCTACACATTGAGGAAGGCCACTCATTATCTTATAGGCATATTTTGTTTCTTGAAGATGCTCATTTGCAACAATTGTGACACACTTTGACAAGAATACAGATACCAGTGCATCACATACGTGGTGAGTAATCTTGCAACAAGTTGAATGACCGACACCAAATGACTGTCCAATTGAACGATAGTCCGAACCAGTTGCAAGTCTCCACAACGCCATGGCAATCCTTTTTGGTACTGGTATTGTTTCTCTGAAACGGGTTTTTTTTTGTCAGTGATGGTGCGAGATCTCGGCAGAGGTACATAAATGTTTCTTTCTTTCTTCGTCCTCAAATGTTTTATCCGTCCACCGCTCGTTAGAAATTTACCAATACGAATAAATTAATACGAATATTATAATATAATATATAATAATATAATATATCATAATATAATATATAATAATATAATATATATAATATATAATAATACGAATTAAACCAACTCCATACTTCCCTGTTCGTTATACAGCCATACAATAATATCATTATAATACTTGAATTCAGCGCGCTTTTCTGTTGCCTCTACCATTTCTCGAAGATAGTTGATTTTCCTAATTTGCATCGAATTCTTCCTTTGGCGAAGCATTCTTTTACGCCGTTTCAAAAGAACGAAATAAAACCAGAGAAAAACTCATGCATCCGCCATTTTCAACACTTGCTTTATTAGGCAACCGCTAACATTTGCATACACATACGAGCCTGTTTATTTCGGCCGCCAAACTTTGGCCACCCAAGTTTAGTTTATTTATTTTTTTAGTTTATTAGATTTATCACCCTTAGGTGAACGGAATACCCCAACAGTTAAGGTCGTTATCCCAGAAGATCCGAAAGTCTTGCCATTTGCTGATATTATTGCAAAGGCAGCACTTTCTCCTCAATTATTTTTTAAGACCCTGAGTGGAGGTCCGACCCAGGATTTGAACCTGTCTCCCTCAGCTCATAGACATGTGTGGTTACCACTAGACCACAACAGCTGGTTTGAACAGCTGGTTTGAACGGGTCTTGCCTGGCCTAGGCCGCTAGTGTGAATGCAGCTTTAGAGAGATATAAGCCCTTCTTTATAATGACATAAAAGAAGACAATCTTCAGCTGACAACACAAGCCGCTGTTATACATCCGATCTTAATTGATTTTGGCAAGTGTAGGTTGACATCACAAGAACAAAGAAAGTCAAAGGAACACATTGTCAGTCATTTGCATCCGATATCTATGTGTATAGTGTTCTCATTTCCAACATCTGAAGTTAATATACATTTGTTTCGCATACATGAATTCAAAAATGTTGAACTGTAGACCAAAATATGTTCCTGTATCCTTTTAGTTTCCAGTCGTAAGAGACTATAGTCCCGGGAGCAGTACCTTATATATCAGACAAGAAGTCTGTTACTACAGAAACTCGTTTTTTTCTTGATAGATTTTAAACCTCTCCACTTGCAATTCAATAAAATGATGATGACAGATTAAATTATTTTAATCCATAAATTAGGTAGCATACAAACAAAACAGATCCAAAAAAAGAAATTCTATTTATAGAAAATATATACAATTTTATTATAAATATTCATGATAATTAATATATGCAGAGTTGAAGGATATAGTTACATGTAATTGATCTGTAATCTAATAATAAATATGAATTGAGAAATCAATTGTAATATTATACAGTACCTCAACTATAAATTATCCAATCAAAGAGCTACATTTGTGCCTGTTACCAGTTTTGTGATTTGAGTTTGAATCACCTGCTGATGATGAAAACACCGGGTGATTCGAGTTGGAATACCCCGCTCGAACCCACTAGTGCATGTGCGTAAACCAAGTTGAGCATGTCAACAATGGAGGAACAACATACAAGACGTTTCAAGACATCATTCAAGATTGTTTCGGTATAATATATAATTTATAGACCCTCTATAAATTTGTTGAAATATGTAATATTTCGTCGAATTCCCCTCGCTTCGGGTCTATAAAGTACCTGTACATGTATTTTCTAATCCTGCCTCCACTGTTGATGAGAAAAATTCTCTGGCAACATCGGTAAAATTATAAGAGTGCTGCAAGTTCGTATGCTACCAATAAATTGTGTGAGACAAAATACTGATGTTTCAAGCAAGCATCTTATATGCCTCTATTAGATTTAAAGAGATCTTGCTCAAAGCATTAGTATTTTGTTCCAAATAATTTAGCAGTACACAACTTTTTAGGTTGTTAAATTGATAAAGCTGACAGTAGAGGCAGAACTAAATTAACCATTAAGCATAATTAATTTTATAGACAATATTTACATCTTATCACTGGCTTTCTTTAGCTGTTTATATAAAGCTTTCTTTCTTGAGTACGCCGACTTAGATTGTACTTATTAACAATATCCTTAGCAAAATATTAACAATATCCTTAGCAAAATATTAACAATATCCTTAGCAAAATAAAGACCTAACACTAATATATCATTTGATATTTCTACATCAAAATTTTCAATAATTTTGCACCACAAGCTTTCACAAGAGAGGAAATCAAGACTTCATACATTCTCTACTTGACTCTAGATGACTCAGACATATAATCCTGTCTTTATTTGTCTTCTTTCTAAAAACTAATTCAACACCTCAGCAATGCTGGTAACCCATACATGGCAATTACCCAAAGTCCACCTCTTCATAATGAGAAATGTACTAATATGCCTCTGTCTATCTTCTCATTGATGATATCAAGATTCAGCTCAGGTCTGCAAAATACAGAAGCAAGAAATTCATAAATTCATAAATTAAACTACAATATGACGTAATTTCCACCAAACCATAAACTATGCATAACCAGAACTTAAGTCATACAACTTGTATGAAAGAAAATATTGAAATAAACAAATATAACCTCAGGGTTAGATATTCATTTTTCCATTATCAGCTTCTTCAAGCTAGAAATCCAATCAAGTGTTCACAAAGGTGGATGAGCATTAACGTTTCTATGAAACAAAAACTAAGTTTGTCTTATTTGAAAGAACTCTTAACATAATAAATTTACAACTTCAGTTTCCATATTTCACTTACATGTACTGTAGTTCTTAATATGAGATGTCAGCCAGGGGGACTCTGCCACTTACCATTTTTTCCACAATTGGGGCATGTTTATTTACGCATTCAGTCAGACGGTTTTTAAATTTATTCCAGGCGAGGTTCAAGTCGTCCAGCCGGAATATTGTATCCCATGAAATATTCGTCAAATCTTTCTTAAAAGCATCTTTGTTATAATATTTATAGTTCCGTGTTATGAATTGTCTTGGGACATATTTTGCAGTGTTCAGCTTCCGAATAATACCCATGAGATCATGATTGCTTAATCGATGAAGACCATAGTCTTTACAACATTAAAATGATGTGTTGATGCTATTATGTCTGAGAATACTGGTTTCCTTCGTTATTCTAGTTGGTTGTTTTATAAGTTGTTTAAACCCATTTACTTTAATAATATTTTAAGATCGTTATGGTCAGACGATTTCATATAGTCACAGTTGTGATCCCCTGCGAGAATTGTTTCTTTATCTTCAGCAGTAGCGGTTAGTAATACATCTGCAAATGTTGAGTCGAGATCGCTGCTGAGATGTTTTGAACTGTGGGTGGGCAGTAAACAAAACCAACCAACAATGATTTAGATTTTTTAATAAACAATTCCAACCAGATACTTTCGTTGTCTTCGTGTTGAAGATCGTGTCACCATTGCCAGTTCATATCATCTCTCATATAAACACAAACACCCCCTCCTTTTCCGTTTGCTCGATCATTTCTTATCAATTTATAGCCATTAATCTGAAGCTGTGTATCAGCATGAGAATTGTCAAGGTGTGATTCTGTAATTCCCAAAATGTGCATATTCTTGGTTTCTTGTAAGAAGATCTTCACCAAGTCGATAGGATCCCACACTAAATCCTGTGCGGGATCCTATAAGATACTACAGAGGGTCCTATATGATGCAATAGGATCCTACATAAGATCCTGAAGGAAATAATAGAATAGGATCCTACAAAAGATCCTATAAGATGCAATAAGATCCTATAGGAAACAATAGGATCCTACATAAGATCCTGAAAGAAATGATAAAAAAGATTTCAGAAGAACAAGGACACTGCTTCAGTTCAAACACCACATAAAATAAGATATAGTATATAACATGCTGTTATATTTACTCTCATATTATATCTTAATAAGATTCAACAAAATCAAATAATTTATTGCTCAGATATACTAACATTACAGTTCTGCATGACATTGTTCAACTTTTTAAGTTCTTCTTTCAGGTTATTTACTGATATATAACCACAGCAAAATAATATAAACAAAATGTGTCTTCTCGATCAACAATGTATTATAAGTATATACTAGTTGTACTTGCAGTTCTAGTGAAGAGCGACTTGCTTTCGTTTTTGCTATAATTTGTCCAAGCACTTTTGCTTACTTGATTGGGTGATCAAGTATTGATTTTTCTTCGCTTTATTTTTGCAGGGCCTGAAACTCACTATTTTATATTTTGTTTGGTGAGTAATTTCCACTTCTTCCTGTCACTTTCAGCAAATGTTTCCTTGTAGATTGACATTTTAACTCTTGAAACCAAACCTTCGTTATTTTACCCTTTTGTTTTCCTGTTATCAAAAAGAGCCTCTACAAGTCAAAGAGTTAAAAATAACCACAAAAGTGTCTGACCTGCTGCTGCTGCCCATACCAGTTTGAACTTTAATATTGTGAATAACTACACCAAATTGAAACAATTGTATACCGAGATAAATTTGACAATATCCAATGTTTTTAAATTTATTGTGTTTTATTGTGCTGTATGTACTGTCATAAACAAGCAATTACTGTACTTTACTTACCATACAGAAGATTAATCCTTTCAGGATCTAACTTTTGTTTCTCACTTTTTTCACTTGGATCTATTGTGCAAGTTTGTAGTTCTTGAGAAAATAACATTGATAATCGCTGGCTTGCTTGGTATCTGTCCTTTTGTAAGATTAATGTCATTGTACATCTGCAACAGAACAAAATTCTGGTTCACAAATAAGATTAATTTAAAGTGCCACTATGATGAAAATTCACCCTCATCTTTTAGATTTTCTTTAGCATAGAATAGTATTTCAGGGTCGAAAGTGATCATCGATGTAAAAAAAAAGTTTAAAAAATGGTATTTTGAAGTATTTTGAGCTCTGAAATCACTATTATTTAGGCCACCATCACTAAAAACGTATTCCAAGTGAGCCCACAATTTCAAAAGGTAACATTGATTGTGATGCCAAATTCTCAATGCTACACCTGAATTTCAGTCGAGGTTACTTGTTTTCTTCGAGAAGTAGATGAAATGTTCAGTCTTTCAGATGAAGAATTTGAAAAAACGACCTTGATTTACTTGAAGAATTAGCCATGTGGAGTCTTCGCGTTGAGATTCTGTTGTCACTTCGTTACGCTGGTCAAGAACATGAACAATTAATGGCGGACATAACTCCAGATTCGGAGTCAGAAAAATAATACTTGCCATCGTCGAATCGCAAAACGGTTTCGACCGAGTAATATTTAGCAGCTCTGCTTTATAAATACGTAAAAATGTCGATAGGTAAAAATGTTATCGTAGTGGCACTTTAAATTATGGTATATATTAGGGTCTAGAAATGAAAAGCTGAGATTACAGCTTATTTAAAAGTTTTTTTATTTGATTCATCCATTCCCAAACGCTTTCTTATCACACATTGCATGATTGCAAGATGTACCAAAATGATGTAAATTAAATTAGACCAGGTTAAGTCTGAAATGAGCCGCTAATCTATAAACGTCCGACAGCACTACTGTGATTGAATCTTCTTTAATTGTTCTCTGTACAGCACCAAAATAAGCAAACTTTGTAAAACGTACCACTGCCTCTGTGGCATCTTTTGTCTGCAGATTTTGAGGAGGTACTTCATACTTTTGTTTGTTTAAATGTACCTAAAAAAATGAAAGCAGAATATTTTAGGTTATTAATGGAAGAGCTACCAAACATTGAAATTTTAATAAAGGACAGGGTATTATGCTCTAAGCTGATCGATAGATCAGAGATGACTTTTAACAGGTTGCCAGATGTGACTATAAGTTACAATCCCTGGTGGCAAATGCATAAACATTGACAGAAAAAAATCTAATATGCAATCAAAATTATTTTTTATAGTGCTAATTATTTATTGGACAGTTGAATCTGCTTGGGAGAATTCCTGGCCAATACAGAGATAGATCAATAAAAAATGCACCTTGCATGATGACAACTAAATCATTTGTTGGTGTGACTAAAATATTCCTAGTAATTTAACCTCAGGCTAGGTGTTTTAAAATAACCTTTCTCTCCGGAGTGCTTTCAGCAGACCAACTTGCAATTGATGAACTGCTTGCCGATGAAAAATGTCCTGATTTTAGAATATCCAAGACGGCCGCAAATTTCCATTGGTGGAAATTATAATTTATGGGATATAAAAAATTATCTAGCTTACAAAGCTTTAATATACAGCAGAACTTATAGTAGATAAACAACAATGGCGTCGTTGTGGAGTCTGCGAGAGAACATTAGATCGTTAGAAATTGAATGGAAGGACGAACAACATGAAGTAATTAAACAACCTCTTAGTGGGAAATATGTTTTAACAATTTTTCCAAGTTCCAACAGGATTCGGTAAAAGTAGAATCTACCAAGCGTTTACAACATTGAAGAATATTACAGATGACTTGGATTTCTCTGCTTGGCTAACACTGAAGTAGAAAATGCCAACACATTATAAACAGCAGTGGCATGTCTTTTTCGCTTTGACGCAATGTATGACTGCAAGTCATACATTCAAAACAGAATACCAAAGTGGACATTGCCAGCTCACTTCGTGCGAAATTGGGGACATGACAAGATAGTTCAACATGTTGGAAAATATTGCTCGCTGCTGTAGCCCAATTTTTCAATGATCAAATGATTGCTTAACAGTTACGGAGCAATTATAGAATACCCGTCCACTTTTGAAACAGCATTTCCCTTACAGAAAAAGTCTATAGGCGCCTATAGGCAATGTTCCAATTGCCTATAGAAGCCTATAGGATCCTATATATAGTTTGCCTATAGACTTTTTTGTTAGGGTTAAAGGCAGAAATACAAACCAGGATGGTCTAAAATGTGTTTAAATATAATGTTGAAGGTTTATATTGTGTGTAGTTGTTGATTATAAAATTAAATGGGGTTTTAAAAAATAGAACGAAACAATTGTATTTGATGAACTTTCTGTAATTTGACCTTTAGTTACACATTTGTTAGGATACAATATAATGACACGCACCTGGCTTCCTAATTTGCCTTCTTGAAAGGTGTCTATATTCATTAAATTCTTTAGTTGGTCTTCAAAAGAAAGAGCTTCACCCCTTTCATGTTCGTCATAATTTATTTTGATCTTTTGAAACTTTTGCAGTAGATGCGCATCTTTCTAGTGTTAATGTCGTCGGCGTCGGTTTGTCTGCGTTTTCTGAACTGCAGATAGCTGTGTGCTGGATTGGCGGTTTTCGAAGTTTGCAAAATAATTTCTTATTTTCCTAGCACAAGGATGGCAAACTCTATCTTAAAGGTAATCAGATTTAGATACATCCAAGCCAAGTCGTTTGTAATCATTTGCAAGAATTGATCCTTTGGCTTCCTTGCTTTCCGACTGTTCAAACAGGTTCTCGGTCGAACACTTGGAATTCCTGCATTTGATTTTGAAATTAATGTTACATTTATGACAAAAATCGTCTTTACAAACTGCTTTTGATCCTTTCTTATTCACAGATTTTGTTGGAGTTTCTTTACTAGCCATGTAAAATAGTTATGAAACTGGGCTTGCATGCCAGATATTTGGATACCGGATATTTTTGTATACAAAGCTCAGTCCAGTTGCCATAATTTGAGTAGTTTCTGGGCTGTAACCTGCATTGTGACCGAAATTTGATTCGACGCATTGGAAATCACTAATTCAAGGTTTGAGCCTGCAATTATACCAATAACAATTATAACTGCATTCTCAAATAGTACTGTAGATTGTAAGTATAAATAGTACTCATTCCAGAGGGTGCGGGTAAATTATCAGACGAATTCGTCTGATGATGTCATGATTTCATAGCTCTGGCACAATTCTCTGCATAGTTGCGGGCATAGGCTTAAAAAACCGCGCAGGATTTCTCTATTTACAGCCCGATTTTCAGGTTGTTTTGAAAAACGCGCTGTGAGTTGTGGGATTTTCTATTTCGTGACGCGTACACGTGACCCCCTGCTGTTCACATTGCAATCATGGCTTCGACCCGTGCTTTGACATAGACTTGTTATGTATAATCTAGACGATGTTTTGTCACTATTTGATGAAAACAAGTCAGTTGGATACATGTACAGTGCAGAGGAGTTGGATTTGGATAGGCAGCACTTCTCTTCTGGCGAAAAAACAAGTAAGTTTGGGGAGAATATATCATGTCTCGCGCTGCGAAATTCTGTTCGGTTTCGTATTTCAACTTGTTGTTCTACAATCGCATTTCTTTCTTTTTCATACCCAAAATGTTTCTTTTTATATGAAAAAATATGTCTTAGACTTATATATGCATGATAATACAGTAGTTTTACGGCTGAGTGATCTGTAATGTAAATTTGAACCACTTGAATAGCGTGTTTGTTTGATGTTTTGACGCGCACATTATGTCCTACAGGCTACAGAATAATTCTCTTCAGTTCGCTTTCTTGCACCTAAGTTGAAGGTTTTCTATTTAATCATGTGCCTTCTTTATATTCCCCGTAGTTGTAGAAAGATAGAAAACACTCGGATATACAGCTGATAAAATATTTCGAAATCAATAACTATATAAACCCATGGCATATGACACTAAATAACACAAAACCATGTATACATACATGTAATAGCCAAGGGTTTTGTGTAACAACAGTCAACAAATCACAAAAATATAAAGCAGCTATTATGCTTGGCTATTATGTTTACAGGGTTTTGTTTTATTTAGTGACAATCGTCATCCTTTCGAGAATCCTTGGGGGTAACACACAAAAATCTTACAGGTTGTGACAAGGTTGTTGGTTCAACATGCCTGTAACAGCATAATGTCAACATGATAGATCACGACTGCTAAAATAACAGCACGGTTCAAGCATGTTTCAACATGTTGTGACAGGTTTGTTGAATCGACAGCAGTTGTTCATGCATGTGAGAACATGCAAAAACCAGCTTGATAGAACAACCAAGTTCATGGCTGTTGTATAACAATGCTGTTCAACCTTGTTATTTCATCATGCTCTGACAACATGTTGTATCATGTATGAACAATGTTGTTCAACACTGTTCAAGCCTGTTCAATCATCAGCCATGCACAATACTGTTTCAACATCCATGAACAGGCCTGTTTACAACCCTGCCAATATCATCTCTAACAAAAAAAGTCTATAGGCTTGCCTATAGCCATGTCTATAAGCAACCTATAGGATCCTATAGGAAACCTATAGGCAATTCGAACATTTTCTATAGGCGACCTATGATGAAACCTATTAGCCTATAGACGCCTATAGGTGCCTATAGGCTTCTATAGGCAATTCGAACATTGCCTATAGACGTTTTCTGTAAGGGATAACCAATGTGTTTTAGGCTATAGACAGGTAGAAACAGACTGCGTTTTTACGTGTGTAGTATGTTGCGCCATACAACCGACTATCCATTATACAGTACAATTCAGTCATTATTTTGCTGTACATATTGCCAATATCACAAGCTAACTTATTCTATTCAAATATTTACTATATCACCAATTATATTCAATGCAGTCGAGTTTCCATGTAAACATTAGAGTTATTACCATGTAACGTACAGTAATTTATGTGATTTATGCAAACCATTTCAGTCTTATATATGTGTGTAACAACGTTGATTGATAATATTTATTCAGGAAAACCAACGTCACAAAAAGTGTTTTTCAGAAGGTTCCTGAGAAACTATAAAATATAAGAGATAAGATATAGGATATATGTACATTACAGATTACGAATATATGTGTAAATGATTAATATGATTATATTACAAATAAGGTTAAGTATAAGGTTAAACAGTAATCTTAATATGGTAACTTAAAAAGTTCGTTTCTAAAGGTAGCTAATAGTTCGAGCGATTTAATATTGGGGTCCAAAGCATTATATTCTTTACAAGCATGATAAAAAAGTTCTGTTTCCCCCAATTTGTCTTCGGTTGACTGAGGTAGATGTCATCCTTGCGTCGTGTGTTATATGTATGATTAGTTTTTGTTATTTCGAAGTCGAAATCTGTTAAATTATTTTTACACTTGAAAATGGTTATTATACGATATAAATAGCGCCGGTACATAAGTGGATGCCAGTGTAGTTTGTTGAGGGCTTCAGTTGGGAGAAATCTAGAATAGTTTTGGCAGCTTTATTCTGGAGAATTTGTAATTGGTCCATAAGAGAAGAGTTATTTTTGTCACCCCATATAATATCTAATAACATTTTTGAAAAGCTAACTGACACTAATTCATTATGAGTGTAGTTTTACTAACTTTTACATGATATTATGCCTGAGAAGCTCTAGTCGGTAAATATGGAATATTGTCATTTTCTGCCATTTTAGGGTCGTGTACTAAAACGGCTCTAACTTTTTTCCATTTGTTCAATTTCAGTAATTTGTTGTACATATTGCCAATATTATAAGATAAGTTTTTGGTTATAGATGTTTGGATAGTATTACCCAGTATACAGGCTAGACTAGGTTTTCCTACAAAATTTATTGTCATTACATCATTAACATGTTAATTTATGCTATATATATTTCATTTTTGGCGGACCAAATATCGAAATTCTGAAAGCCCATCACATATCCTTTCAGGAAAGGTATAGCTTTCTATATAGTTCTAAATAATTACTGAGGAAATAAATGGATATTTATTTCCTCAGTAATTATTTAGAACTATATAGAAAGCTATACCTTTTCTGAAACTTCGCATGTAAAATAGGTACAAAATGCATTGGTGATAGTTTGTTTATCAGTTGTCAGTGTATCATTAATTTTAAATACCTCCACATTTTCACTTTTCTCCTTTGCTGGGAACATTTTCTTTATGTTAGTCCAAAAATCTTTAGGATTTTTGCGTCCACTGTCCTAATGGACAGTGGACACTATGTTATGGGGTAAATTCTGCGGGTCAATAAATGTTTGATACTGTCACGTGATTGTGTTACGAGGTTGAGCGAATATTTACGGAGTTTTAGCGAACATTTACGGTTCGAGATTTGGAGCACATGCTGGAGACAACAGCTTTGAATATTTGGTTTCCTAAATTTATTCCCAGTGGTTTCGATTGTGTTGTTATTCGTTTCCATTTTGTTGGTGTTCAAGGTAAGACACTTTGTCTTTTCGTTGATCGCTTGGAATTTGTTGAGTTTACTGTATTATACATATAATTTCTATAACTAATACGACATTAACCTCTAAAACAAGTCAAATCTTGCTCAAATGCGACGACCATTCCATGAACAGTAGCTTCTTAATTTGAATTTATTTATAACTAGCATCTCTATACCATTTAAAGTTAATATACATTTGTTTCGCATACATTAATTCAAAAGTAATGAACTGTAGACCAAAATATGTTCCTGTATCCTTTTAGTTTCCAGTCGTAAGAGACTATAGTCCCGGGAGCAGTACCTTATATATCAGACAAGAAGTCTGTTACTACAGAAACTCGTTTTTTTTCTTCGTAGATTTTAAACCTCTCCACTTGCAATTCAATAAAATGATGATAATGACAGATTAAATTATTTTAATCCATAAATTAGGTAGCATACAAACAAAACAGATCCAAAATAATAAAATCTATTTATAGAAAATATATACAATTTTATTATAAATATACATGAATAATTAATATATGTAGAGTTGAAGGATATAGTTACATGTAATTGATCTGTAATCTAATAATAAATATGAATTGAGAAATCAATTGTAATATTATACAGTACCTCAACCATAAATTATCCAATCAAAGAGCTAGATTTGTGCCATGTTACCAGTTTTGTGATTTGAGTTTGAATCACCCGCTGATGATGAAAACACCGGGTGATTCGAGTTGGAATACCCCGCTCGAACCAACTAGTGCATGCGCGTAAACCAAGTTGAGCATGTCAACAATGGAGGAACAACATACAAGACGTTTCTAGACGTTTCTAGACGTTTCAAGACAGCATTCAACATTGTTTCGGTATAATGTATCATTTATAGACCCTCCACTCAGGAATTTTGTTGAAATATTTAATATTTCGTCTAATTCCCCTCGCTCCGGGTCTATAAAGTACCTGTACATGTATTTTCTAATCCTGCCTCCACTGTTGAAAAAAATTGTCCGGCATTATCAGTAAAATTATAAGAGTGCTGGAAATTCGTATGCTACCAATAAATTGTGTGAGACAAAATACTGATGTTTCAAGCAAGCATCTTATATGCCTCTATTAGATTTAAAGAGATCTTGCTCAAAGCATTAGTATTTTGTTCCAAATAATTTAGCAGTACACAACTTTTTAGGTTGTTAAATTGATAAAGCTGACAGTAGAGGCAGAACTAAATTATCCATTAAGCATAAATAATTTTATAGACAATATTTACATCTTATCACTGGCTTTCTTTAGCTGTTTATATAAAGCTTTCTTTCTTGAGTACGCCGACTTAGATTGTACTTATTAACAATATCCTTAGCAAAATAAAGACCTAACACTAATATATCATTTATTTTAACAATATTTTCTAAACACAGACTGACATTCATTTGATATTTCTACATCACAATTTTCAATAATTTTGCATCAAGCTTTCACAAGAGAGGAAATCAAGACTTCATACATTCTCTACTTATAGATGACTCAGACATATAATCCTGTCTTTATTTGTCTTCTTTCTAAAAACTAATTCAACACCTCAGCAATGCTGGTAACCCATACATGGCAATTACCCAAAGTCCACCTCTTCATAATGAGAAATGTACTAATATGCCTCTGTCGATCTTCTCATTGATGATATCAAGACTTCAATTTCTTTGTTCGTGCTGTTCCATCTTAAGCAGTTTTTGCTTTTTTGTAGCTAGCCAAATACAAAAGGGCCAAATTCCTGAGAAGATCACAATACTAAATTAAATTGACATGGCACTTAGACAATTAAGAACATTCCAAATAAGGCTGTAAGGGTAGTTGCTAAGGCTATAAGCTCAGGTCTGCAAAATACAGAAGCAAGAAATTAATAAATTCATAAATTAAACTACAATATGAAGTAATTTCCATCAAACCATAAACTACGCATAACCAGAACTTAAGTCATACAACTTGTATGAAAGAAAATATTGAAATAAACAAATATAACCTCAGGATTAGATATTCATTTTTCCATTATCAGCTTCTTCAAGAAATCCAATCAAGTGTTCACAAAGGTGGATCAGCATTAAAGTTTCTATGAAACAAAAACTAAGTTTGTCTTATTTGAAAGAACTCTTAACATAATAAATTTACAACTTCAGTTTCCATATTTCACTTACATGTACTGTAGTTCTTGAGGATATTTTATTTACACTTATGTGATATCTTGCAAAATCATATATATATATTTAAGATTATTGGATGAAATCACTTCAAACTTTGCATGTGAATACAGACCACTAACATAAAGAACATTGTTCAAGTTTTAATATTACAATAGTAAAAGCATAGTTCCCAGACCTGTCTCTTTGAAAAAAATCCTCGTTATCTGATATAATAGTAAAATGAGCATACAACAGGTTTTCTCCAAAGATAAAACCAAATTTTCGTTAGAAATCATGCAAGACGAACCCTCTCCCAGTTCAGACATCTTCCACAGTACCAGTACCTTTCGATTTTCAGACTTTCTTGCAGAAATCGCAAGGCAATTGCTTATTAGTACCTTTACCCTAGTTACCTAGATTAAATTAAACGTGAGCAATCGTAAATTCTTTCAAAAATATATCGATTAATTACTTACTTCTTCAAGTGAGTATTACTTCGAACTGAACTTCCTCCACTTCAATATCAAGCAGCTCAATTGTCTGCTAAAATCCTCTTCAAACGCAGAATCAGAGCTTTCCGAACATTCAAATTCATCCCTCTCCTCTACTTCCATCTATACGACACTTGTTTCTTGTTTACTTGACTCTTAATTCACAAAAAGCTTCTGAAAACACGATTTATTCAAAGATTTGTGCTTTCTGCAAAGGCGATATAACTACCAATTCCAGCTTTGATACACCTTTGTGGACGCATGTACGCAATGCGTACCTATTTTTCATACTTCTTGAATAAGCATCGGTTATAGTTGGCTTTACTTTTTCTTACTTTTTCTTCACTATTACATTTTCTGGCTTTTCGAAGATAATAGTCTGGTTCTTTTACTTTACTCTTAATATGGGATGTCAGCCAGGGGGACTCTACCATTTTTTCCACAATTGGGGCATGTTCATTTACGCATTCAGTCAGACGGTTTTTAAATTTATTCCAGGCGAGGTTCAAGTCGTCCAGCCGGAATATTGTATCCCATGAAATATTCGTCAAATCTTTCTTAAAAGCATCTTTGTTATAATATTTGTAGTTCCGTGTTATGAATTGTCTTGGGACATATTTTGCAGTGTTCAGCTTCCGAATAATACCCATGAGATCATGATTGCTTAATCGATGAAGACCATAGTCTTTACAACATTAAAATGATGTGTTGATGCTATTATGTCGGAGAATACTGGTTTCCTTCGTTATTCTAGTTGATTGTTTTATAAGTTGTTTAAACCCATTTACTTTAATAATATTTTTAAGATCCTTATAGTCAGACGATTTCATATAGTTACAGTTGTGATCCCCTGCGAGAATGGTTTCTTTATCTTCAGCAGTAGCGGTTAGTAATACATCTGCAAATGTTGAGTCGAGATCGCTGCTGAGATGTTTTGAACTATCGGGTGGGCAGTAAACAAAACCAACCAACAATGATTTAGTAAACAATTCTAACCAGATACTTTCATTGTCTTCACGTTCAAGATTGTCACCATTGCCAGTTCATATCATCTCTCATATAAACACAAACACCCCCTCCTTTGCCGTTTGCTCGATCATTTCTTATCAATTTATAGCCATTAATCTGAAGCTGTGTATCAGCATGAGAATTGTTAAGGTGTGATTCTGTAATTCCCAAAATGTGCATATTCTTGGTTTCTTGTAAGAAGATCTTCACCAAGTCGATAGGATCCCACACTAAATCCTGCGCATGATACTATAAGATCCTACAGAGGGTTCTATATGATGCAATACATAAGATCCTGAAAGAAATAATAGAATAAATAGGATCCTACAAAAGATCCTATAAGATGCAATAAGATCCTGTAGGAAACAACTGGATCCCACATAAGATCCTGAAAGAAATGATAAAAAAGATTTCAGAAGAACAAGGACACTGCTTCAGTTCAAACACCACATAAAATAAGATATAATAAAAAACATACTGTTATATTTACTCTCATATTATATCTTAATAAGATTCAATAAAATCAAATAATTTATTGCTCAGATATACTAACATTACAGTTCTGCATGACATTGTTCAAGTTTTAAGTTCTTCTTTCAGGTTATTTACTGATATATAACCACAGCAAAATAATATAAACAAAATGTGTCTTCTCGATCAACAATGTATAAAAAGTATATACTAGTTGTACTTGCAGTTCTAGTGAAGAGCGACTTGCTTTCGTTTTTGCTATAATTTGTCCAAGCACTTTTGCTTACTTGATTGGGTGATCAAGTATTGATTTTTCTTTATTTTTGCAGGACCTGAAACTCACTATTTAATATTTTGTTTGGTGCAGTACAAACATGTTGCAGTTTGGTCAGTAATTTCCACTTCTACCTGTCACTTTCAGCAAATGTTTCGTTGTAGATTAACATTTTAACTCTTGAAACCAAACCTTTGTTATTTTACCCTTCTGTTTTCCTGTTATCAAAAATATCCTCTACAAGTCAGAGTTAAAAATAACCACAAAAGTGTCTGACCTGCTGCTGCCCATACCTGTTTCAACTTTAATATTGTGAATAACTACACCAAATTGAAACAATTAAGTCTTTGATTGTATACCGAGATAAATTTGACAATATCCAATGTTTTTCAATTTATATTCAACAGAACTGATATGAAAACTTAGTGTTTTATTGTGCTGTATGTACTGTAATAAACAAGCAATTACTGTACTTTACTTACCATACAGAAGATTAATCCTTTCAGGATCTAACTTTTGTTTCTCACTTTTTTCACTTGGATCTATTGTCCAAGTTTGTAGTTCTTGAGAAAATAACATTGATTATCGCTGGCTTGCTTGGTATCTGTCCTTTTGTAAGATTAATGTCATGGTACATCTGCAACAGAACAAAAGTCTGGTTCACATATAAGATTAATTTAAACACGGTTAATAGAGGGAGACTGGTTAGGCTAGCTGTACCACGTGACCAAATATGTTATTGTCCACTTTTATTTAGCGTCACGTAACGAGGAGAGCGCACAGATTCAGATAGCTAGTGTTGCGGCCTTTATTCATGTTGGAAAAGTTGTATCGTTTGGAGTCGTTTTAAATTTGCGTTGTTGCGCGCTTATACCTGGTTCGAATTGTGCATTCAGACGGCACGAACATTTTCTTTTTAAAATCCCGGTTTGTGGCGCAGGGGATGGCGAACATACGGCAGCGCTGAAGAAGAAGGCTCGAGATGAATGGCTCCGTTTGATCTTGAGAACGAGAGAGATGACATCAGACAGCAAATTGAGGCGAATAACGTTTATATTTGTGAGCTTCACTTCAAGCCCGATTGCATTTTAACTCGTAAGTATTTATTTTATATTTTATTTTATGCAGTCGCGCTTAAATGCCTCTGAGCACAGGTTTATTTTCAACTTGAACACTCTACAAGTACAACCACACTGCCAGATTAACATCAATTTTCAATTCATATTTTATTCAATTGGTTCGCATCTGATAACACAGCTTTTGTGTTGAAGTTCAGAGGACACAACAATATGTTATCCCACAAAGACTTAACAGTAGGAGAGCTTAATGTAGAATTACAGATTATTTCTGCTGGGATATCTCTCAGTGTTAAACTACTGTTATCAACATGTTCTCTGAAGGAAATTTCAGCAACTTTTAAAATTTCCACTAAGTCATTGCAGGGAGTGACAAGGCCTCCCCTTTTGTTCGGGCAGAGATATAATTATTTGGTTCTGAACTTTTCATGTTCTGGTGCAGTTTTCCAATCACACACCCTGCCACATAGGAAAGAGGTCCATATTCAGCTAGGTCAAGTTCCAATGGCTTGGCTGTTGAACTGTCTTTGCCTCTGGTTTGGCTAGTGTTGTAGAAACCTATCAGATGCTCTATGGAAGATGAATCATTATCAAATTTGCTACTTTGTAGTCTTGGCAGTTCAGTAATTCGCATGAACGCAGGATCAAACCGTAGAAAGATTCAAGAAGTTTGTCTGATTATTCTTACAACAAAAGGTTTCATAAAGTGTTTGAACAAAGCCACAGTGGAAGAAACAGCATTTAAACATACAGTTATTTCTGTTCCATAAAAGTTCTCTATAATTCTTTCTTTAATCGATTCCACAAATGAAGCCAGTGTGTCTTCACAAAGTGCAACACGAGTTTCGTCCACTTGATCACCTTCCAATTCCAACAAGTGCTTCGATTTTGTATGTCGAGTTAAGCCTCCTTTCGACTTGCATTGTCACATTTACTACAAGCAAAGGACTTCATACCATCGATTTCTATCAGAGCATTGGAGAATTCAGCACTTACTTCTTCTGTTTCTGTCTCAGTGACAGCAATAGAAACAGCGAAGTTATACAAATCGCCGGTTTGATGTTCGAATTGCCACGAAGAACCTTCGGCTTCGTCTTCGAATATTGGAACTCAATCGCCTTCGTCGTCATGTTTATCGCTTTCAATACCTTCGGTAATCTCCTCTGCTTCCATATTGCTGTCCTTCCTATTCTAAAACTGCCATGATCGAATAAAATAACGCTTCTTTGTCACCCACTCGAATAATCGCCTTTGTTTTGCCTTCCAACACTTGTCAGCTGTGCACTCTCCTCGTCACGTGACTGTTTTTTCACTGGTTCCCGACATCAGTTAGGCCTTTGAAGTTCGCTGGCTGCCTAACCAGTCTCCCTCTATTAACCGTGATTTAAAGTGCCACTACGATGAAAATTCACCCTCGTCTTTTAGATTTTCTTTAGCATAGAATAGTATTTCAGGGTCGAAAGTGATCATCGATGTAAAAAAAAACTTAAAAAATGGTATTTTGAAGTAAGTATTTTGAGCTCTGAAATCACTATTATTTAGGCCACCATCACTAAAAACGTGTTCCAAGTGAGCCCGCAATTTCAAAAGGTAATATTGTTTGTGACGTCAAATTCTCAATGCTATGCCTGAATTTCAGTCGAGGTTACTTGTTTTCTTGGAGAAGTAGATGAAATGTGAAGCCTTTCAGATGAAGAATTGGAAAAAACGACCTTGATTTACTTGAAGAATTAGCCATGCTGAGTCTTCTCGTTGAGAATCTGACATCACTTCGTTACGCTGGTCAGGAACATGAACGATTAATAGCGGACATAACTCCAGATTCTGAGTCAGAAAAATAATACTTACCATCGTCGAATCGCAAAACGGTTTCTACTGAGTAATATTTAGCAGCTCTGCTTTATAAATACGTAAAAATATCGATAGGTAAAAATTTGATCGTAGTGGCACTTTAAATTATGCTATATATTAGGGTCTAGAAATGAAAAGCCAAGATTACAGCTTATTTAAAAGTTTTTTATTTTATTCATCCATTCCCAAATGCTTTCTTATCACACATTGCATGATTGCAAGAAACTGCAAGATGTACCAAAATTATGTAAATTAAATTAGACCAGGTTAAGTCTGAAATGAGCCGCTAATCTATAAACGTCCGACAGCACTATTGTGTTTGAATCTTCTTTAATTGTTCTCTGTACAGCACCAAAATAAGCAAACTTTGTAAAACGTACCACTGCCTCTGTGGCATCTTTTGTCTGCAGATTTTGAGGAGGTACTTCATACTTTTGTTTGTTTAAATGTACCTAAAAAAATGAAAGCAGAATATTTTAGGTTAATGGCAGAGCTACCAAACATTGAAATTTTAATAAAGGACGGGGTATTATGCTCTAAGCTGTCAGCTGATCGATAGATCAGAGATGACTTTTAACAGGTTGCCAGATGTGACCATAAGTTACAATCCCTTGTTGGAGATTAGGACTGACTTTGAACTTTATCCCAAGGTCACGAACACTTAAGTGGCGTGATGCGGATAAGCCAATCAGCAACGTTTTATTGTGAGAGAAAATATAGTCTGAGTTTGAGCGTGAAATAGGAGTTCGTTTTTGAATAAAGTTATAAAATGGTTAAATATGCATTGTTGTGATCGTTTCGTGAAGTAAACAGTAGCGAGCAACCTATCCGACAGGATTGAGTGAATATAGCTCGAAGAGCGAAGAATTGCAATCTTAAAAATGGCCAAGACGAGCGATGTACATCAAACCCTTGAGACGAAACTCAAACACCTGAAGATTACAAGGGATAAAACTGAAACAATCATAAAGTCAGGTAAATACGAACGAATAGAACGCCACTGTGAGGCGCTAAGAGTTATAGTGAATACGGTTGATACTTGTAAAGGGAAAGTAGAAGAGTTGAAAATCGAAGACAGCGAAAGTGTTGATGATATTGCCGAGTGGTGTGTAAAGATCGAGGAGACCATCGCCGAAGCTGATGAACATGTGGTACGCTTGCGGAAGAATTACCGAAAAGGAAGAGGAGATCACCGCGGAAGCAAATAAAAAACAGTTAGATTTTGAGAAAGAACTGTACCAAGCAACATTACACTATCAAACTCAACTGGGAGCGGCCAAGGCTGATCAACAAACAAAAGCGACGAGCGACGACGAAAGTGAGAGCGATGGAGCAAAACACCAGGGAAGCCAAGGGGCCTTTGCCAAACTTCCGAAGCTAGTTATCACAAGATTTGATGGGACGTACCAAGATTGGACACCGTTCTGGGGTCAGTTCAACGAAGCAGTGGATAAATCGAGTATGCCCATTGTATCAAAATTTACTTATCTAATGGAGATGGTCTCGTTGAAAGTCAGGAAATCGATCGATAGTTTACCCTATTCTGCTGATGGAGACACTCGAGCCAAGGCCATATTAACCGAAAGATATGGGAAGCAGAGCGAAATTGTGAAGGCTTACACCAGAAATATACTCGATTTACCAGTTATATCGGGAAAACAAACGAACAAAATACACGAATTCTACGAGCGGTTGGTTCACAGTGTTCAATCCTTGGAAACGATGGGGAAGCTAGAGCAGGTAAATGGTAACGTGGCGCTCACGTTGGACAAGCTGCCTGGGATCAAGAGCGACTTGGTGAAGACTGATCATGAATGGGAAGAATGGGATTTTGCGAAGATGTGTGAAGCATTGCGGCTGTGGACACGCAGGAATCCACTGGACACGACTCCACCAGACAAGCCCCGCGACAGACCTCGAGACCGCAGCAACAACAAGCTTCTAAACTCCCACCAATCCGAACGACCCAAACAACGAGGGTGTGTCTACTGCGAATATACCGACCATAAATCCAGTGACTGTCCTAACGTACTCAGTCCCAATGAAAGGAAGCAAGTCCTAGTGAAACAACGCCGTTGTTTTAACTGCACAGGCGAAGGTCATCGAGCTGGGAGTTGCAAAAGCAAGATGTCATGCCAGAACTGCGAGCGACGTCATCAAACCTCAATCTGTGACCAACAAGAAGGGGAAAGGAATATCTTGTATACGGCGAAGTGTGGAGAAGGAACTTTTCCAGTTGTTGTAGTAAAAGTGGGAGAAGTCACCTGTCGGGCCTTAATCGATTCTGGGGCGGGGAGCTCTTATGCATCGGCGAAACTGATCGTGCTGTTAAAGAAGAAACCCATAGACGTGAGCATAAAGAAAGTGGATATGTTGATGAGCACGCGAGCAGAACGCCTGGAAACGTATGAAGCTGAAATTGAATCAATGAAAGGTGATTTCAGTATGCAAGTGAACTTTATCAAGGTAAATAAGACTCAGTTGTTGACGGTTGATAATCCTAACTACGAAGCTCTGATTGGCACTCACCCACATTTGGAAGGTGTCCGAATGGACGACCACGAAACAAAGGCCCAGCTGCCTAATGCCTATACATGTTGTACTTGGTGGAGGCGAGTATTCCAGAATCAAAACCGAAAGCAGACCGCGAGTTGGTAAAGAGGGTGATCCTGTCGCTGAGCTAACCAAGTTGGGATGGTTCATAATGTCACCGGGCAAAGAATTCGATCACCATCACATGAGGTTGACACAAACCACCCAGAGCGACTATGAGGAACTATGCCGGTTGGACGTGTTAGGCTTGGCAGACACTGCAGAACACGACCAAGAATCGGTGTATAGTGAATTCAAGGAACAATTGGAACGAAGCGAACAAGGATGGTATCAAACAGGACTTCCTTGGCTCGGTAATAATAATAATAATTTATTTCTTAAGAATAATACGCATTTTACAGCTGTCTCAATGCTTATTTACATAATTACATGAAAGTACAAAGAAAAAAGCTAAATAAATAACAGTTAAGTGTTAAAAGCCTTAGAAAAGAGAAAAGTTTTAAGAGCAGTTTTTAAAAAGTCAGCCGACGTCGACATTCGCAGCTCCACAGGAAGACTATTCCACAGTGCTGGAACCGCGATGCAAAAAGCCTGATCTCCAAACGACTTGGTCATTGATCTTGGCTGGAAAAGCAAATTTTTGCCAGAGGATCTCAAAAGGCGCTGGTGCTTAAGGGGTTGAAGCAATTCAACCAAATAAGGTGGCGATAGACCATTCAGTACTTTAAAAACCATCAGAATTAATTTAAATTTAATTCTGAATTCCACTGGTAACCAATGTAGATGTAGAAGGACCGGAGTGATGTGATCATAGCCTTTAGACCTGGTAACAATTCATGCAGCAGTGTTTTGCACCCTTTGTAACTTCTTAATCTCAGCTTGGGGTAGACCATAAAGCAGACCTTAAAGACCATAAAGGCCTTCCTCCAGATCCGAATAAAGCAATGTTACATTGGTCAAGTCGGGATGTAACGAACGCATGAACTAGTCTCAGTAGTGGGAGCATCAAGATATTTTCTCAAACTTCCTATGTTCCTGATGCCAGCATACGCTGATTTGCAAATTGCGTTAACGTGTTTTTTCATAGAAAGGTTATTATCTATGATGACGCCGAGGTCACGAGCTTCAGACTGCACCTTGATAACAGTATTGCCAACCGAGACACAAGGAGATGATGGAGGTGACTTAGAAAATTTAGAAAAAATGTGTACAAGATCTGTTTTGCCATCATTGAGAAATAACTTATTTTGAAGGCACCATGACCTAATGTCATTTGCCCTCGAACAAACAGGGAAGTCTGCGACGCCTAAATAACCTCACGAAGAAGTTAAAACGAGATGGAATAACAGCAGAATATGAACAGATCATTGCAGACCAAAGGCACAAGGGAATTGTGGAGCCAGCCCCAGAAGGAATTACTGGTCAAGAATTCTACCTTCCACACAAGCCAGTGATAAGATCATCTGCCCAAAGCACAAAGATCCGGGTAGTCTGATGCATCTGCCAAGGCAAATCAAAATGTACCATCACTGAATGAGTGCCTCTACCCTGGGCCACTGCTACAGAATAAATTATGGGACGTTCTCATCCGCCAACGTTCCTTTCCTGTGGCCCTATGTGGTGATATTGAAAAGGCCTTCCTCCAGATCCGAATAAAGCAACAGGAACGCGACGCCCTCCGCTTCCATTCGAGGAGTGACGAACACTCCGAGGCAGATGTTTACAGGTTCACCAGAGCCTTGTTCGGTTTGACTTTGTCGTCATTCCTCCTTGGGGGAGTGATGGAACAGCATTTGGAAGCCTGGGAAGGTAGGATGCCAGAAGTCGTCACCGAGCTGCGAACATGCATGTATGTCGATGACCTGTTGAGCGGAGGCCAAACAGTGGATCAAGCACAAGAGCGGAAGAATAAAGCCATAGAGATCTTCAACGACGCCGCATTTGTTCTTCACAAATGGAGCTCAAATGCCACGGAACTAGAAGATAGTCATTGTGCTGAAAGGTCAGATGTGGAAGCAACCCTTGCAAAGCAACAGTTAGGGACAGTCAAGCGAGTCCAAGATACTGGGATTGCAATGGAACAAGGATGACGACACACTGTCGGTGCTATTTCCACAAGACGAGACTCCATTATCCAAAAGAGGAGTGTTAAGCCAGCTGGCACAAGTGTATGATCCCTTGGGGTTGGTTTCTCCACTCACCTTAGAAGGGAAATTCCTTTACCGCGATATATGCAACCAGAAGTTGCCATTGGATATGGAACTAAACCAACAACTCATCCGACGATGGACGTCTTGGATTCACCGCCTTCCCAAGAGTATAACCGTGCCGCATCCGGTTGTGGACCATCGGGAAGCTGTATTGGACCTAGAGTTACATGCATTTGGCGATGCTAGTACACAAGGGATAGGAGCGGCAGTTTACTCCATCGTCTGCCAAACGTCAGGAGTCACACAACGGCTCATCACAGCTAAGAGCAGGTTGGCGAAACAAGGCCTCACGATACCCCGTCTGGAACTTATTTCTGCACATATGGCGATGAACCTAGTTGTCAACGTGAAGAATAGCCTGGATCATCTGCCTATACCGAACGTGTATGCCTGGCTGGATAGCACGGTGGCACTCCACTGGATCCGAGGGAACGGACAGTACAAACAGTTTGTTTCAAATCGTGTGAGCAAGATCCATCGTCAACCGGAGATCCAGTGGAGATACCGACGAGCAACTATTAGAGAAACACAAGCTACAAAGAGCTCTACGAGTGACTGCATGGATAGCAAGATTCTTGTGGAACTGTAAGGCAGAGAGGAAATTAGCTGGCCCACTGATGGTAATGGAGATTCAAGACGTGAAAAGGAAATGGATACAATGCGTGCAACAGAGGGATGAACTAACCCCATCATTCGAACAGAATCGAAAAGAGCTCAACTTGCAAGTCAATCAACAAGGCCTACTCGAGTGTCGTGGAAGAATACAAGGAAGATATCCGATTTACTTACCGAACAATGCTTTGCTGACTCGGAAGTTGGTACAGAAACTACATTACGAGACGCTGCATGGAGGTGTGGGATTAACCATGTCGACAGTCAGGGAGAACTACTGGGTACCGAAACTATGCAGTTTGGTGAAGTCAGTGAGAAGAGAATGCTGGGGATGCAAGAGATATCAGGCAACCGTACTGGCTGCACCACCCCCTGGAAACCTTCCAGAGGATAGAATCAGCGGCGAGACAGCCTTCGAAGTAATTGGAGTTGATTTTGCAGGTCCCATTTACTACAAGCGAACCTCCAGCTGTCAAGGAAAAGCCTACTTGGCCCTATTTTCCTGTAGTCTCATCAGGGCCGTTCACCTGGAACTTCTTCCAAACCTTGAAACGGAGACGTTCATCCCAAGCCTGAAGCGATTCATAGCCCGGCGTGGTAGACCGAGAAAAATCTACTCTGACAATGGAGGGACTTTTGTGAAAGCAGCAAAGTGGATCCGCACATCAGGAAAGACGAGAAATTGCAAGGATACTTACAAGATCATGAGATCCAGTGACAATTCAACCTGTCACGTGCACCCTGGTGGGGTGGGCAGTTTGAACGCCTCATTGGGGTGGTCAAACAAGCCATGTACAAAACAATCGGTGGTGCAACCCTCAGTTGGGCTGAGCTGAGCAAAGTTCTGCTAGATGTAGAAGTTGAAGTGAACCGAAGGCCTTTAAGTTATGTTGAAGATGATGTACAACTGCCTGTCTTAACCCCGTCATCCTACCTATTTCAAAGATCTAATCTGTTGCCGGAGAAAGAACCATGGCGGGAAGAAACAAAGAGTCTTCGAAAGAGAGCCAAATATCTGAAGACATGCAAGGATACATTATGGAGTCGCTGGTCCAAGGAATACCTTAATGCACTGAGAGAACGCCACAATCTCAACCACGACCGGAAGAAATTCAATGTCAAAGTAGGAGAAGTGGTTATGGTGAAGTCCGACGAGAAGAACCGAGGCAAGTGGCCCATGGGGATTGTGCGATAATTATTTCCTGTACGTGACGGTTTGGTAAGAGGAATTAAAGTTGAGACAGGGAAGGGATTCCTGGAGAGGCCCATCCAACACCTGTACCCTCTGGAATTGTCTTGTGACAAAAAAACAGTTCCAACCATAGAAGACCTAAATCCTGAAGCGAAACCGTTCCGGCCAACTCGGGAGGCAGCAAGAGGGGAGCAGAGAGAATCAAGTCGATGGCTGACCAATTCCTTATATAGACAATGATCTATCGAGAACAGTGTATAGATCGTTACTATTCATTCGTTTAAATATATCGTGTTTTAATACCCTTTACATATACATCTATTTGGGAATAGAGGTATAGGGGGAGTGTGTTGGAGATTAGGACTGACTTTGAACTTTATCCCAAGGTCACAAACACTTAAGTGACGTTTTATTTTGAGAGAGAGAAAATATAGTCTGTGTGAGTTCGAGCATGAAAGAGTTTGTTTTTGAATAAAGTTATAAAATGGTTAAATATGCATTGTTGTGATCGTTTCGTGAAGTAAACAGTAGCGAGCAACCTACACCAGGAGGCAATTTACGAAACCCACCCTGATGGCAAATGCATAAACATTGACAGGAAAAATCTAATATGCAATCAAAATTATTTTTTATAGTGCAAATTATTTATTGGACAGTTGAATCTGCTTGGGAGAATTCCTGGCCAATACAGAGATAGATCAATAAAAAATGCACCTTGATATGACAACTAAATCATTTGTTGGTGTGACTAAAATATTCCTAGTAATTTGACCCCAGGCTAGTTGTTTTAAAATAACCTTTCTCTCCGGAGTGCTTTCAGCTGACCAACTTGCAATTGATGAACTGCTTGCCGATGAAAAATATCCTGATTTTAGAATATCCAAGATGGCTTGTAATTTATGGGATATAAAAAATTATCTAGCTTACAAAGCTTTAAATATACAGCAGAACTTATAGTAGATAAACAACAATGGCGTCGTTGTGGAGTCTGCGAGAGAACATTAGATCGTTAGAAATTGAATGGAAGGACGAACAACATGAAGTAATTAAACAACCTCTTAGTGGGAAATATGTTTTAACAATTCTTCCAAGTTCCAACAGGATTTGGTAAAAGTAGAATCTACCAAGCGTTTACAACATTGAAGAATATTACAGATGACTTGGATTTCTCTGCTTGGCTAACACTGAAGTAGAAAATGCCATCACATTAACAGCGTGGCATGTCTTTTTTCGCTTTGACACAATGTATGACTGCAAGTCATACATTCAAAACAGAATACCAAAGTGGACATTGCCAGCTAACTTAGTGCGAAATTGGGGACATGACAAGATAGTTCAACATGTTGGAAAATATTGCTCGCTGCTGTAGCCCAATTTTTCAATGATCAAATGATTGCTTAACAGTTACGGAGCAATTATAGAATACCCGTCCACTTTTGAAACAGCATTTCCCTTACAGAAAAAGTCTAGGCGCCTATAGGATCCTATAGTTTGCCTATAGACTTTTTTGTTAGGGTTAAAGGCAGAAATACAAACCAGGATGGTCTAAAATGTGTTTAAATATAATGTTGAAGGTTTATATTGTGTGTAGTTGTTGATTATCAAATTTAATGGGGTTTTAAAACAACGAAGCAATTGTATTCGATGTACTTTCTGTAATTTGACCTTTAGTTACACATTTGTTAGAAATATAATGACATGCACCTGCTTTCCTAATTGTGTCCATATTCATTAAATTCTTTAGTTTAGTTTAGTTTTTTAGTTTTTTTAGATTTTTAGTTCGTCTTCAAAAGAAAGAGCTTCATCCGTCATAAAATAGATGCTTTCGACGATGAGGTTCTTTTACTTCTTTATTTTGATCTTTTGCAACGTTTGCAGTAGATGCGCATCTTTCTAGTGTTAATGTCGTCGGCGTCGTTTTGTCTGCGTTTTCTAAACTGCAGATAGCTGTGCGCTGGATTGGCGCTTTTCGAAGTTTGCAAAAAATAATTTCTTATTGGTAATTTTTAATTAATTGGTAATTAAATAATTTCTGATGGCAAACTCTATCTTAAAGGTAATCACATTTAAATAAAGCCAAGTCGTTTGTAATCATTTGCAAGAATTGATCCTTTGGCTTCCTTGCTTTCCGACTGTTTAAACAGGTTCTCTGTTGAACACTTGCAATTCCTGCATTTGATTTTGAAATTAAGGTTACATTTATGACAAAAATCGTCTTTACAAACTGCTTTTGGTTTTGATCCTTTCTTATTCACAGATTTTGTTGGAGTTTCTTTACTAGCAATGTAAAATAGTTATGAAGCTGGGCTTGCATGCCAGATATTTGGATACCGGATATTTTTGTATACAAAGCTCAGTCCAGTTGCCATAATTTGAGTAGTTTCTGGGCTGTAACCTGCATTGTGACCGAAATTTGATTCAATGCATTGGAAATCACTAATCCATGCTTCAATTCAGGGTTTTGAGCCTGCAATTATACCAATAACAATGTTATAACTGCATTCTCAAATAGTACTGTAGATTGTAAGTATAAATAGTACTCACTCTGGCACAATTCTCTGGATAGTTGCGGGCATAGGCTTAAAAAAC
This sequence comes from Chrysogorgia sp. JL179-B06, assembly GCA_035772405.1. Lineage (NCBI taxonomy): Eukaryota > Metazoa > Cnidaria > Anthozoa > Scleralcyonacea > Chrysogorgiidae > Chrysogorgia > Chrysogorgia sp. JL179-B06. The sequence goes on along the minus strand of JAYKKM010000350.1, from coordinate 1,250,821 downwards.
CGCACAAGATTTCTCTATTTACAGCCCGATTTTCAGGTTTGGAAAAACGCGCTGTGATTGTTGGGATTTTCAATTTCGTGACGCGTACACGCGACCCCCTGCTGTTCACATTGCAATCATGGCTTCGACCCGTGCTTCGACATAGACTTGTTATGTATAATCTAGACGATGTTTTGTCACTATTTGATGAAAACAAGTCAGTTGGATACATGTACAGTGCAGAGGAGTTGGATTTGAATAGGAAGCACTTCTCTTCTGGCAAAAAAACAAGTAAGTTTGGGGCGAATATATCATGTCTCGCGCTGCGAAATTCTGTTCGGTTTCGTATTTCAACTTGTTGTTCTACAATCGCATTTCTTTGCTTTTTCATACCCAAAATGTTTCTTTTTATATGAAAAAATATGTCTTAGACTTATATATGCATGATAATACAGTAGTTTTACGGCTGAGTGATCTGTAATGTAAATTTGAACCACTTTTGAATGGCATGTTTGCTTGATGTTTTGACGCGCACATTGTGTCCTACAGGCTACAGAATAATTCTCTTCGGTTCGCTTGCTTGCGCCTAAGTTGAAGGTTTTCTATTTGATCATGTGCCTTCTTTATATTCCCCGTAGTTGTAGAAAGATAGAAAACACTCGGATATACAGCTGATAAAATATTTCGAAATCAATAACTATATAAACCCATGGCATATGACACTAAATAACACAAAACCATGTATACATACATGTAATAGCCAAGGGTTTTGTGTAACAACAGTCAACAAATCACAAAAATATAAAGCAGCAATTATGCTTGGCTATTATGTTTACAGGGTTTTGTTTTATGTAGTGACAATCGTCATCATTTCGAGAATCCTTGGGGGTAACACACATAAAAATCTTACAGGTTGTAACAAGGTTGTTGGTTCAACATGCCTGTAACAGCATAATGTCAACATGATAGATCAGGACTGCTAAAATAACAGCACGGTTCAACATGTGACAGGTTTGTTGAATCGACAGCAGTTGTTCATGCATGTGAGAACATGCAAAAACAAGCTTGATAGAACAACCAAGTTCATGGCTGTTGTATAACAATGCTGTTCAACCTTGTTATTTCATCATGCTCTGACAACATGTTGTATCATGTATGAACAATGTTGTTCAACACTATTCAAGCCTGTTCAATCATCAGCCATGAACAGGCCTGTTTACAACCCTGCCAATATCATAACCAATGTGTTTTAGGCTATAGACAGGTAGAAACCGACTGCGTTTTTACGTGTGTAGTATGTTGTGCCATACAACCGACTATCCATCATACAGTACAATTCCATTGTTCAATTTCAGTCATATTATTTTGCTGTACATATTGCCAATATCACAAGCTAATTTATTCTATTCAAATATTTACTATATCACCAATTATATTCAATGCAGTCGAGTTTCCATGTAAACATTAGAGTTATTACTATGTAACGTACAGTAATTTATGTGATTTATGCAAATTATTTCATTCTTATATATGTGTGTAACAACATTTTTGAAAAGCTAACTGACACTAATTCATTATGAGTGTAGTTTTACTAACTTTTACATGATATTATGCCTTTGAGAAGCTCTAGTCGGTCAATATGGAATATTGTCATTTTCCGCCATTTTAGGGTCGTGTACTAAAACGGCTCTAACTTTTTTCTATTTGTCCAATTTCAGTCATATTTGTTGTACATATTGCCAATATCACAAGATAAGTTTTTGGTTATATCTGTTTGGATAGTATTACCCAGTCAGTATACAGGCTAGACCAGTTTTTCCTACAAAATTTATTGTCATTACATCATTAACATGTTAATTTATGCTATATATATATATATATATTTCATTTTTGGCAGACCAAATATCGAAATTCTGAAAGCCATCACATATCCTTTCAGAAAAGGTATAGCTTTCTATATAGTTCTAAATAATTGCCGAGGAAATAAATGGACATTGACACTGGTCAATTTTCACTGATTTTGCCCCAGTCAAGAATGAGTTAAACTATGAAAAATTGAAAATGAAATTATTAATCCAACTTGGTCTAATCAGGTTCTAAAGATTTATGATGTTGGAATATATACATTTTAAGACCAAACCGGGACCAGTTGCAAAAAATGCAACTTCAAGGCCTTAATTCTGGCCGGAAGGTGATAAACTCAAATGACGATAATTTTACGCGATGTACGGAAGAGAAAGGCGTAAATAATATAATTCAGAAACTGAGTTTGGCATTTGCTCACAGCAACGATGAGCGAAATCAATTTCTATAATTTATTGCAGTTCCTCGCGTATTTTCATCTCCAACCTCGTCACTAGGCTCTTTTTGAGACGAGGTTTGTCAGCCCCAAAAACGCCTACACTGCAGTCTACCTGCAGCATCCTTCGACCATTCTGAAAGTTTGTTAGTGAATTTTGCCTGATCTGTATTGAGCGCTGATTGGTTTTCCTTATCTCTGGTCTTGACAATTTTCCCAAAATATTTGCATGATGAACAGTATCAAAGGCTTTTCTTAGGTCAACGTAAACCGCTCCTGAACAATAACCTCTGTCAATATTTTGTCACAGCATGCTGTGTTGATCTGCCACGGCGAAACCCAAACTGATAGGGAGAGAAAAGGTCGTGTGATTCTAGGTAATCAGACAGCTGGTTATATACGATCCTTTCTAACACCTTAGAACACCAGAAGTATAGATATTGGTCCGTAGTTGTCCAGAAGGGAACGATCACTTGATTTGTACACTGGCGTAATCTTTGCGATTTTCTCTGATGTTGGAAATAGAGATGATTGTAAACTGAGGTTTGCCAAGTAAGTGATTGGAGGAGCTGCCATTTCCTCTGTGCTGTCTTTGATCGGTCTAGGTGGTATGTTATCATGACCGGCTGCCTTTGATGGATTTAAATTTTTGAGTATAACAATAACATCACCAGGACGGACTTCAGAAAAGGTGAAGAGCTTAATATCACGAAGACTAACATAAGAATAAACTTTCCAGGTCAAGTTGGTAAGACCGATGGATATGATATTTTGCAGCGATAATGCTACGCATGTAAAATAGGTACAAAATGCATTGGTGATAGTTTGTTTATCAGTTGTCAGTGCATCATTAATTTTAAACACCTTAGCATTTTCACTTTTCTCCTTTGCTGGGAACATTTTCTTTATGTTAGTCCAAAAATCCTTTAGGATTTTTGCGTCCACCGTCCTAATGGCAGGTACTTCATGTAAGCCTGTCCCCAACACAACTATAATCCTAACCAAAATTTTATGTCGGGACACAAAATTCGGCATACATGAAATAGTCTCCGTCCTAATGGACAGTGGACACTATGTTATGGGCTAAATTCTGCAGGTCAATAAATGTTTGATACAATCACGTGATTGTGTTACGAGGTTTAGCGAACATTTACGGTTCGAGATTTGGAGTACATGCTGGAGACAACCGCTTTGAATATTTGGTTTCCTAAATTATTCCCAGTGGTTTCGATTGTATTGTTATTCGTTTCCATTTTGTTGGTGTTCAAGGTAAGACACTTTGTCTTTTCGTTGCTCGCTTGCAATTTGTTGAGTTTACTGTATTATACATATAATTTCTATAACTAATACGACATTAACCTCTAAAACAAGTCAAATCTTGCTCAAATGCGACGACCATTCCATGAACAGTAGCTTCTTAATTTGAATTTATTTATAACTAGCAACTCTCTATGCCATTTAAAGTTAATATACATTTGTTTCGCACACATTAATTAAAAAGTAATGAACTGTAGACCAAAATATGTTCCTGTATCCTTTTAGTTTCCAGTCGTAAGAGACTATAGTTCCGGGAGCAGTACCTTATATATCAGACAAGAAGTCTGTTACTACAGAAACTCGTTTTTTTTTCTTGATAGATTTTAAACCTCTCCACTTGCAATTCAATAAAATGATGATAATGATAGATTAAATTATTTTAATCCATAAATTAGGTAGCATACAAACAAAACAGATCCAAAAAAAAATTATATTTATAGAAAATATATACAATTTTATATATTTTTTATTATACAGTACCTCAACTATAAATTATCCAATCAAAGAGCTAGATTTGTGCCATGTTACCAGTTTTGTGATTTGAGTTTGAATCACCCGCTGATGATGAAAACACCGGGTGATTCGAGTTGGAATACCCCGCTCGAACCCACTAGTGCATGCGCGTAAACCAAGTTGAGCATGTCAACAATGGAGGAACAACATACAAGACGTTTTAAGACAGCATTCAAGATTGTTTCGGTATAATATATCATTTATAGACCCTCCGCTCAGGAAATTTGTTGAAATATTTAATATTTCGTTTAATTCCCCTCGCTCCGGGTCTCCACTGTACATGTATTTTCTAATCCTGCCTCCACTGTTGATGAGAAAAATTGTCCGGCAACATCAGTAAAATTATAAGAGTGATGGAAGTTCGTATGCTACCAATCAATTGTGTGAGACAAAATACTGATGTTTCAAGCAAGCATCTTATATGCCTCTATTAGATTTAAAGAGATCTTGCTCAAAGCATTAGTATTTTGTTCCAAATAATTTAACAGTACACAACTGCTTAGGTTGTTAAATTGATAAAGCTGACAGTAGAGGCAGAACTAAATTAACCATTAAGCATAATTAATTTTATAGACAATATTTACATCTTATCACTGGCTTTCTTTAGCTGTTTATATAAAGCTTTCTTTCTTGAGTACGCCGACTTAGATTGTACTTATTAACAATATCCTTAGCAAAATAAAGACCTAACACTAATATATAATTTATTTTAACAATATTTTCTAAACACAGACTGACATTCATTTGATATTTCTACATCACAATTTTCAATAATTTTGCACCACAAGCTTTCACAAGAGAGGAAATCAAGACTTCATACATTCTCTACTTATAGATGACTCAGACATATAATCCTGTCTTTATTTGTCTTTCTAAAAACTAATTCAACACCTCAGCAATGCTGGTAACCCATACATGGCAATTACCCAAAGTCCACCTCTTCATAATGAGAAATGTACTAATATGCCTCTGTCGATCTTCTCATTGATGATATCAAGACTTCAATTTCTTTGTTCCTGCTGTTCTATCTTAAGCAGTTTTTGCTTTTTTGGTATATTCACCATAATATTACATACATGTAGCTAGCCAAATACAACAAAGGGCCAAATTCCTGAGAAGATCACAATACTTAATTAAATTGACATGGCACTTAAGGCTGTAAGGGTAGTTGCTAAGGCTATAAGCTCAGGTCTGCAAAATACAGAAGCAAGAAATTCATAAATTCATAAATTAAACTACAATATGAAGAAATTTCCAAAGTCTTGTATGAAAGAAAATATTGAAATAAACAAATATAACCTCAGGGTTAGATATTCATTTTTCCATTATCAGCTTCTTCAAGAAATCCAATCAAGTGTTCACAAAGGTGGATGAGCATTAAAGTTTTTATGAAACAAAAACTAAGTTTGTTTCATATTTGAAAGAACTCTTAACATAATAAATTTACAACTTCAGTTTCCATATTTCACTTACATGTACTGTAGTTCCTGAGATATTTTATTTACACTTATGTGATATCTTGCAAAATCATATATATATTTAAGATTACTGGATGAAATCACTTCAAACTTTGCATGTGCATACAGACCACTAACATAAAGAACATTGTTCAAGTTTTAATATTACAATAGTAAAAGTATAGTTCCCAGACCTGTCTCTTTGAAAAAAATCCTTGTTATTTGATATAGTAAAATGAGCATACAACAGGTTTTCTCCAAAGATAAAACAAAATTTTCGTTAGAAATCATGCAAGACGAACCTTCTCCCATTCAGACATCTTCCGCAGTACCTTTCGATTTTCAGACTTTCTTGCAGAAATTGCAAGGCAATTGCTTATTAGTACCTTTACTCTAGTTACCTAGATTAAATTAAACGTGAGCAATCGTAAATTCTTTCAAAAATATATCGATTAATTACTTACTTCTTCAAGTGAGTATTACTTCGAACTGAACTTTCTCCACTTCCATATCAAGCAGCTCAATTGTCTGCTAAAATCCTCTTCAAACGCAGAATCAGAGCTTTCCGAACATTCAAATTCATCCCTCTCCTCTACTTCCATCTATGCGACACTTGTCGACTCTTAATTCACAAAAACCTTCTGATAACGCGATTTATTCAAAGATTTGTGCTTTCTGTAAAGGCGATATAACTACCAATTCCAGCTTTGATACACCTTTGTGAACGCATGTACGCAATGCGTACCTATTTTTCATACTTCTCTTGAATAAGCATCGGTTATAGTTGGCTTTACTTTTTATTAGCCGGCGATAAGTGGACCAGCCGTTTTCACTGTTAGATTTTCTGGCTTTTCGAAGATAATGGGATGTCAGCCAGGGGGACTCTGCCACTTACCATTTTTCCACAATTGGGGCATGTTTATTTACATGGCGATGTTCAAGTCGTCCAGCCGGAATATTGTATGCCATGAAATATTCGCCAAATCTTTCTTAAAAGCATCTTTGTTATAATATTTATAGTTCCGTGTTATGAATTGTCTTGGGACATATTTTGCAGTGTTCAGCTTCCGAATAATACCCATGAGATCATGATTGCTTAATCGATGAAGACCATAGTCTTTACAACATTAAAATGATTTGTTGATGCTATTATGTCTGAGAATACTGGTTTCCTTCGTTATTCTAGTTGGTTGTTTTATAAGTTGTTTAAACCCGTTTACTTTAATATTTTTAAGATCCTTATGGTCAGACAATTTCATATAGTTACAGTTGTGATCCCCTGCGAGAATTGTTTCTTTATCTTCAGCAGTAGCGGTTAGTAATACATCTGCAAATGTTGAGTCGAGATCGCTGCTGAGATGTTTTGAATTATCAGGTGGGCAGTAAACAAAACCAACAATGATTTAGATTTTTTAATAAACAATTCCAACCAGATACTTTCATTGTCTTCACGTTCAAGATCGTGTCACCATTGCCAGTTCATATAATTTCTCATATAAACACAAACACCCCCTCCTTTGCCGTTTGCTCGATGATTTCTGATCAATTTATAGCCATTAATCTGAAGCTGTGTATCGGCATGAGAATTGTCAAGGTGTGATTCTGTAATTCTCAAAATGTGCATATTCTTGGTTTCTTGTAAGAAGATCTTCACCAAGTCGATTTTCGAAGCTAAGCCATTAACGTTCTGGTGAAATATTTTGAGACCTGAGTAGAGAGTTGTTCTATAAGATCGTTGAACAATGGCTCCGTTTGACTTTGTTTGTGTTCATCGTCTTCTTCTGGTTGCCCTTGGTTTTGTTCAAGTAGGTTCAAACAGGGCAGGCAGTGGAACTGCTCATGGCCGTTATCAAGTTTATAGATAAGGCATTTAACATGGAATAATTGCTTACAAGAATCACATGAGCGCTGTAGTGGATTCTTTCGAAGTTGTAGTTGAGTTGATCTAGTTGTAGTTGATTCTTTTGAAGCATCCACCACATTTGACAGCTGGACCAGGGCATAGTTCTATATCTCCCGATAGGATAAGCAATAATGTCAGAGCGTTTTTTGGTCGTAGGTTTAATCCATAATCCTGTTTATACTGCCAAAGCGATGAAGAAATGAACGATTCGTTTATATCTGTAGCTTCTTCATAATGGAACGAACAACATACTGAATTACTACCAACCAGCAGGGGCGGATCCAACGGTTGCAAAGCGTCAGATTTTCAGAGCCGAATAATTAATAACAGTGAGAGAACGTCTTTTATCTTATTCAGACTGATATATTTTCGAATCTTACTCAATAAACAATACAAAGTTTCGTTCTTTCTTCCACCTACTACAATCCTTGAAGTAAGCATAATATCAGGCCGCATCACTCCCATACGCCTCTTGCACACTGAGAATGTCTGAACCCTTATGTCGGGATTACTTGAAGTAATCGATTAATCGTTATCGATAGCGATCAAACCGCATGTAAACCCCAAAATCTCATGCGTTATTGCGTTGCAGTGAAGACAAAAGTAGCCGAAGCCGTCACTCCAGAGAGAGCAAATCATATTCGGAAATTTGAATGGCAATGCTCTCCTGGCACAAAAACATCAAAGAAGAAAGCTCTATTTGTCGATGAACATATTAGTGTCAAAGATGCGGCTTTTTATTGTATACAAATGTTTGAAAATTGACAGGTAATCTGCACACGCTACCAAGTTTTCGAACCAACTCCAACACGCGACCAAATCCTCGATAAACCTTGTGTCCGCAACATACTCTACAGACCCATATACAATATGATATATACAGGTACCACCGAAAATATCGTCCGTACTCAGTTGTCAACGTAGTCGCCAATAGAGCACGCTGTTATTCCCATTGACTTGAGCTCTGATATTTCGTCGGCAATGATACTTTTTAAAAGGATGATGACCAGAACATATGCAGCGTGAAGAACGCCAGCGACTGAAATATCAAACTCTTCCCAAATCCTGTGGGCATCACAGCGACGGATTACATCTCTCTTCGTAAACAAATGTGTTCTGTGTTGAGATCAGTGCATGACACGAAAAAATGAATAATTCGCATATCTGTCATTTCCAACCAATCACATTTCTCGTCCACTGAGAGGACGAGTAAATACGACAAAACAGTGGACTTTGTGCAGCCTCTCCCTCCCCTGCGTTTTCGCTCTTCCAACTCCCCCCCCCCCCCTTCGAGAGCCGCTACGCAGGCTAAGGTGGATAACACTGACAGAGGTCTTGATATCGTATGTAAGCCGAATCCAATAATTGTTTTATTATACAATTATAAATGTAGAAGCCTTTAGGGAGTTTAGGAAGTAAGCCACGCAAAGACAATTACTTCGGCAAGACATCAATTGTCTGTAGGTTTTTAGCCAATCAAAATCGAGATTATATGAGTATACATTTGATGGTTGCTACATTTAGTTTATTGGATATGTAGGTTATAGTAAAGTGCCCCTAACCTCAAAATTTTGTATCGTCTTATTTGGAAGAACTTTTAAAATGATAAAGTAACTTCTTTTGAAGATTTTCACTTCTTCGCTTTAGCCAATCATATCGCGCAAGCAACTAGCGCTTACCATATAATAATAAAACTTAATTACCTTTATTGGCATATTTCGTGTTGCTTTTCCTGAGCTCGGTTTACTGGGCCGACATGTGAAGTAGAGAGACTATGACTCGTTTGGGATAATTTGGCTAGGGTTGCCAGTCCCCTAGGCGTTTTATTAAAACTTTTATAATATAAATTGTAAAATATGCATTTTAGAAATGTTATAGAATGTCTGTATCCAGTAAAGGTGAGGGCCAATAACGCCACAGCATCTATGCGCAGCGAAGATGCCGCCCCACCCGAGGGAAATGCAACACAAATGTTGGTGCCTGTCACAGATAAACTTATTAGGATTTTTAAAAGAACATGCAACAGTTGCCCTTGCGAACTGTTAATGTCTATAGATATTCCAAGTAAAGCTTAATAAGAATACTGCCTTTACGTTAAGTGTTTATAAAACAGTCGCCCTTGCAAACCATCATCATATTTATTATTGTACTTTAAATGCAGCAGTTTCCACCCTTGCCAATTGTTATGACAATATTAGTTACAATATATTACTGTTCATGACAAGGTCACCAATCATAATTCGTCACCCTTGCTAACAAATGATGACAAGTGAATAATTGTAAAAATCACGATAATCAAGAATGAATATACATACGACTAAGAAAACTCCCCGCGTGAATTTTTAGTCAAGGATATATATATATATATATAACGATAGTAAAATTATCAGTCATTGATGGTACTTGAATGTATTTGTGAAATGCATTTGATTTCCAACGGCCAGGCGTGCGAATCTGTGTATTACATCCCTGTAACCTGTTCTGCAGCGTAGGATGCTGCGCCGATACGAAAAGACCACAATAGCGTATCGCTGCAGTCAGCCGTGAATCGAATACTTCGAGTGACTGGTGCTCCCTGTTGTGTAAGGAAAATAGTTCCTGGTCGGTTACCTCGTATAGAGAGCTAATCGAGCATGAATACGATATGGCGACATTGGGTTGACGTTTCAGGATATGGCGATATTGGGTTCACGTTTCAGGACTACTAAAGTAAATGAACGGTTGTTATAATTATGTTTGAAGTCGAGAAACGTTAGTTTTATGCCAACTACCAGCTGGTTACTCGAATCGTACATTTTTGTGAGTTGATGCATTTGTAAAGGCTGACAACATGAAGAATTTATCTTCGTAATTTCGCCAATCCTCAAGAATGCAAAAAATGCCAATTGACAGAATATTCTAAATTGGTAAATCTGGTAATGAGAACCTGTGATTTTTGAGGGGATACCTCAAGCAAACTTCTGAGGATAGGTAGCATTATCGGCGATCGACTATCTATTCTTTACCTTTCTACTACCTTTCTTACTCCCATAACCTTTTAGCATCTGAATGATGTAGAATACTCGCGTTGGATCTGGCAAACCAGACAGTTTGTGAGAGTAACTCAAAGCTGATATATAGGTGTTGGCAGTTGACTGTGCGTAGTTTCGATCAAACATATAGGCTATAAAAGAGCGAATTAGGTAGCAGGATAAATGGGTAAGAATGAGCTGTGCGAAATATTGTACTGTAGAATTGTGTAAATAATTTCCATACTCTCGTATAAGTTGGAATAGATGTCGGTTGAAGGCTTGATTGGGTCATTAACCTCAGTGGCAGTGCCGTATATGTGCGTTAAAGAGCGCACTCATATTCTAATGACGAGGAAAGATTTGTTTCAACAAAGCATATCTACCTGATACGAATACGTTTGGATTATTGTTAAACTAAGAGAATCAGTGTTCGAATCTGAAACGTTGGTAAGTTGTTTCAACAAAGCAGCTTATTTTTCCTATGTATACTTTGTTTTAAGATACAGCTGTACCGTGAAGATGTTAATTGATGTTTTTTGGCGAAATATTATCGCTAATCTTTATCTTAATATACGTTTTAAGGTTGAAGGTAATAAGCAATTCCCTTGCGAGTTCAAAGATAATAAAAAGCGATGCCAGGCACAGTTCTGTATGATTTTACACCCTCAAGTGAATAGCTCCAGGGGATTGGAACCGTTGCAGTTGCTACGGTCAGATTTTCCAAATAAAAAATTCTAATTTATGCCATTCCGAGATAAGAATTATTTCCGGCCAGCAATCTGCATCAGACAATCTAGTTGCTATTCATACCGCTCATAATGATATGCGAAAATGAAATAACCTAAAACAATGGTCCCAAAGGGAAATTAATGATGCGGGACATGCAAAAACAATCAACAGGCGTCTATAAATGCATGTTTCGTGCATTCCACTCAGTTCTTGCTCAGTTCCAGCAGACAAGCACATGCGAAGTGATGATTTGGCAGTGACCCACGCGAATTTCTGTATGACATGGCAGAGGCTCGTATGCAGTATCCAGTAGAAATAGTTGAGGAGGGTGGCCAAATAGAACAACCGGCACCACAACAACAGCCTCAACAACAACAGCCTCAACAACAACAGCCTCAACAACAACAGCCTCCAGCGCCTGTTGAGGGGGACTTGGAGGTATGTATGGTTTCGTTTCTTGTTGTCAATCGTAATATTTTTGATTAACACCGCACCTCTTTTGCGAATAGCACTTTACGCTAGTCTGTATTCCTAGTATAAACTCTTTTAGAACAGAGGCTGTTTACTTCGTGGCTTTGTAAATGTTCATACAATCGACTCATATTATATGCACATTGGATCTACCTTTATGCTGTAATATGTGACAAGTTGGACTCAGTTATAGACGAGCTCAACTCGGGATGTATAATATGTATGTAATAACACAATTTTCGGCAACACGATCGCTTGGTGCCCATTGGAACGTGACATGGATACCATACTATGGTTTATTTATTGCATACATGGTTGACGGTAAAAATTATTTCTTTCATCTTCAGTCTGTGTGGGCATGTAAATCGCTCTGTAAATGCGAAAACACTCGCTTGATCTCTATTACATCATGTGAACTCTTCGTACTATTTCCAACATACACAAACCTTATTTTCAACATAATCTCTGTAAATACGTACGATTATTTATCATTCCGATGAGAGGTCCTCTTACCAGAGGGCTATTTAAGGGTCAGTTTTCACCAGATTGCATATTATACAAGGGTGGGTTTTCACCAGATTGTTATAAATGGCAGATTGCTAGTTGGGGTGAGTTTTCGCCAGATTGTTATGAATGGCAGATTGCTAGTTGGGGTGAGTTTTCACCAGATTGTTATGAATGGCAGATTGTCATTCCAGGGTGAGTTTTCACCAGATTGTTAGAAATGGCAGATTGTCATTTCAGGGTGAGTTTTCCCCAGATTGTTAGAAATGGCAGATTGCTATTTTCAGCGGTCTTACCCAAGCGATATAAGAGGGAGCATCACCATAGCCACATTACCATTTCGATAAAAGACAACGTAACGAGAGCAGCTCTGCTCAGATATGTCTAATAACCAGCAAACAACGGGCAGAACACAAGTTCCAAGGCAGCCATCTAGCTCTTCTGCAAATATCGTCGCCGAAGCTCTTGCTTTGCCGCCAGAACAAGCCGAACCAGAGCCTGTAGCTGTTGATAACGAAGCCCCTCTTGAGGTGAGTCTTTTGTCGCTTGTACGGATGTATCAGCACTATACTTAACCCCCTTTCCTTCATCAAACAGTCTATAGCTCACTCCGAAGTTAGTTTAGTCTCTCCGTGTTTATCCGGCGTTACACTGAATTGTTTGGTAACTTGTGAAATATTCTTGGCTTCATTATAGCTGCGTAAAAATTCCTATTCATCTCGCCCACATGGCGAAGGCGTATTATCTCATTTTAGCGGCTGCAGCTTACTAATTCTGCACTTGCATTGTTTAACTTGTCAACGCTGTACAATGTATAGTTTTTCAGGTGGAGGATGTTTTCTCGTTTGCTGTGTGAATTTCAAGTTTGCCCGCCCAGTTTCATGAACGACACGTCCTATACTTATATGGTGTTTCACCTCGTGTTCGCATACCATTTCGATTTAAAGAACCTAAAGAATTTTGATCAGTTTATGTTTTAATGATAGTATTATTACCATGAGTGGATGTATTATTATTGTACTCAAGGTATCTTGTTTGCCCACTCTTCACTGCACGTTCACAGTTTGGCCTTGTGCTATCTCAATACATAATTATTTGCTCGAGCGGATGTTTTGTTCTCCTAATCGTTTGCCGTTACCCACTCTTTATCTATATATTTATAAGTTATTTACTCTTCGCACGTTCACAGTTTGGTCTCGTGCTATTACGGACTCAATACATCATTATTTGCTCGAGTGGATGTTTTGTTCTCCTAATCGTTTGCCGTTACCCACTCTTTGTCTATCTCTATATATTTATAAGTTATTTACTCTTCACACGTTCACAGTTTGGCCTCGTGCTCTTACAGACTCGATACATAATTATTTGCTCGAGTGGATGTTTTGTTTTCCCAATCGTTTAATGCCGTTACCCACTCTTTATCTATATTTATAGGTTATTTCTTAGGACATTTTCGGTCTTTCCTGATTCATGCAACTCTTCCAGTGTGAAAACCTAATCGTTTTGTACTTGCACATATTGAGTGATGTTTCCTCTTAATATGGGCTAGCTTACTTGTTTCCCACTCTTCTTCGTATATTTGTGCAATTCGTGAAAACAATACTTTCGTAATAAAATGCGAGGCTCCTTATGCTTGTCCGAGTCTCCTTATGCTTGTCCGAGTCATATCAACGGCGCTTGATCACGAAGATCCATGTCTACGTTTTCCCTGAACATTTCATTGATCAGTGTATGTACTGGTACATGCATTGTCTTAAACTGTACGTTGTTCCTTTCCGCATTGCCCATCTCCCATTTGGCACTATCCCATTTGTGACGTTTCGCACATAGTTTTTCCTGTTTGGCGAACTTTCCCATGGCGGTGCCTGGAGGAGTTTCTCGTAACTCTCTCGGATTACTGGGCGCCAGGGCTGCCATCCCTGGGTGGTGGTCACTTAATAAAAAAAAAAAAAGTGTTGTAAATATTACACCAGGTTTTGGTGTTTAATAATAAAAATCTTTATTTACTCAATATAAAAACAACAACTACGACCAGATCCACCCAGGGGTGGTGCCCCCCCCCCCACCTTATCTACGCTTATAAAAATACGTCTTCGTTTCATCCTTGTTTGCCGCCATTAAGACCTATTTTAATATTCACGCCTGCTACCCGTACTTATATACCCATACAGTTTCACTGTTTATACTTTATATATATGTATTTGTGTATTACATAACGCTTTCTCATTGTGCGAGTTGCTTTCTCATTGTGAACTATTTTATTACATGTTGCTATTGATTGTCCGCTCCATTCACCCTTCACTTATCTATTACAGGTCGATTTGCCACAGTTACTTCAGCGCCTTCAAGCGTTGGAGGCACTGAACGACAGAGACATTGACCTACAGATCACAGACCTTTCATCCTACGCCCTGCGTGCAACTACTGATTTTGATAAATATGTGAGGCCTTGTCTAAGGCAGATTCTCTATATCGGGCGGCCCAAGAACAACAACATTGTAAAGCATCCTTCCTCAATGTAGCCACTCAAACACTCCGGGCACATTTGAGTAAACCGACTGAGCACTTCCGTGCTTATTTTTTGGCTTTATTCTCTGATAAAGACTACACCAGGGTCCTTGACAGTATGGCAAAAGTTGACAAAGCCTTCCGAGATACCCACGTCAGCAAATTCCACCTCGTAGATCGGAAGGTGTTGTTTGCTTCCATTGTGGTGTCCCAGGCCATACAGTCACGAATTGCTTTCAGAGACAAAGACGGATGTCTTATCAAGGTTCACGTGGCCGTTATGCCCCATATCGTCGGCCTTTTCCTCCCAGACCAAGTGGCTCGACGTAGTAATATTTCAAAATACTGTACCTCCTGTTTGGTTTAGTTCTGGACGAAATCTAATTAACACTATTTGTGTTATTTCTATAATACCTCGAACACAATAGCTTTTGCCATCACATTATTACAAACATACAATTACAAATAAAATAAATAAATAAATAAATAAATAAATTTAAAAATAAATTTAAAAAATAAAATTAAAATAAATAAATAACTAATTTATTATTACAATGTACTATCAATGTTACCCTTGCTTGCACTGCCTGTCTATTTTGTTTGTTCTCGTCCCTCCCATTTTCCCCGATCCTGCACCTTTCTTAGCTGCTTTTATTTTCTTTCTCTAGCCCCTCACAAAACGCATTAGATCTTATCCTGACATACCATCCTCAGGTGGCGAACAAAAACAGTGTACGCTGGGTTAACCGTGATGGATTCCCAATTACCACAGCTCCATCTTTAGCGGCAGACAACGCACACATTACTTCCGCCTTTGTTAGTGCGGTTCAGGAAGGAAAGCAAATCGCTGATACCTCTATGTTGGCTTTTCGCGACCCCAACCATTTCATAGCAGGGCAGCTTCATCAACATCTTGCTGCCTGGACACGGATAGCTTCCGTTGCTCCGTACAATCATACAGCCACCATTTTACGTTGGATCCAAGACTCGGTTAGCGTCTTAGATTTTTTTTGTCCATTCCAAGGTGACTAAAGGCTGTACCTACAATTCTGCGTTACCACCGCATCGAATATTCGCAAACTCGTATTCTTGTCAGCCTTTCGCCCAATTTATCTCCGACACCATCATTGAGCGTCTCGCAACGGGTGCCATCTCGGTATGGGGCGAAGTGGATCAAGTGGGGGCCCCACATCTAGTTATGCCACTGACAGTTGAACCACAAAAGCCACGCCTCTGTAATGACAATCGTTTTCTCAACTTGTGGATTACAGATACTCCATTCAAATTGGATTCCCTCGCAAACCTGCCACGCTACGTTGCACCTGACTCGTTCCAGTCCGTCTGTGACGATAAGTCTGGATATGACCATGTTTTGCTCAGCCCGGACAGTTGTACGTTTTTTGGTTTCCAGTGGGCAGGGTGGTACTTCGTGAGCAATACCATACCCTTTGGCTGGCAGTCCTCTGCCTATGTTTATCACACCATTGGGCTCCTTGCATCCATTACTTCCGTTCTATCTCCATTCCTTGCTCGTTATATATCGACGATCGTCATACAGGGGAGCTGTCAAGGCCTAATGCCCCTGCGTACGCACAATTAAAATTGGCACATCGGCGCTCTTTTTCGCGGGCATCGTCAGCAAATTTTCTGGTTTGTTATACTCTTACGCAGCTAGGCTATTTTTTATGTTTGCGAAAATCTATTCTCATTCCCAGCCAGATTGTGCCATATTTGGGCTTCTCGGTCGATTCCATCAAGCAAGCGTTCTTGTTGCTTGAAGCAAAAAGAAAGAAGTTTATACACCTTCTTAACTCTATTTTACAATCCAAAACTGTCGATGTAAAAACTCTGCAACGCTTTGCTGGCAAATGCATATCGTTTTCACTGGCAGTTCCAGGTGCGCGTCTGTTTACAAATGAGATCAATTTAGCAATCGCCAAGGGCCAGCGAACTTCACGTGCACTTCCAGTGTCTAGTCATCTCAAAACGGAAATAGAGTCCTGGCAATTTTTAGAGACCTGGCAGGGACATCTCCCGTGGCGCCAGGAAACCCACCACCAGTTAATTCTTTGCTCGGATGCTTCAACTTTTGCCTGGGGAGGGGTCCTTAACCCTGCCCTGACCCCTATCACCACTCGTGATTATTGGCCAACCTCTAAAGTTAGTCTCCATATTAATGTCAAAGAGACGCTGGCTCTCGTTAATGTTTTACAGTCTTTCTCGCACGTGATCCATCACGGCTGGGTTGATGTGTACACAGACAGTGAGGTTCTTCTTAAGGCTTGGGCCCGACAGGGCGCAAGATCGCACAACATTAGTGACTCCTTAAAGCAGCTTTTTAATGTCGTAACATCGTGCAACATTCACCTCAACCTTCACTATATTCCGTCTTCTTCTAACCCAGCGGACGCTCCATCCCGAGCCTTATCCCTCCAAGATTGCCAGTTATCATCCCACTCTTGGGCTCAGGTACAGAAGTTGTTTGGAGGCAAGTTCGGTCATACTCTGGATTTAATGGCGTTACCCTCCAACGTACAATACTCGCTCGCTGGTCAACCACTCCCTTCTCGCCCTACCCCGTTGTTGGTGTGCGGGGCGTGAATGTGTTTGCACAACTCCCTTCCTGTCATGGCGATCTCTTCTCCAACTCCTACGCCTTTCCTCCTATTCTTCTCATCCCACAACTGTTCCGTTTTTTTCACCATCTGAAACTCACATGCACCTTAGTAGTCCCAGATATTAGCCCACGTAGGTTTTGGTGGCCTCTCTTGCAACCCTGTCCGTCGTTTCTCTTAGGCCATACAGGTGAACAAGGCATCATTCGCTCCCCAACATCAACCGGTTTTTCTGATAGCTTCCGTTTTCCTTGGGACTTGTGGCTCTTTCGCTTGGAATCGACTCCCCTATAATCTTCAGCCCATTGACCAAGCTGGTTCGTAGGTCATTTATTGTATTTTACATAACACTGTGTGAATATGTACTCCCTTTCATATTTTGTCACCGTAGGGCACTGCACGATAGTAATTATTTGTGCCTTTAGGGCGGGCGCCCGCCGATAACTGTAAAATTCCAACAGTAAATGAATGTAAAACTTTGTCTGTGTTTTACTTATTTTGTTCTCTGCCGTCTCGTTGTGTAGGTCCTACCGCCGACGCCGCGCCTGTTTACGCCAGCAATCCGATGTCCTAATTGTCATTACGCTAACGATCACACCTTCCGGTTTTGCCAGAGTTGTGGCTACATCAGAAAGCGCATTCACAGACAAAACCCTATTTTGGTCACGGTCGACCTCCCGTCCATTGACCAGCGTATTCAAAGCTTGCAAACACAGCGCCAGTCCACGGCGTATTCGAAGCAAAAGCAGTCCCTCACACAGGAACTATGTAGCTTTTTGTATGCCTTGCCAGGCAGTCGGACATTGTTTGATGCTACCCCCCTTGATCTATGCCGGTTTTTGGTCTACAAGGACTCAAAGGGCAAAACACAACTGCATTGTAATGGGTGCCCCCACCTCGGCGTGCGGAGTATTTTCCCCTGTTCCTGCCCGCTGCGACTTGCTTATACGACAGTCGATTCATACGTCGGCAAGCTACGGTCAATCCTCTCTGAAGTGGGGCGTCAAGGAGATTGGAACCGCACGCTCCTCCTTGGCAACCCAGCCTCTGATGATCTGGTCAAGTCCTATCTAAAAGCAATCACGGCTGAGCAACTTCAGGCACGCATTACCCCAAAACAGGCAATCCCATTGTTTCCAGACAAACTCTTACTGCTCGCTCGTCATTTAGAGAGAAGGCTGAAACGTCCCTTGTTAACCCCAACTGAAACATTTATTACCGCACGAGATCAAGCCTTCTTCAAGAGCCTCTTTTACTCGGGTGATCGAGCAGGGGATCTTGGACAAGTGAAAACGCCGGAGATAGCTCGTTTTCCGGACGACTCCGGTTTCTTGTTCAACCATATCTGGGGGAAGACCTTGCGAGACGGATCAGCAAACTTATTTGGAATGCGACGTCACCCAAATTCCTCGTTATGTCCTGTTCGCAGCATTGAAACATATGTGGCTGTTGCCAACGAACTTGGTATTGATTTAATTAAAGGATATCTATTCCGCCCAACCAATCCACAGGGACATGTTCTTGACGAGGCATTATCTAGTGCAGCAGCCGAGTCCCGTCTTAAGCTTTATTTACGTGAGGCGAACATCGATGGTGGTGAAACTTTGCACAGCTTTCGTGCGGGATGTGCACTCGCATTAACGTTTTCCGGTTCCCAACTAGCTGATGTGATGTCTCATGTTGGATGGTCAAGTCCCAAAACAGCTTCCTACTACCTTCAACTGGCAAATATTATTAAAGCCGTCGCACCTGCCGACCTTCTTGCTTCTTTGCTAACCCGGGGACACAATGCGCAAACCCTTTATGAAACGTGTAACACTCTGCGCGATTTTATTTCCGCCTTCCCCGTGCCAAACTCAGACAGTCGCAAGCGTCATACAGATTCAGACTGCTGCATTGTAATACCCGTTCACATACCGTCCATGTCTAATCCAGCTATTGCTCCTCTGGCTGTGTCTGTATAAATTTAAATATTCCAGCCTACAGTACATTCTTCTACTTTGTCATGGCCCATATTTTATCCCATTTTTGCAATTACTATGCTGCCGTTTATGGTTAGGCAGGCTCCATTTAATTGAGGATGGGTTCCTTGAGGTTTGGCGGTTTGAGATATGGACTCTGTTCATCATTACGGTGTGCTCTCCGGAATGTTCCGTAATCCTTGTAGCCGCCAGACTTCCATACCTCAAAGGAGTGCAGGTAAGACCGGTGTAAATAGAATACTATTTTCAGCGGTCTTACCCAAGCGATATAAGAGGGAGCATCACCATAGCCACATTACCATTTCGATAAAAGACTAAGTGAGGGAGTTGCGTGCAGTGAGAATATGGTATTCTATAGATGTCGTATCTGGCACTGCTCTCTTACCTGTACGCCGCTCCGCATGGCTACTTTCGTGTAAGTTACCCCCCCATCAGCTATACAAATCTTCTTACCGAAAGTAGCCGCCAGACTTCCATACCTCAAAGTAGTGCAGGTAAGACCGGTGTAAATAGAATACTATTTCAGGGTGAGTTTTCACCAGATTGTTATAAATGGCATATTGCTATTTCAGGGTGAGTTTCCACCAGATTGTTATAAACGGCAGATTGCTATTTCAGGGTGAGTTTTCACCAGATTGTTATAAATGGCAGGTTGCTATTGGGTACAGATAAAACGCGGATGCGGATTTGCGGAATTGCGGATTTGAGGATAAAACGCAGATTCGGGGATAAAACGCGGATTTGGGGATAAAACGCGGATTTGGGGATAAAAAGACAATGCTAACATAAAACGTTATAATGCGTTTGCGGTTTGGCAATTGTTTTACTTTATTGTAATACATAATAATTTGCATGCCACCGAATTTAAGCAAATAATACCTATCAAAGCGTTGATAAGTACAATTTAATCACTCAGCTTCGTGTACCAAGCCTTGCAAACTGGCTATTATTGAAATTGTTTGAAAAAAAACATCAAATATATTTTGTAACTTCTGTGAAATAAATTTTAGCGGTGTTAAAAACAAATTGTGAGTTGACTATATATACGGTGAATAAATAAATCTAAATTAATCAATTACGTGCCTGAAGGTAGTGCAGCAGACCTAATTAATAAATAATTGCGGCGACGAACGATTCTTAAAAATTATCCTTGTTCGCGCGCTTCAAAAAACTTGTTTCAACGTCTAAAAGCAAAATGTAACGACTGAACATAGTGACGGTTTTGAATGAATAGAGGTTTTCGAGCAACACCTGGCGGGGAGATTATGTTTAAAGAAGGGAATGTGTATTTTCATATAAACCTAAGTTGTATCCGAACGAAGCAGTCGTACTTCGTTCCACAAAGCATGGAGGTACCCAACTGGCTAAGGCCTTACTTAACTCCCGTTCATGTTCGTTATCTACAAGAGTTCGGTATACAGCTTTGAAGACTTCGATTTCTGTTTTATTTTTCACGTATAGGGGTATAACTTGTATAAGTAGGAATAACCTTCCATTAAACAATTTTCACATATTAGTTATTATATGCCACGTCTGAAGACGCGTTGTATCCGGTGACTATCATGAGACAGATACTTACGTCTGAAATGCGTGTTCGTTGTAGACGACGTAACGTTTGAAATTGTAATTTTGTTGTTGGGACCCAGAATTTTGTCGTATAATACAATTTCGCACAACTTCGACCAATCGACGAAGTATTGAATAGATTTGTTAATAATAAAAAGGCGCAGAGAAACGTCCGCTAACGACACACTGACGCTGTTGTATTTAAAAGAAACTGATGAGGTAGATGTGGAATCGCTTTGTATATTTCAACCCTGAGTTAATGTTTTGTAAACGTGTAAAATGCAATTTGATTTCAAGTTGTTTACTACGGTATTTAACTCCTTATAATCGCCTGAAGTTAGGCAGAATATAAATATTTAATTATTAGCACATGACATGCCTTAATTTAATCAATCGCTTGCGAAAGTAGGTGCGAAACACTAACAGGTTTATTTTTATTCACTTTGAATTCATGGTATACATAAATAGCAGCTTGAATTACATGTGTGCATAATGAAAATATTTCATTATCAGGAGGAGTCTGCACGCAGGCTAGCTAATGTATGTGCACGTCGGTCACTTGCGAAGTTTTGAATGTCAACCAAATCGTCATTTTTAAATATAATAATTCTTGGAAAGAAAGGTTTATACTTATATAGATGCATTCATATCTTAAAACATGAGCGACTGTCTTGTATCACACATGCAACCTTTCGCCTTGGGCTCGAGCTTGTATACTGGGCAACACTGCATCATTGTATACACGGACAATATCTTAAAAATAAATAAAATTCCCAAATTTTAGACGTTGAAACAAGCTTTTTGAAGCGCGCGATCAAGGATATTTTTTAAGAATCGTTCGTCGTCGCAATTCTTTATTAATTAGGTCTGCTGCATCAGGCACGTAATTGATTAATTTAGATTTATTTATTCACCGTATATAGTCAACTCACAATTTGTTTTTAACACCTAAAATTTATTTCACAGAAGTTACAAAATATATTTGATATTCGTTTTTTTTTCAAACAATTTCAATAATAGCCAGTTTGCAAGGCTTGGTACACGAAGCTGAGTGATTAAATTGTACTTATCACGCGTTGATAGGTATTATTTGCTTAAATTCGGTGCATGGCATGCAAATTATTATGTATTACAATAAAGTAAAAAATTGCCAAACCGCAAACGCATTATAACGTTTTATGTTAGCATTGTCTTTTTATCCCCAAATCCGCGTTTTATCCCCAAATCCGCGTTTTAACCACGAATCCGCGTTTTATCCTCAAATCCGCAAACCGCATCCGCGTTTTATCTATACCCGGTTGCTATTTCAGGGTGAGTTTTCACCAGATTGTTATAAATGGCAGATTGCCATTTCAATGCGAGTTTTTACCAGATTGTTATAAATGGCAGATTGTCATTTCAGGGTGAGTTCTCACCAGATTGTTATAAATCATATGGGTGATTTGCTATTCAAGGGGGGACTTTTCACCAGAGTCTAAAATGGGCGGTGAATTTTTGCTAGCTTGTTACTTTGGGCTGAGTTTTTCATCACATCATTATATCACGATGAGTTTCCGTGACATTGTTGACATGGGCGAGTTTTCATCATATTGGTATGTTAAAATGAATTTCATTTGTTTTATTAGAATTTAAGAGCGACGGTGCAGACCCTTCAGTGCTCGTTGGATGCCCTAACCAAGGCGTCTGTCGAAAGTGTCCTTCATAGGATCATGAATTACATCGCACATCCGCTAACGGAATTTAACAAGTATGAGGCGGTGGAAATGACCGAGGAGTTACAGAATTCAGCTCATCATCGCAAACATCCGAAGGAACGTTATTACCGCGTCGTTTATCAGACCATTAGAGAAAAAATGGAAGTCCCACCTGCACAGTTCCGTGCTCTTTTGCTCCGCCTTTTGGGGGATAAGGAGCAGGAGCGTGTTTCTGAAATCGTGTCTAAGGTCGAGAAGAATTTTACGCGTCAACGTACACAAGGTGCGCGGTCAACGCCCGCGGGGCGTGGCAGAGCTCCATGGACGAATGCCCGCTGCTTTTATTGTAATAAAGTTGGCCATTTTCAGTCCCATTGTGTATTGCGACGAGGAGATAGCCAGTCAGAGGCCCAACCTTCCGCCAAACCGTGAACAGTCAACATAACGTTTCATGCTTTCATTAGTATGATTATTATAATGCATAGTCATGAAACATGGATTGAATTTTGTGTGTTTTAAACTTATTCTGTAATATCGTGTAACGATTGTGTATCATGATGTAATAAAAGTCAACATTTGCTTGAATTCATCATCTACAATTATCGAATGATGAATAATCCTGAAATATAAGTTTAATTTGTCTGTTTTAAATTTGCCTCTGAAATATTATGTCACGATTACGTATAATGATTTATTAAACGTAAATATTCTTCCTTTACATTGGTTTATCAACTATTTGTTAACAGAATCAGTCTTCTTACAT
This sequence comes from Chrysogorgia sp. JL179-B06, assembly GCA_035772405.1. Classification (NCBI taxonomy): domain Eukaryota; kingdom Metazoa; phylum Cnidaria; class Anthozoa; order Scleralcyonacea; family Chrysogorgiidae; genus Chrysogorgia; species Chrysogorgia sp. JL179-B06. Next base: position 1,227,510 of record JAYKKM010000350.1, on the reverse strand, counting down.
CGCTCCTAGATGAGCGGTACATGCGTTCTCTCTCCTTTTGCGAAGTTTTAAAATCTCGAGTTGCAGTGCTGTGATTGCCTTAAAAGGGGTATCTAAACAAAGCTCCCCCGGTTTACTGAGTCAAGGCGTTCACTTCCCTGCTGACTTTGGATCCCCTACAATCTTATGTTCCTAATCCTTGTGGTCCCTTCTCTGTAGAATATGGTTCCATGGGACTGGGAGCGGGATGACGAATTTGATGCATATGTTACCCAAGCTGCACTACAGACCCAATCGGTTCATTGGGTTGACTCTACAGGGGATCCCATCGTCGTCAGCGGGAAAGTGGCGCCTAATATTGCTGTTCATCAGCTCGTCAGACGGGTGGGTAGAGGCCGGAGAGGCTGTTGGTGATCTCTCAGCTCGCCTTCGAGACCCGAGCACCTTCCGTGCAGGGGAGCTGCATCGTAATTTTCCTTTTTGGGAGAAAGTTTCTGCTAGGCATCCTTCACCTAAACAACATGAAGTGTTGGGTTGGATTCACAACAAGGCCTCGATTGCTTCATACTTCCATCATTTTACGGGACCGTTCCAATAGCAACGTTATGATTCAGACCTTCCCCCTCCAAAGTTGTTCAAGAATAATGGATCATGAAAACCGTTTGCTCCATTCATTTGCAAAACCCTTCTTGAGCGTCTACAATCAGGCGCTATTTCTCTCGCGGGCAAAGTTGGTATTGTCACACCACCTCATCTTGTCCTTCCATTAACTGTGGAACCTGGCAAGCAACGTTTGTGTCACGATGCGGCGTTTTTGATTTTGTGGATGCAGGATAAACCGTTTACCCTTGATCGTCTTCTCCCTCGATATGTTTCTCAAGACTCCTACCAAACGGTCTTGGATGACAAGTCTGTTTACGACCACCTTTTTCTCACGGAAGACAGTCGTGCGTTTGTCGGTTTACAATGGGGAGGTTGGTATTTTACATATAACACTTTACCCTTTGGGTGGAAGATATCCCCATATGTGTATCATACGACTGGTCTATTGGCCACACATTTCTTTCGATCAGTTGGTATTCCCTGCTCCCTGTATATAGATGACAGGCATAACGGTCAACTTCAAACCCCGCTGGATACTGGTGAATACGCAAGCCTGCAGACTCAAGATGAACGCAGGTTTGCCGCTGCTAAATCTGCGGTCTTCCTTGCTGCTTTCTACTTAATTAACTTTGGATACTTTTTAGGGTTATCAAAATCGATTCTGGTTCCATTAAAAGTGGTTCCTTATCTGGGTTATCTGGTAGATTCGTCTCTACAAGTGTTTCACCTGATTCCCGACAAGAAACTCCGTTTCCTTCACCTTGTCAGAGATATTCTAACCAAGTCCAAGATCAGTATTAAAACACTACAACGTTTGGCTGGGAAATGTGTTGCGTTTTCGCTAAGCGTCCCAGCGGCGATTCTTTTCACTAGGGAAATGTATGCCGCCATTGCTGCAGCAACTCGATCTCATCGGCTTGTAACCATAAATGGTGCGTTAAGACAAGAAATTTCCCATTGGCTATTCCTCGAGTCATGGGACGATCCCCTTCCATGGCGGGACGAGAGTCATTTTCGGGTGTCTGTGCCCACAGATGCGTCCGCTTCAGGCTGGGGTGCTTCTATCCTCTCCCCCATTAAGCAAGACATCTCAGACTATTGGGACAAAGACCAGTTTACTTGCGATATTCCTACTAAGGAGGCCATGGCTATTAACCAGCTGTTACGCGCATGTCCCGACACATTGAGTAATGCATGGGTCGATATTCTGGTCGACAACCAGGCTGTCATTCATGCCTGGAATAACCAAGGGGGTCGCAGTACTTCACTCAATAATGTTCTCAAACGTTTGTTTTTTACTACGGCTGAGTTGAATGTATGTTTGCACCTCATTTATGTTCCTAGCAAAGATAATCCAGCTGACTTACCTTCTCGCCGTCTATCCCCCAGTGACAGTTGTTTGACAGAAGTAGTCTGGACGGACGTTCAGCGTGTGTTTGGCGGTCCTACGAGACATACTTGCGACCTCATGGCACTAGCGTCGAATGTTATGCTGGACCACTCTGGTAATAGCCTTCCATATTTCTCGCCTTGGCCCACTTCTGGATCTTTAGGTGTGAATCTATTTTCTCAGGATTTTACGCAATACCCATCCGTTCTAATGCAACGCCCATATGTTTTTCCCCCACTCCTATTAGTTGGTCCAGTATTGCGTTTCTTACAGAAATATTCCCAGCCATGTACCATCGTTGTGTTGGATGTCTATTCGACGCTATTGGTGGCCGTTACTCGTAAAAAGAGCATCGCGATCATTGAAGTTGGCAGACAAGAGTGACCAACAGGCCCTTCTTATACCTTCCAAGAATGGATGGTTGCCGCATTCACGGCTTCCGGGAGACTTGTGGGCCTTTTCGATTGAATTTTGAGATACTACATTTATTGTAGGTAATTATTAGACTTTTGTTGGTTACATTAACATTGTGTGTGTACATGTCTACTTTCCAGTTTCAAACTAAATCGTAACTCACACTCCTGGATGTCAGACAGTCAGTTATAAACTTTTCCAATGATCTAATTTAATATAATCTGACATAATCTAATAAATTAATCAGACAATTTGTGAAACTTGTTTCAATATTTCTTTATTCTCACATATCGTGTTGTAGGAACTCCCGACTACAGCAAAACTCTTTGTTCCTTCTGTCAGATGCCCAACGTGTAGCCATGTAAATGATTTCCGATATTGTCAGCTCTGTGGATATAAGCGAAAAGTTGTTTCTAGTGCTGCAGTTTACACCATTGAAAACTTTAACCTCCCTGAAATTGATATACGACTGCAGCAATTATGGGATTTTGACCGCACCACTCAATATTCAAAGCAAAAGGATTCATTACAGAAGGAGCTAGAGACGTTTCTTCGAGCTCTGCCAGGGCATGTTACGTTAGCGACAGTGACCCCTCGAGACCTCTGCCGTTTCCTGGTTCTCAAGGACAGGAATGGAAAAACACAGATCCACTCTCTTAGTTGTCCATTCCTTGGCCAGCGTGGCAAGCAGGTATGTGGTTGCCCTCTTCGTTTGTCCTATAACACTGTGGATTCTTACATTGGCAAGCTCAGGTCTATATTTGCTGCTAAAGGTCGGGACAGCGAATGGGATAGACGATTGGGATTGGGGAATCCTGCGGCTGATAAACTGTTGAAAGATTATTTACGTCTCGTTTCAGCTGAACAACTTCAGGCAAGAGTGACCCCTAAACAGGCTACCCCCTTTTTTGTGGACAAATTAAATCAGCTCTCATTGCACCTTCAGATGGCCTTGCAGACTTCGCAGACATCCGTTGAACGCTTCATTCTTGCATGCAATCAAGCATATTTTAAAATGGCCTTTTTTTAGTGGTGACCGTCCCGGTGATCTCGGTCTCATTCAGGTACCCGGCATTTTGCGTTTCCCTAATGATGATGGTCTATTATTTAACCATGTTTGGGGTAAGACGTTAAGGAGTGGAGACCAAAATGTCTTTGGAATTCGGCGTAATCCGCAAACCAGTATCTGTCCCGTTCGTGCGATTGAGAAATATATCGACGTTGCGAGACAAATGAACGTTGATCTTACTCGTGGTTACTTTTTTAACCAACTACTCCTAGTGGCGGTATTCACGATGCTCCATTCACGTCTGCAGCTGCGGAAGCCAGGTTGAAGTCCTATCTGAAAGCCATGCGAGCTGATGAAGGTGAAATGTTGCATGGTTTCCGAGCCGGCTGCGCATTACACTTGCACTTACGGGAGCTGACTTGTCTGAAATCATGGAACATCGTCACCACACAGCTCTTTACTACATTTAGTTGGCTAAAGTGTTGCACCCAGAGGGGGCATCTGAAAAATAGGCTGATCCGGCCGCTATCACTGTTGTCAATCCTTGTCAAGATCTCAATATGTTAAAGCGGATAATCTAGCAAAATGTCCCGGATCAGATTCCGGACAGATGTAACATTGGGATAAATTCTGTATCATATTTTGGATTTGTGAGGATTGGGAATAGAGTTACCTGAATAAGTATGTTTTTTTTACAGAAAACTAGGTATTATATGGGTTTTGCAAGAGCTAGGTTGCCCGACGCTGATCAATATTCCCAATACCTAAATCATATGAGCATAAATGATGAGTGGTATGAAATAGTATACTATTCATACCGCTCATAATGATATGCGAAAATGAAATAACCTAAAACAATCGTCCCAAAGGGAAATTAATGATGCGGGACATGCAAAAACAATTAACAGGCGTCTATAAATGCATGTTTCGTGCATTCCACTCAGTTCTTGCTCAGTTCCAGCGGACAAGCACATACGAAGTTATGACTTGGCAACCCACCAACCCGCCCTCGAAATTCGCGTGGGTCGTACATACCTTCCTTTGCGCCAAGCTATCTAGCTTGGCCTTGTCTGCTGATCAATATTCCCAATACCTAAATCATATGAGCATGAATGATGAGTGGTATGAAATAGTATACTTTTCAAATTCATTGTGATTCAAAATGATTCGATTGCACAATCTTATTCCATTGATCCTGCATTACGTGACGTCCGAAGCCAGCGGTGGTGCTTTTATTCAAAATAACGCCATTACTTGAAGTATTTGTAGATGATATTCCATTTTTGTGTAACATCAGTCAGGGTATGACAGCCCTGTAACAAATGTTGTCTCATTTATAAGAGACTCTTTGAACAGTGTCCGAAGTATATCGAGAACTTGTTTACAAGGAACAGTGACATACATAAAAAGAATACAGTGAATACACGATATGGCTTCATAAAGCTTGTATGTCCAAAATACAATCGCGAGAGAGATGGAGGCAGAACATTTTCTGTAACCGGTATAAAACTTTGGAATAGTCTTCCCATTGAAATTAAGAAGAAAGCTACTTTAAAGTCTTTAAAAACGCTCTGAAAAGCTATTTTATCACTTCTTATAAAGACATTGACTGTTTCGAAGTTTTATAAATGTTATTTTATTTTATATTTGTATTTTAACCGTAAATTCACATTTATTTATATCTATTGGTTGTAATATTTTATATACTATATTCTTAAGAGGGCCACTGGTTTATCAGTTCATCTGTTATGTGTCACCCTCGTGAAATAAAATTATTATTATTATAAGCTCTTGAAAGTTGGACACTTAGCAACATGCTCCATTTCCGTTACGGTCACATAAAAATAACCCAGAGCAGATGCTATTTTTAGTAAAGTATGCTATGGTCAATGGGGTGCAGACCAATCAAAAGGCTACAATCACATGACGCAAACTACGGTCAGATTCCCCCCATTCAAAAAATCAAGCAAACCACTCCTGATTCAGGCCTGGACGATGTTAAATATAATCATATATTCTCAGCTCGAAAATCGCGCCATTTCGAACTTCTTTGACTGGTATATTCTTTATTGTGAGTGAGTCAACAATTTTCTGTAAACTATCAGAAATATGCTGTTAAACAATGATGAATTCCAACAACGTTTTAGAGCAGCTGCTAAATATATTTGGTACAAGCTTTCCTTCTGCGTAAAAAGCAGAAAAGTTATCATCACTAAGGGCATGTTGTGAGGAAACAATAAATAACGAGAGAAGAGAAGCCTTAGCATGCGGTGCCGCAACTTCTCGTACAGTTTTCCTGAGCCAGTCTGCAAATCTGCAGTTCCCAAAAAGCCAGGAATCACGCTCCAGTGAGGTAAGTTATGAGTAATAAACGTTTAATAAATATATTCATGAAATATGTAAATTTTGCCCAGCGCCATTGTCAATGTGAATAATTAATATATTATAGAGTTTGTTTCAATGTTTGAACTGAAGGCTACTCACTTGACGACATTTATTAATTGAATGATTTAACCTGTATTATTGTCTTAAGTTTTCTTAGTCTGAATATATACAGTATTTACGTGTAGTTATTCGGTTCCTACACGAGACTGACTCGTCTAGTTGGCAGTAGGCAACAATAACATCAATAACATTGAGGATTGACTGAGGGAGGTGAAAATGATCTAATATTATATATAATACTGTAGATATTGATGAAATATACCAGGATTTCTCTTATTCTGAAAAAATTATATCTTCAGATGTGAAGATAAAAATGATATTTTCACCATGAGCAGTAAACATAATTTTTATCCTCATATGAAGTTATCATGAGCAGTAAACATAATTTTTATCCTTACAGTATGTCAATATCATCATGGATGTTTCATTGATTTCAATAATAATAATGAACATAACATAGTTAAAATATTAAAGCCCAGCATAAAATTTTATGCTGGGCTTTAATATTTTCAACAATTAGTAATTGTGCTTCTCTGGCTAACAAACAGAATATTACATGGCCTCTTGGCTTCATGTGATGATAATGTCTCACTGGTTCACTTTGGTCGTTCATGAGAAATATTACCAACACTCAAAGATAAAATTTGTATGTTGGCACGGTCATTAAATATCCTCTATTTGTAATACCATATTTATCTTGATCTCTTTTGTTCTCACTGGGTAATTTAATCTATAAATTCCCTTGAAACAGAGAAACCTAATTTTCCCTTTAAACATGAAAAATGTCTCATTTTCCCATCGTTAGCATATATGTGACTTGAACATGCATTGGTTGACACATTGAATTTCAAACAATGCAAATTTTATTTTATTGGTAAGTACAGTATGGTATTACAAACTAATACCATGAAATGTTGAGAAATCAGTGATTGAGGCCCAGCTGCACTATAACAGATTGCTTTTATCCAATTACATTGTCCCTTGCCCAATCATAATTGCACAATATTCTGTCTTATCATACTGTAAAGGTATATGAGCTAATAATAAAGTCCCTTGCAAACCAAGGACTTTATTTTTAGCTCATGCACTTTCATTCATTTTCAAGTTTTTGTTTCCTACCACTGATAGTCCCTCTGCCTTAAGTATTAAACCTACAGTATTATACACCCTTGACTAGTACTCTCTCCCTCAAGTCTGTTTGCTGATTCGACTGTGAATTCTTAAAGATTCTCATTAATTATTATTTACAGTATATATAGTTTGTTTATCTCCGATGTAATTTCAACTTAATGTATGTCACCCTTTTGGCATACCATATGGTTTATTTTATTTCACCACATTTTACTGTGATGAATTAAGGTATCTGCTAGAAACAGCCAGTACTTTGTTGCTAGAATCTCAGCAGTTCACTACTTTTTTGCTTTACAATATCCAAAATACATGCAGTACTGTCTATGCAGCACTCTATGTTTTACAAATATTACTGTTTTCATTGCAGTTACATGATAGTGGATTTAATAATAATAATAATAATAATAATAATAATAATATACAGCTTATATAGCGCTTATACATAGTGCTCTAAGCGCTTTACAATTTCCTAGTAAAATAAAAATAAATACTTATAGGTTACTCAAAAGCTTGTTTGAAGAAATAAGTTTTCAATCTAGACTTAAAAATAACTAGTGATGGACTGTCTCGAATATCTTCTGGTAACCTGTTCCACATCATAGGGGCTGCAACTGAAAAAGCCCTGAAACCATAGGTCTTTAAATTGTATCTTGGGACCACTAAGCGCACTGACGATGACGATCGAAGCAGTCTGTTAGGTTTATAAATTGTAATAATGTCTCGCAGATAAGATGGAGCTAGACCATTAAGTGCTTTGTAAGCAAGCAGTAAGATCTTGAACTGAATTCGATGGTCTACTGGTAACCAATGGAGCTGAATAAGAATTGGAGTTATATGTTCGTATTTTCGCGTGTAGGTGATGAGGCGTGCAGCGGCATTCTGAACAGATTGTAATTTCTTTATCAAGTAGTTAGGGAGTCCATAAAGAAGAGAATTACAATGATCTAGTTTCGTCGTAATAAAAGCATGAACGAGGATTTCGGCAGCATTAATACTAAGGTAACGTCTAATTTTGCTGATAGATCTTAGATGATAGAAGGAGGACTTGCATATTGCTTTGACATGATCATGCATCGAGACAGTACTATCAAATATAACACCAATGTTTCTCGCCGACTCAGATGGGCAAATAACGTCAATACCAATAGTCAGCGAGTCTAAAGATGGTTGTGGTGTAAATTTTGAGCTCAAGAGTAGAAGTTCTGTCTTTTCACTGTTCAGCTTAAGATTGTTGTTAACCATCCATAGCTCGATATCACGAACGCAAGATTCTAATATACATTTTGCGTTAACCATATCTTCGTTTGCAGAGGATTTAACGGAGATGTACAACTGCGTGTCATCTGCATACATATGGTAAGACATGTTATGCCTTCTCATGATGTCACCCAGTGGAGATGTATAGAGTAGATACAGAATGGGCCCAAGTACCGATCCCTGAGGAACTCCACATTCAACATTCCTATCAATTGAGCACACACCATCTATGCAAACAGATTGTGTTCGGTTGCTAAGGTATGATTTGAACCAATCCAGAGCTTTTCCTCCAATGCCAAAACGTGTAGACAATCTTGACAATAAAATGCTGTGATCAACCGTATCAAAGGCAGCAGATAAGTCGAGAAGAAGGAGAATCACATCACAACGATCATCGATAGCACGAAGCACATCATTTTGTACCCTAACCAATGCAGTCTCAGTACTATGGAATGGTTTATATGCCGACTGATAGAGTTCATTTAGGTTGTTTTCAACCAGATGCGTTTGTAGTTGAGACGCAACAACTTTTTCAATTGTCTTTGAAATGAACTTTAGATTGGACACTGGTCTAAAGCTAGCAAACAATTCATAGTCCAAGCCAGTTTTTTTCAGTAGTGGATATAAAATTGCTTTTTTCATACTGTCAGGCATAACAGCCGTATCCAATGAGATGTTAACAATTATTGTAATTATTGGGAAAAGAATACCCAAGCAATTCTTGAGTAAACATGCAGGAATTGGGTCGAGCATACATGACTTGGATGATATCTTAGTAATAAGACGAGAAATTATTTCTTCAGTGATTGGTGTAAAGTTATTGAATTCAGATTGGCATTTACCACTGTCACCATGTTGCACCAGGACTTCAGAAGGCGTATGACGTAAACGCAGGTTTTGTCTGATAACAGTGATTTTATCCATAAAAAAGCAGCTAAACTTGTCAGCAAGATCCGCGCTTGAATCACATGATGGCAGGTGACTAACCAGGTTACGATGGAGTAGTTTGTTAACAATCCTGAAAAACGACTTTGGATCAGATTGGCTGTCTTCAATCAAGGTAGAATAGTAATTCATTTTGGATGTGAAAACAAGCTCATTGACTTTTCTACATTGATTAGCGTACAGTTGTCTATCAACAGTTAGCAAGGAATGACGCCAACGTCGCTCCAGTTTACGCCGAATTACCTTCTGTGCAGTAATTTCGTCCGTGTACCATGGCGAAGAAGGGCGTAGGGTGATAACACGCTTGCGCAGGGGTGCATGAGCATCTACCAGATTAGATAAGACGTCATTATATTGATCTGTCACTTCAGACAAATTAGACACAGTAGATGTAAATAGAGTAGACTTCTTTAGGTCTTGACAAAATAAATCAATGTTAATATTACGAAGCTTGCGATAAGTTACCTCCTTCTTTATACTGCATGGGACATCAAATAGCAAATTATAGTGAACCGCGAAGTGATCGGAGATAACTGGATCTCTAACAGAAAAACTGTCAACAATCAATTCTTCTTTCCTTGTTATCACAAGATCTAATGTATGATTACTATTGTGAGTAGGAACACTTATATGCTGAATGAGATTAAAATAATGCAGTAGATCCATGAACTTTGAGGCTTGTTTATCCGATTTAATCTCAACATGAAGGTTAAAGTCACCAGTAATGAGTAGATAACCAGGGCAGGTAACGAGTTGTTCAAGTAAGGTCGAAAATTCCGTAAAGAATAACCCCACACTTTGTCCATTGCTCGTGGATGGCGGGCGGTAGACAACGATGATACAGACATTATATGAAGATGCCTGAAGAACCACTTCCATGAATTCAAATGACTTAAAATGCATTGTTGACTGTTTTTTCATCTTGAAACATTTCTTGTAAAGTAAACCCACACCTCCTCCCTTTTTCACAGCTTTTGAGTTACCAGTATTTCTGGGAACATGATTGAAGGCATAGCCATTTGGACAAAGTTCTTCTATAATAGCAATAGATTCACTGGTAGAGGTTAACCAGGTTTCTGTTAAAGCTAAGATTCCAATGCGACGTTCCACAACGTAGTCTTTAATGATCAGTGCTTTATTATTGACTGATCTAGCATTTAACAGGCAGAAATCTATAGGCTTAGAAGTTTTTAGAAGAGGGCCAGGTTTGCAAATAGGTACATTAATGAGAGTTCTAGGTCTATAATGCCTTGCAAGATATGACACATTTCTTTGCGGTTGAACGCGTGTTCGAATTAGTGTCGAAATAAAGATGTTGTTATTATTACGATTTCTGTTGGCTCTTCCTGCACGTTTGCCACGATATTTCAGCAGGGAACATTCTTTCAGGTTGCTAAGAATCTTCGTACTTGTCCAATGATTATAGTATCGAATAGAAAACAGCTTACTTCTTTCATAAACAAGTCTCTGCGACCGATTTGCATAACTATAAGGTACACAATGGCTGTCAAATTGTAAAATCGGAGATGCAGGTTTCAAGGAGTTCGCCATATCATATTGATGAGATCTAAAGGTATTGTTCTGTTTTAACGGTATTGAAGGGCCAGGATTCTTGTGGATATCCATAGAGATAGTGAGATCTTTTATTCGGGGAAGCAAAATGCAAACACTGCCATGTTTGTACCACGCGAGAATGGGACGGCTCGATGACTTTGCCGCTAAGGATTTCTTGAAGTATATTTCTCGAGCAGCAAGACATACGCTTCCCGGCTCCAAGAACAGCAACTCATATTTCTTATGATGCCTATTTTCAATAGATAGCTTCAACAAAAACACTATTAATGGTATTAAAGGTAAAATTTTACGAGCAAAATTTGTGGCGGCCATCTTGGCGCTCTTATAAGGATTTAAGGTGGCTCCAATGCAAATTTCAATCTCGAAAAGTGCCCATGGATATTTCGGAAAAGATTGAAAGTAAAGCTATGCATAGAATAACTTTCAGGGCATCAAATACTATTAATGGCTAAAGTGTTTCATCGTTGCTATGACAACAGTGACGTTTCAAAATGGCCGAAAATGAACATTTAATCTAATTTATTTCGCAAACGAATCGGTGAACCCCGATTTTTTTTGCATTTAAACATTTCTTTTAGTTTAAATAATAAATAGGCAGATAAAAAAAAAATTCTGTGGATCCAATTATTTTACACAAAAAAATCATGTTTTTTTTGTTTTTTTAAAAATTGGACCAGAATTTTTTTTGAATTTGCCTATTCATTAATTAAACTAGAAGAAATGTTTAAATGCAAAACAAATCGGGGGTCAGCGACTCGTTTGCGAAATAAATTAGATTAAATGTTCATTTTCGGCCATTTTGAAACGTCACTGTTGTCATAGCAACAAATGAAACACTTTAGCCATTAATAGTATTTGATGCCCTGAAAGTTATTCTATGCATAGGTTTAGTTTCAATCTTTTCCGAAATATCCACGGGCACTTTTCAAGATTGAAATTTGCATTTTTGCCACCTTTCAAGAAACAGTAGGGAGCCACCTTAAACTGTATGTCAGATTAAATCTACACTAAGGCCTTTTCATAACAACCAAATCATCTTGACATGTTTTGGTGCTAGTACTGTATACTAATCCAGCTCCCATTATAGCTGGTGATACTTTAGTATCAGGCAAGGAACACATATTTTTGATGTGTATTCAAAAAATAACTCATTCTCTAGTAAGTGTCTACATGTAATGTATATATAAGACTTTGCATACAATTACTTTCTATATTTGTGATTTTGCCCTGATGCATATATTGTACTGGATCACTGCATGTAAATGAATCCCTAATCTGGTATGGAAAGTAATCCAATACCCAAGCAATCAAGTGTAGTGTAACTGGGCCTAAAAGTCCCTCAGGCCTATTGATAGCCTATGGCCATTATGACTTCCACAAAATAAATCCTCAGTCCCTCAGCTTTCACAAACATTTAATCCATTACATTTTTTCCACTTATAAAATTAATTGTTGTTAAGATATTTTGTCGTACCCTATAAATGTTTACTTATAGACTTTTTCTAAATACTTGCTCCAGGACTACAGGAGATGGGAATTGCCTGTACAATGCTTGCTCTTTGGCACTTGTTGGCAGTGAGAGTATGGCTATCTACCTCCGTTGCCTCAAAAGCATTCAGTTGTACACCAATTTCATTATTATTCTACACATTCCCTGATTGAGCAACAGCATAAAATAGGTGCATTTGAAAAACGATCTGATGTAGCACTTTGTGGTTTTAAAAAACCAAACCCTGATTCAGCTATTGTGGCAGAGGACACTGGCCAGGCTCATGATTGTTGGTTTTCATTATTTATGTGCATGATTTCATTGTCTAATGTATTAAAGCTTCCAATTGAGTCGTATCATCCAACTGGTAATGAAGATGTAATGGATTCATTGGCACATATGTTTAATTGCACCATTTTCCCAAAAGATTGGTCTATCTCAACTAATGAAGCAGCAGTTACAAGTACACATACAATACATATCTTTCGCTGTGCTCTTTTGCCATTAAATTGCTCAGGCCAAGTGTTTTCCCACATTAAAAAGTTTAATCATTATGTTGCCTTATGTAAACCAAGATTAAGTTCCTGTGGAACTTTGAACGAGCTTACCATTTGTCCAATACTTCCTGGATATGATTCATCTCGTGTTGCAGAAATGTTTGAAGTACCTGCAGTAGAGTCTTTACCAGCTGATTCCCAACAGCATGTGGCTACATGTACATCTGCGGTAACGACATTGACAAGACCATCAAAGCAAAAGCAAACACTCCTTGACCATACAGTATGTTCACAAAGAGGAGGAAATTCTCGGAACAAGTTTTACAGCAAGCAGAACAGGTGGTAGTTGAAAAGGCGAAAGAGACTCCTTTTACATCCTCTACAGTCGAAAGCCCAACTCGTTACACATGGTTCTCGTTTTCCCAATGATATTGGCAATTTTGTAAACATTTCCAATCCACTTACTGATCAACAAAAATATAATCTTGTATGTAATGTCGGAAACTTGAGCTAACATAAATTTCTAGCGAATGAAAGCGGTAGACGATTCCGGCATGATTGGTTAATAAACTTTCCATGGCTGGCATATTCTGAGATCTTTGATGGTGACATTGTCTTCTTTTGGGTGATGAAAATCAGATCATCCATAATGCAAGCAAGTTAAAGAAACTTTTTAAAGCTCCTCTGACTTGCTGGGCAGTAGCAACAGTGAAATCCAATACCACTGCTGGTCTCCATTGTTTCGTAGCTTCGCCACACATTCTCACTGGTTCTCATTGGTGAAGTGGCTGCAGTTCCTTTGTACCATGATCGTAGTGTCTTGGATTTCTCTTGTTAATTTCTGCGGCGTAATGTCAAGCTCTGTTGGTGAGGAATTTGAAGAGGACGTCACGGCATGTCAAAGCTAAGGGTAAGAAACGTGATCGGAATTTCAAAATTGTCAAGAATGTAAAACTCAGCAAACAGGACAGGAGAGAATGAGAAAGGCGACCTTCAAGTTGCAGATGGGAGATGAGGTTATTACCAACCCCATTTACGTGTTGACTGTCCGATAAATCTCAATGGGCCAACGTCTCCTGCAAAAACATTTTCCCAACATAGAGGGCTTGATGTTAACGACATTGGGACCAATAGGCCAGTTCGCGGTAATGCGAGATTGTCCAGGTGCTTTTCAGTGGGGCCTGCCATTGGGTGTGTGTCAGCAATATTGGAAGGCGTCCAGGCAGTGTTAACATGTTCGACAATTTATCCTCTGGTTCCATTTCAACGTCCCTTCAAGAACAGATAGCTTCGCTAATCAACACACCTGACCACGATGAAATCGAAGTGTACAGCCAGTCCAGAAACAGACCAACTTGTCAGATTGCGGTCATTTCGCACTTTGCTTCGCCACAGCCATTTGCTTTGGTTATCAACCGAGCATGAGCAATCATGTATGGCAATGTATCAAACCTGCCCTATTGATGAAGCAACGATCTCATTAATTAAAAATTTCTGCGAATGTCGCCAAATTCACAACAAACGCAAGGATGCCATGGCTCGTTGTGATGCTTGCAAGAAATGGTTTCATCGAATGTGCCTGCACATTCCTAAAGAAGTCTTCAAACAAAAAAAATGTGAAGTGGAAGTAGCTGCTCATGCAAGTAGATCTGATACAATTTCCTAGCTGTTCACAAGTTCACGCATTCGTTGATGTTTCATAATTAGTTAATTAGGTTGAGATTTCTTTTCGGTTTCGAAAACCTCATTCTTAAAAGTATACGGTTTGAATGTATTGCAAATATAACCGCTTTAACATGTCAATGCCTACCAGCCTAGGTCTCTATAGGTAATCACGAAAAAATACGGCACCAGCACGTATAAAGATTCGTTGTGCGACTAGGGAATCACTGCAATTTCTTTGGTGCAATGAGAGATTGCTCGCAACTTTTCATTTACAAGAATTATTTTCTCTTCGTCACAATGCTTTTTCAAGTCCATCAAATCTATGGCTTTGCTCTTTATTGGGTTGGGTGGTGACATGCAACCTGAACGACTTATTTCATATACTGTGGACCAGAGAGTTGATTGCAGGTCCATAATCGGATCCCGTTCAACTGACTTTGGAAAACTAGACCGTCCCATGGACAGTGTACCTACTGGACAGTCAAGGCCATTATAGTCCTGAACTAATTTGTCCACCGCCTTGGTCACACTGTCAATTCGTCAAATTAACCGTTTTGCGATCGCTTGTCCGTTGTAAATAAGTTAAATATAAACAGGATGATCACGTGACTTTTAGTGACGTAAGCAAATTCTTGTTAAAAAAACGCGTGCGATTGGGAGAAGACAGAAATTAGTCGAGTGAATAAAAGGTCGTTCATATTTTAATCGTGTTCGTGTATCATTTTTATCGTACGTAATTACATGGCGCCCAACGTGGGGCACTGATCCTTTCAATATCATGACAACCGAAGCAAACGAAGGATGGGCGAGAGTCGTTGCCGTTCGTGGTGCACATCGAGGTGTACTGACGAAGTTAATGCGAGAAAGCGAGGAGATTTTGAAGAACGTACCTATACCACAGGAAGCATTTGAGCGTTTACGAAATCTACTTGGGATCATACAATCGAGAGAAAAAATACTGGAGACGTTGGACGAAAATGTGCTTAGCCAAGCAAAAATTGAAGAAATCGAGTATGAAGTAGAAGAATCGTCGTTAATCACGGAAAAGATTGTTGAGATAAAACGTTCGCTGGACAATGTACTTAAGAAACACGTATTAAATACCGGACATGCTTTGTCAAGCACCCTAGCAAGCGCCCATGGCCATCGAAGCGAACAACAACCGAGTATATCCGTTGAAAACCCTGTTCAAGTGAGCACGAATAGCCAAGGTCGACAGGCGATCATAATGATTCCCAGCCAAGTCAGTCACAAAAGCGGATTACCGAAGTTATACCTTCCCAAATTCATAGGTGATGTAATGAAATGGGCCCCGTTCTGGGATGCATTTGAATCATCTGTTGATAAAGTAGAAGAGATGTCTTGAGGGAGAAGCCTCGAGGGCAATTAACAAGCGCCAATTATAAAATCGCGGTGATAAAATTGAAAGATAGATTTCGAAAGCCCCAAAAGATCATCGCTGCTCATCAGTGCTCGATCAGCTTATTATTCATGTTCGAGGTCTCGAAGTGTTAGGAGTCAATTCAGAGCAGTGTGGGAGTCTTCTCATACCTATTATGATGTCAAAATTGCCATCCGACATCCGCTTGAATATAGCCCGTAAAACGAAGGAAGCAGTTTGGGAAATAGCGAAATAATGAAAATATTAAAGGCGGAAGTCGAGGCGCGTGCTACATTGAAGACGGACAATGTCAATGACAATAACAATCGAAAAGCGTGGGAAAAACCCCGATTCAATCCGAAGAATAACAACACAACCGGAGCTTTTTTGAATAACTCGAGCAGTCGACCTATCCTTTGCGCATTTTGTGCGAAGCCACATTTTTCTGCCTCTTGTGAGGAGGTTCGTGATATTGGTAAACGAAGGGAGATTTTGATGCGAGACCGGCGTTGTTTTCTTTGCTTAAATAGAGGGCATCGAGTTGCCGAATTTGTGCGATTAAAGAAACTGCCGGAAGTGTAGCAAACGTCATCACCAGTCAATTTGTGATGTAAACAAGTCTGTAGAACGCGAGCAGAATAATCCGAAGAAGCCAACGAAGCAAGTTGATACAAAACAAAAAAAACGAAGATAGCACAAGCGAAGGCAATAATACAAACTCATATATATCAGTTTAAATCCAGTGTAGTGTTACAAACTGCAACAGCCTATCCGCGAGGAAAAGATGGAACGAAGGACGAACAAGTTCGTATTTTATTTGATAGTGGCAGTCAGCGAAGCTACATCACAAAAGACCTGAAGAATCGACTTGGCCTCAAGACTGCAAAAACAGAAACACTCAATTTAAACACGTTGGTGATAAGATGTACCACAAGCAGAAGTGCGAAGTCGTTGAATTATCGTTGTATAAGTTTGGAAATAACACGGTGAATATTTCAACGTTAACGTTCCCAACGATTTGCAGTACGCTACCTACCAAGGTTGATGTTGAGAAGTGCCCAAGCTTAAAGTCATTAAAGTTGGCTAGTGACCCAAGTCAAGATAACCAACCTGTCGACATATTGATTTCTACTGGCATTTTGTCTCGGGCAAAGTCGTAAGAGGAGAAGATGGTCTTGTAGCCATCAAAATCATCTTTGGATGGATTTTATCAGGAGCATTTGAAGAAGCGTCAACAAGCAAAGGGACAAATGAAACCATTACGACAAACCTCACAATAGAGCAAGAAGTTGGCTATGCGAGGAAACCGATAAACTCCAGATAAATTTACAACGTTTCTGGGAGACTGAGTCAATTGGAATCTACGATACGCCAGAGGAGCATTGTGGAGCTGAAAGTGGAAAATTTCTAAGCCATATTGAAAGAGGAGGAAAGTATTCAGTCAAATTGCCATGGAAATCCAATGCCGAGTCATTGCCAAACCACTACGAACTTTGTCGAAAAAGACTAACCTATTTGCAACAACATCTAAAGAAAAACAAAGATTTGATGAGAAAGTACGACACCGTCATTGAGGAGCAAATACAGGATGGAATAGTCGAGCGTGTGAAAATGGAGCAAGAAAGTGGTCAAGAGAGCTCAACAAAGATCCATTATTTGCCACATCATGCCATAGTAAGGGAGGACAAGTCAACCACAAAGATCCGTATTGTGTTTGATGGTTCGGCAAAGTCAATGCAAGAAGAGAAGTCCATCGACGAGTGCCTCGAGCTTGGACCGAATCTTGTGCCATCCTTATTCAACATCCTGATACGTTTCAGATCACATCCGTTTACAATTGTAGCCGACATTGAGAAGGCCTTCCACATGATCTCGATAAAGTCTGAAGATAGAGACGCATTACGCTTTCTATTATGGTTAAAGAATGTAAAAGATGAAGGTCTGGAAGAGATTACAGAATATCGATTCTGTCGCCTTATGTTTGGTCTAAAACCTAGCCCAGCCATTCTTGGTGTTGTCATAAAGCATCATCTTCAAGGTGTACTACATACGAGCCCAACATCATTGAAACACTGAAAAATGACCTGTACGTGGACGATTTAGCAACAGGAACCGAATCCGAAGAAGAAGCGTTACATTTATACAAGAATGCCAAGGCGATGATGCAAGAGGGAGGATTCAATTTAAGAAAATGGAACTCTAACTCACCCTACGTTCGACAGATTATATCTACTAATGAAGATATAGAGCAAGCTCCACCACCAGAAGATGCCACCATGCCATCACATCCAAAAGGGTTACCTGTTACCGAAGACGATGAATCATTTGCAAAGACCGCAGTCAACTCCTTGAGTGCAAACAACAGTGACCAAGTCAAGGTTCTAGGTGTCACATGGAACTTTGTGGAGGACAAGCTACACTACAGTGTGCAAGAGTTGGTTGAATATGCGAAGCTGTTGCCTATGACAAAGCGTTATGTCCTAAAGTTGTCAGCCAGAATATTCGACCCATTGGGACTGATTACACCATTCACAATCAATCTGAAGATGCTATTTCAGGAATTGTGTCGGGAAGCAACAGCCTGGGTGCGGAGCTGCCAATGCCATTAAGAAAAAAATGGGAGGCTATGGTTATTCAGTTGCCATCTCAGTGACATGACAGTTCCAAGAAATTGTTTTGCTGCAAAATCAACGAGAAGGCGAGTAGAATTACATGGATTTTGCGATGCAAGCCTGAAGGCGTATGCAGCTGCCATCTACACTAGAGTGACTGTCGGTGACACCGTTCATACCAGTTTGATGTGCTCTAAGTCACGAGTTGCACCCGTCAAATCACAGACTATCCCCTCGTCTGGAACTGTTGGGAGCCGTTTTGCTAGCTCGCCTAATGGATTCGTTAATCAAGGCTTTGCCTGAAATTGTTTCAATTGACAACGTGTACTGTTGGACTGATTCCATAACAGTGTTATGTTGGATCCAAAATCAAAGACACTGGAAGCAGTATGTCATGCATCGAGTTGAAGTTGGAAACACTGCCCAAGAGAATGGAATCCTGCAGATTTAGGATCACCTGGAATTACCGCAAGCAAGTTAAAGGAAGGTGAAATTTGGTGGAGTGGACCAGAATTTCTTCAGATGGAGAATGAAAGTTGGCCAAACCTTGGTGAAGGCGTTGTACAAGCAAACGAGATAGCCCAACAGGAACACGTAAAGAATGTAATAGATACAACACACGTTTTTATTTTACCCCGAAAAGAAAGTGAGATCATCAAGGCAACGCAAGTGGACAACGTCGTGAACTGCGAGTCGTACAGCAGCCTACATCGATTACTCAGAATTACAAGTTACATACTGAGATTCATTCGGAATTTACAATGCACGGCATTGCGAGCAATTGAAGATATCAAAAACATCATGGATACGAGCTGTACAGTTAAAGGAAGTTGCCAAAGAATTTGAAGGCCTAAGGACTGGCTGTTCTTCAAATTACGTAAGACAGTTTAATTTGTATGTAGATGAGTATGGAGTTTTACGATGTAAGTGAAGACTCGAGAAGTAAAGTTTACAATTGGAGACTCAGAACCCAGAGTTGTTGCCTACGAAACATCACTTCACCTGGTTGATAATCAAGGAAGCCCATTTAAAACGTCAAGAAGTTCAGAAGATCGGTTGATCGACGTCAGTGCAAGATCACTTGGCAGATGCGGGAGTTATCTGGGAATTCATCGTGGAAAAGGCCCGATAGTGGGGTGGGTTTTGGGAGAGGCTCATTCGGATCACAAAAGACTGCATCAAGAGATCTGTGGGACAAGCAACCTTAACGTTTGAAGAGCTGCGAACATTGTTAACAGAAGTTCAAGCGATTGTAAATTCCCGTCCATTGACTTATGTTTATGATGATATCGATGTAAGTTCATATCCGCTTTCTCCATCCCAGTTAATCTACGGAAGACGAATTACCGCGACTCCAAACGGCGAATTTTACGACGTCATTAGTACAAGTGAAAGTTTGACGAGACGTGCACGACATCATAGGCGTCTTTTACAGTACTTCGCCAAACAGTGGAAATACGAGTATTTAACCAGTCTGCGCGAGAATTCAAGTAAATTGAAGAAAAAGGAAGAGCCACACATGGAAGTTGGAGACCTGGTCATTCTAAAAAAGGAAGGAACTTCCAGATGCTTCTGGAAGTTAGCAAGAATCACAAAGTTACTACCAGGGAAGGATTCGATCAGCAGAATTAAGTGTAATGAAATCCGATGGAACAAAGGGAACGACACGTTTGAGAAGACCGTTACAGTTACTTATACCTACCGAAATATCGTCAAAGGAAGTAACCAACGTTGCTAGGAGCGACGAGAACTCTCAACTAAATCCGAATGCCGTACCATTTAATCCAAGAACAGGTCGTCGAGAAGCAGCGATCATGGGAGAGATTCGTAGAAGAGAGCAAGTAGAAGAGAGCAAGGAACTTGAACATTTATTTTGTAATAATTGAGTTATTGTTTAATTCGCTTTAGCGAATTACCCCGGGGAGTGTAAATAAGTTAAATATAAACATGATGATCACGTGACTTTGTGACGTAAGCAAATTCTTGTTGATTAGTGTGATTAGGAGAACACGGAAATTAGTCGAGTGAATAAAACGTCGTTCATATTTTAATCGTGTTCGTGTATCATTTTTATCGTACGTAATTACATCCGTCTCTAGCAATTAGAAAAACAAGACATTGAGATTAAGAATCTCATGGGGATTAGTATTTCTCACAGGAATTATTTTAACATGCAGTGATAAATGAGATTTGTGCAGTGATAAATTTTTCTTGAATATTTAAAAATGGGTTTTTAAATATTTAAAGATACAGCACATACTACATTCCAACATATACTATTTAATATCAAAATTTAAATTAGAAAATACACAAATAAGATGATAAGTTAAAGGACCCACTGTAAACAACAGCTTATGCCCTTACAGACCCAGAAGCTCACTAAAACTAGTTGATACCATTTCTGGCATTTAAACTTTCAAGATACATGACTATAGCATGCCCTACTGTCATAAAACGCTAGTGTTCTAGTCACTATTTAGCCGACTAGCCAACCCCACACTGTAAATGAAAAAGGGCTGAAAAGACCCTAAATCGACTTGTGTGCTTTATGTACTTTATTTGAGATCTGAAAATAAGCTAAGGAAGAGGTCCGGATAAAAAAAATGCAGTGCAGAACTACAATTCTTAAAATGTCAAAATTAAAGGCCACCAATAATAATCTAATATCAAACCTAAAATGTGAAAAGTTAACAAATGTAAAAGCTGTATATAAGAAGAGATCAGCTAACTTCAGTTTTGAATGATAAAGGAAAGGGGATCTAGAAAGTAAAGGGTTGTTTTGGAGCTTGTAAGCTTATGAGGTTACATGTTGCTGGTGAATCTGTACTTGTTTTAGCCCGACGATTCAAAATGCTGCACAGTATTTTCATTGCTGAAAGGTATTGCTCCTATGTCTCTTGTACAAAATAATTGGTTGGAATCCTGGGCAAGTGTTGTGATGGGCTTTTTTATTTACACACAATGGGTATTGTCCATTGTGACATTAAGTCAGATTTTATTTTTATTTATTGCATTCGCCACAAAATTAAATTACACATAAATAACAAGAAGTAAAAAAAAGAAGATAAGTGACAGGTGGCTGGGAGAGAAAAACAGGGCTTTCGCCCCAATTGACATTTTACCCCAAACAAATTAAGAAATAGTAAAATACTTTACTAATAACTAGTAAATAACTAATTAAAAAAGAGAAACATTTGACTATGGCAGCTGGTAAGATGAGAGATTATCCTTGTAGTAACACTTTAGCTTATGTTTGAATTGACTAATACTAATGCAGCACTTGAGTAGACTAGGTAGGCTATTCCACAGGTAATAGAATATCTAAAATAATTTTGCTTATGGGTGGTCAGAGGATGATAATTATTAGAGTCAAGTTTTCTAGTGTTGTGAGAAGTGCGAGTTGGTGTAAAGTATTTATCGAGGTTGAAATTGATTAGACCATTCCTATATTTAAAAAGTAGTACAATGTCAGACTGATTACGTCTAAGTTCAAGGGGAAGTAAGTCTAGTGAAGTGTCTTTCTTTGTAGGATAACTCCTGGGAGGGATAGTTAAGTATGAACTTTGTGGCACGACATTGGACATTTTCAATCAGTCGGCGGTATTTTACAGTGTGTAGACCAGACGTTGGAGCACTATTCTAGGCGAGGCCGAACAAGGGAGCAGTAGAGCAGCTTTCTGGTCTTGATATCAGATAGGTCTCTGCCACAGACTCTTTTGATCAGGCCAAGTGACTTGTTTGCCTTAGTGCATGTCTCTTCAATATATTTAGACCAGGATAGGTCCTGGGTAATAGTTACTCCCAGGTCGGTGATATAGGGCACGCAATCCAAGGAATTTCTTCCGAGTTGGTGGGCATAACTTTACATTTGGAGGCGTTGAAGGACATGTCCCAGTCAACACTCCACTTTTGTAGAGAGTTGAGATGAGACTGGAGCCGGTGTGTGGCACTTTCTAAGTTCATTGGTCTATATGTCTTTGAGTCGTCAGCAAACAGAGCCAAGTTCGAGCCCTTTTGGATGTATTCAGGCATATCGTTTGCATATACAAGAAATAGAAGTGGACCAAGTATAGATCCTTGGGGGATGCGAAGTTACTGGAAGCCAGTTTGAAAATGTACCATCAAGGACCACGCGCTGTTGTCTGTCAGATAGGTAGGATATTATGGTTCTGCTATGCAATTAGAGCCTAAAATAGTATATTTAAATTTTAAATAAGGCTAATTATATAAGAAATTGTGACAGTAATAGAATAAGTAATAAAAGGAAACTTTACAAAGGTAACTATCAACACATTGATCCTGCATTATATGACAGGTTGTATCCTCCATGTGCTGCAACAGATGTTTATAGCTTTGGTATACTGCTGAATTAGGATTCAAAATTACCAGCACTGGTGGAACACCTCAAGAAAGTGTCCTGTTTGTGTATTAATTCAGTGTTTGGATCAATGCTCATCTTTTAATGATCTAAAATTGCATCTTAATACATAACATTGTAAGTCGAGGTATTTAGTGACATTTGTGTTGTATTTCCATTTCTAACTAAATTGCATGTAGTTTCGTGTAACATGTATTATTATATTTGTGATATTTGTAATCTGACATATTAAACTCCCCAAAATAGGCCCTGGGTTTTTTGTTTAAAAGTCTTTAAATTGTCATGCTTATATTTGGGAGGGCATATAATCGGCTAAGTATTGTATCATAAACAACAATATGTGGATGCTTGGAAATATAGAATTTACTTTACTTGTTCACAAATATATCTCAAATGTTTGCTTCACTGATTAATAATTGTGCAATATCCTTATCTACAGGTGAAAGGAATTTTATATTTTCACACATCTAAGGTATGTATCGTTATTTGCTGATGCCAAACGCAGGCTTGCAGAGGTTTGTATGTTTGATTAGTTTTGGAATAGATGTATATTTACCATTGCCTGCCTCATACCCAGGCGTCTCAATCCTTGTACGCGCGCGTATTGGTAAGGCGGAGCGGGACGAGCGAGGCGTGAAGGGGCTGCTGGGAAGATGTGAAGAGAAAATTGAGATGCCTGGCAGATCCTGTTTGGTTTCTTGTAAGAAAGTTCGGTTTCTTGCAAGTCGTTCTATTTGACCGGTGTATTTTCAAATTTCGCTATTTTTTTCGACCCAGTTTTAATAAATAGCACTTATAATTAAATAATCTAAAGTATTTCTAGAGCTTTCCGGTTCGCTAATGCTGTTGTCCGCCATACACTTGCAAGATCTGCCAGGCGTTTCCCACTCTTCCGCCTTCCCAGCAGCCCCTTCGCGCGTCCCAAGGATTGAGACGCCTGTGTGCGAGGCAGTACCATTGCACTGTAGATTGTACAGTATCAGTAACCTAACACTGCAGTCAACTAAACGCTTCGGGTTCCGAGTTCATCCAACCAAAAGCCACCCAGCGGGCAAAAAGACGTCGATTCAACGTCGATTCGACGTTGAAAAAAGGTTGAAAACGCAAATTGGATCGACGTTGTTTTCACGACGTCGAAACAACGTCGTTGAACGACGTGAAATCGACGTCGATTCAACGTTTATTCGACGTCGATTCAACGTCAATTTCGCGATGTTGAAACGACGTCGATTTGACGTTGAAAAAAGGTTGAAAACGCAAATTGGATCGACGTTGTTTTCACGTCGTTCAACGACGTGAAATCGACGTCGATTCAACGTCAATTTCAGTTGTTGGAGTCACAAAAAGGTTAAACCGTCCGTTTTTGAAGTAAAACTAACCCATGACTAACTACCATCCCTAGGTGTTTAGTAGTGAGATTCCCCCTTTCGGAAGACCAACCGGTGACCTGTACCTACCACACGTGCTTGCTTAACTTAACTTACCTAAGGTTCCGCGACTAACCTGCTGCTCTAACCCGCCCATCTTAAATATATTGTATATTTATCGTATATAACGAATTAGCAAAGGCACTTTTAATTACGAACTGTCATGGCCATTATTTTCGTTTTCAAATTTTTAACCGGCTATAAGTTTTAATATTATATAATATTGTATATTACTTGTAATCAATTTTAAACAATCTGATTTGGAAGATTTACAAATTTGTTGAGCATGCAGACTGCAGTATTACAAGTTAAGAACAGAACAAAACTTTTCTCAACTAGACATAAAATATATGTTTAATAACTTGGACAGTACTCGACGATTCACAAAGAAAGTAAAAAAGGCAATAATACGAGTTACAAAGAAGGTAAAAAAGCCATTAAGTACGGCATTCAGACTTAAAAGCGGCGGCTATAGTCGACAGCAGCATGAACGTAAACCTTAGGCCAAAAATTTTTGTTGACAGGAAGACAGGTTTCTTCAAAAACAAATGGGTTCTTGAAGCATAGTCCTTGATCGCCGACAAAGTCTTCGAACCGAAGGACACTTCAAATCCAACTACAGTTACAGTAGTCTACAGGTAACGTCTGTTTCCGACGTCGATAACATGTCGAAAAGCAGACGTCGAAACAACGTCGATGTTTGGTCGTGAAGCGACGTGATTTGACGACTCGATATCAACGTCAATTCAACGTCGAAATTCAGTCAAATAATAAAAAGTCACTCTATATATAGTCTATATTCACTTTTTATGATTAATGATGGCCGGTCATGATGAAATGAGCTCCGATAAATTTGATCTTGGCTCAAGCATAAACTCTGAAGATTATGGCCTGATAAAATCGCTGTTTGTGACTGTAAAAGGCAAGTTTAAATGGTGTGGTGATTTTGAGTCTCTTCAGTTGTTTGTTGAGAAAGTTTTAAAAATAAAAGGCAAATGGTCATCCCCAGGTGGTGGATCGAAGCTATTTCAATCTGAAGACTTATCAATACGTTGGTATGGCTCTAAAGAAACGTTAACAGTTGGAGGGCAAAACTCCGTTGATGTCAAGACGTTATTATTAGAACTAGCTAATGTTCTACAGGATAACGCTGATGAAGTTGTCGATTCATGCCTAACCAGTTCATTGTGTAACCAAGAGAAGTCTACCGTGTCCGGAAATCAAGATTCACTTCACCTTGATAAAAATATAATGTTCAACGAGTTGAAATCTCAGTTCTACCAATTGAGAGATAAATTTCATGACCATCGTTCTGTAATTAATAATCTCATTCAGAGCTCATCCCAGATTAGCGATGAATCAAAAGCTTGTGATCTGTCAAATGACCTTACCAGCCAATGTTTTAATTCGCTTCAACAAGAAAATCTTAAATTAAAGAAAGAAAATGAGATACTTAAGGACAGACTAAATACTGTTTCTTATGTAGTATCCGACCTAAATACTAAAATTAAGGATGGTGAAAATGAAAAGTCAAGTCTTCTGACAGTTATAAAACTTCTTCATGAAGATTATCGAAGCGGTAGTGGGAATACTGAAACCGCCGCAACTAATGAAGTCGCTCATCAACCCCAGCTCAATAAAACCAACGAATCGTTCGTAAATCTTAACAAAAAGAAGACCGATCATCCAGAACCAGCTATTGTCCTGTCTGATGATGAAAATGCAAATTTTCAACAAACTGTCAAAAACATGAACAAAAGCAAAAAATCTAAAACTACTTTACATGCTGATGATAAATCTCCAAGTACCTCGTTTAAACAAAATCAAAAGAAGAAAGTCACAGTTATTGTTGGCGATTCTAAAACATCCAAGGATGGAGCCTGTCTGATTCAAATAACCATGTGGTTGTTAAACTCTTTCCTGGGGCTATGATAACCGATATGGAAGATTTCATTAAACCAATTATTCGTAAAGAACCCGAAGACATGATGCTACATATTGGTACAAATCATGTAAAAAACTGACCCCGCGTTGTCTAGCTGAAGGTATCGCAAATCTTGCAGTTCAAATTCAACGAGAATCCCCAAATACTGGTATTACGATATCTGGGATTCTTCCTCGAAATGACAATCCTCATCTCGAAGGTAAGATTAACGATACCAACAGATCAATGGAAGCAATATGCAAATAACACAAATGGAACTTTGTAAATTGCAAGATCATTGACAAAACTTGCCTCAATTCTAGAGGTTTATACCTCAACAGAAAGGGATCTTCTGTTCTTACTAATTTTTATTCTGAACTTATCTCGAAAAATTGACTATCTGATTCGTTTGACTTTTCTATTTGTAATAACGAGTCACACGATTTACCGGATAATCCTGATTTTGTTAATGAATTCTCAAATTCCGATTTTGGTTTACCTAAACTCAAGGGATTCAAAATTGCCTCTCTTAATATTGCCAGCCATTTTAAATACATCGATGAAATTCGTTTAAATCTGCAAAATGCTAATCTGGATGTCCTTATACTAAACGAAACTCGTCTTGATCAAACTATAAGCGATAATATTATCGCTATTCCTAATTATTCGATTATAAGACGTGATAGAACCAGAAATGGTGGTGGAGTAGCGATGTTTATTCGAGATACTATCGATTTTACAATCAAAGATGATCTTCTCGATGACTCCCTTGAGTTTTTATGTATTGAAATCAATAAACCCAAAATCAAACCTTTTCTAGTATCAACCTGGTATAGACCACCTAATGCTTCTGTCGAATTATTTGAGAGGTTCCAGGTTATACTGGAAAAAATTGATGCATTAAACATTGAGTCTAACATAATTGGAGATTTTAATTGCAACTGGAAAGCAGATCCAGTTGATAATTGTACAAAGCATTTGATTGAACTCTGTGATTTCTATCAATATGTTCAGCTTATTCTCGATCCAACACGTATCACTTCATCAACTTCTACTCTAATCGATCTCTTTCTTACTAATGAACCGAAAAATTCTTGTCATCGGGTGTGTCCCATGTTGGCATCAGTGATCATAGTTTAATTTATGCTGCTAGAAAACACTATAGTCCCAAATCTAAACCAATAATTATTCGAAGTCGACAATACACAATAAAATAAAATAAAATTAATAAAATAAAATTGAATTCAAGATGTCTACACTTCAAGATGTAAATAAAGCTGTGAAAAAGCTAAGTTTGCATGATATGTAAATAATGCTATTGTTTAGTTATCAGCATTATATGTACTAGACTCTCTATTCATTCTGTTTATTTCTGTTAAAAAACCACAA